>JAYKAV010002207.1:225311-331145 GCA_035582835.1 Phoebastria nigripes | reverse complement strand
GGGGGGGGGGGGGGGGGGGGGGAGAAAATTCAGTAGGGCGTCGGCAAGGGTTCCACATGACATTTCCTGGTTTTAGGGTGCAGTTTTTCAGAAGCATACTAATGACTTTGAGGCCCACACTGTTTTCAGCAGTACTTTAGGTGCCTGGACTCCTGTATCTCCTTGACTTTCGCCGTGGGTATGTAGTATGGTTACATGGGAAAGCTGCTGAATCGTGTAAATGTTTAATTAAAATAATATGGGAATTGTTATAATATATCATATTGATAAATTGATTTTTAGAACAAGAAAGGATGGTCATGAACCAGTAGGCATGAACTTGAGATAAATGAAGTGTCTTTCAAACTGTAAAAATTGTGCCAAGTTCATCAAAGATCATGTCCTAAGTTAATCTATCCTAATTACAACATGAAAACCACACCTCTACTGCTGAAATCTCCCCCTACCACATTAATCCCCCTACTCACTGAACATGCGTAGTTAATGTTGAGAATGACAAAGCAACATGGTAATGAGAAAATGATAATAACCAATCTGTTTGTAGAATGGGTGGTAGTTAGCTGATTTTAAGAGATAAATAAGGACTTGTTTTGTATTTCGGGGTGCTAGCTTTGTGGAGTTACCACCTAGCACCCACCTCTGCACAGACATGAAATAAACAAGTTTCTCGGCTCTGTGTGTGAGGTATTGGCTTATTGCACACCAGGTAACGAACCCCACTTGAGGGACAACAGGTATAGCTATGTTAACAAATCATCGCAAGGCAAGCAAGAGCTTGGCTTTATGAAGTGCAAGCTAGTGTGTGGCAACACCATGCTGACAAATGGTGTCCCTCCAAAATGCTGTAAAATTACCTATGGGAGATGAGCTTACACACGGTTACCATACAATAGCTAATATTCTGTAAAATCAGCYCTAATTTGCCTCATGGGAGCTTGTTTATGCAGCCATACCCTTAGGCATTTGGAAGTTTCACCCTAGAACTGTTCAGCACCTTCCTATTTTTGCTCCTGAATTTAATATGGTGACACTTATTAAAAATAACTATATTTATCTTCCTGCTCATATACTCTCCAAGGCTTGGATTTCTCAGCTTTATATTTCAGAAGTGTATTACATAGCTTAAAGTTTAAATATCTGATTCGATTTTTATGTAACAGCATACATTATTTACATAACAAAAATGATGTGTGCTATGTAAGCTTTCCTTTAATGACAAAGGAGATGAGTTCCTTGAAGATGGTGTAATTCCAGGTTAATGTGTATTCACGGGGGCGTGATGAGTGGTTGCATGTCTAATTTCAGAGTAATGAAGCATATATAGTAATATATGCTAAAAGAATTTGCTGTTATATAATATGCTGTATCCCATGGATACGTTTGAATGTCACTTGCACCGTTTCAAGAGAGGAAGGTTGATTTTGCCATGGCCCATAAAGAACTAATTGAATATTTGCTTTGTTTAATCCTATTAGGCAAGCTCTGTGCCATCAAAATATTCCAGGATTTATGTGAATGTCAGCGATGCTGATCCCTAATTACTTCTTACATTATGCAACACAGAACAGGCAGACCAGGATTTTGTAGCCCCCAAGAAGTCTGTGGGAAATCTCTTTCCCCCACACAGTAGCGATCTGGCAGAGGCAAGCCAGGGCCAGTCGGACATGTACTGCCTGAAAACAAGCTGTCTGCTGTGTCTCCTGCTTTGGAGGAAGGATTGCTTAATGCTTTCTTGTTTAGCACAGATAGATTAAATAATAATGGCAGAGATTTATAGTAAATATCTTTGCCTTGTTTCTTTTCACATGCACCCGTGGCATTCAGAAAAGCTTTTCCCATGGACAATATTTATATTCCTCTCCCTTCTTTCAAAGTAACATTATCTAAAGCTCTATGTCATTCCTCCTTATCAGGGCTGAAACCCTAAACTTGCTCCTTAAGGTCAATTCCCAAGTTACAAAGCTTTGGGTGTTATATCTCAGTTAGAGGGCAGTGAGGCTGTGACTTGTGACTCCCACCTCCTGGCCACCTTTTAGGAAGAGCCTGCCCCAGAGGCAGAGGAGAGCTGAAGAAGTCGGTGAGATAATCAAGACGTATCTATCTCAAAATGGAAGTGGAAGTGACACCTTCCTAATTTAGCTACTTTTATCTAGGGATGTCAGCTGGATCAAGAGACAGGAAACAGCCCCATGTTGATGGAAACTATCCTCTCAGCTGAACAAACAACCAGATGATAACTACAGCACTTAAAGGCAGCAGCCAGAGCCACAGAGCCTTAAAATGCCACTCTCAAGTTTTTTCAAAGGATTAGAAAAGAAGAAAGGAAATAGCTAGTTCACCAATTACAGAGGGAAGCCCAGTTTTCCTGCAGAAGATCAATGCTGAAATTGCTTTCAGGGCATCAGAAAGGGGTTTGTGTACTGAGCCTTGGGCCTGGAAACCCTAATTTAGGGCCAGACTATAGTTCTTTTAGTCACACTGATTGTTGCCTTAAATTATGACATGCCTTATGTCCCCACTTTTTGATTAAGACACTGTGTAATGTGACAAAACACCTAAGGTCAAGTAAGGAGTGCACTGTGTTCAAGTTGATCTGCAGGCGCTACATCCTCTCTTTGCCTTAGGCTACGGAAACCTATTCTGTGCACATTACTTTGGCAGGACAGACGAGCACAGTTTACAAAAAAAAAAAAAAAAGGCCCAGCAAAAAGCATGCATCAGCTTTTAAAAACTGACAAATGAAGGACAAAATAATATTTCTTCTGGGTCATCTAGCAGACTTACATTGCACATACCTTCCTTACTTGGTGACCTATTATTCCCTCCCCAACACCCAACTTTAATTTTTCCCTACACTGGCTATTCTTTCACTTCATATATTAGCTGATGGCATCAGAGCAACAGTGAAGCAGGCATGTGCCTCTGTTTGCAATGCTGGGCATAACCAGACTGCAAATAAAATGCTTTCAGCTAAGCCCATTAACCACGGCATCTACAAGCTCCTGTATCTGAGCAGATGCACATTAACACCAAAGTCGGTCTAGCGAGAACAGATTCCCTTCCCTGTCAGTCAGCGGAAAGAAACAGGCTCTGCAGGTGGCAATTCAGAGCACCAGGAACTGGTCTCCTTTGTACCCCCAATATCATTGCTTAAAATAAATACACAAGGAAAGGTGCACTCAGAGAGGCTCATTTGGTGGCTTTAACAGGTAACTATACCAATATTGCTACCTCCTCCTTGGAAAATGCTATAGTGGAGGAGTCAGTATCAAATTTACACACAATTCCTGGTCTTTACAATTCATCTGAAAGTCTGAGAAAAATAGTTCCACCAGCATAATTATTTTGAGCCCTAAATAAGGACCCTTTGTCAACCACTCCATTCCTGAATGGCTTCCATACAAGATTACCAACCCTTAAGGTCACGATGTGTCTTCCTGACCGTTCTCGGAGCAGAAGAGTATGTCCCTGKCATGCAGTACTATGGTGAGAACCGCCATATAAATACCCAGTCTAACAAATCAATCTTGGTTTAGTGTTAACAGAGGAAACGGGAGAAACAGAGAGGGTGTTTTAGTGCTTTGGTTCTTTGCACTGTGTGTCGGACGTCTCCAAGGGCTTGTGGCTCTGCAAGCTGATCTGTGTTGACCAACACTTTGGCCTGGGCAAAGCGTGACTCAACCAAATTGGATGGCGTGGACAGAAAGCATCCCCCAGGCAGGCCTGGCAGCAAGGGTAGAGCCTGAATGGACACTGGATGCACACTTAATGCATGTGCTGGAAATCAGAAATGTAATACAGGACCGAGGTTTGGATGWATAGACCAGTGGTTTTCATTGCCACAGGCTACATACCAGTTGAATCCATTACAGCATACCATTCTTAGTCTACGGGCGGCTACTGCCAGTGCACACAAGAAGGTTTTTTGCTAGCAGAAGTAGTGTAGCTCCTTGCACTGGTAAGCCAGGGAGAAAATTCATGGACAGGCAATTGGATGTCCCTTGCAAGATGCTGACACTTCCTCTCTGCCTGGAGCTGAGGTGAGGTTTTTGTAGCATCCACAGCAATCCCCGCATTCAGAGCCCCAGAAATCCAGTGTTTTCCTACAAACCTTCCTTCGCTCGTCCCAGGAACCTGTTTTCGTGAGGGGCAGAGGATGGCACCTGGGCAGGCTGAAATGTGTTGAATTTTGGATATATCCCATTTGCCATTGCAGCCTACCACGCTGCCTGTAAATCAAGCAGCCCTGCTCCCTAAGTCAGTCTCAGGGCTCAGGATCTACAAAGTGTAGGGCCCCATGGAGTTATGTCCCACGCAGAGGCCTGGACCTTGTGCCAACTCTCTAGCCACCAGGTGGAGTTGGGACCATAGCTCTGTGTAGCTTAGGATTCAAAGGTGGGGTTTGAGGTTTGCCCAAGTTATATTCAATGAGTTCGTTACCAAGCCAGGGAAAGTACAACTTTCCCCATGCTGCATGGCCAGGGAGCTGAATGCTGCAGATAAGGCTCCAGCCCTAAAGCTGAGACTTTAACTCCTGCRTACCCTGTGCATGCATGTGAGGTGTTTCAGGGCTTCTGTCCGCTCCCGCTGTGACAAAGTGCATGGTACCACAAGAGCACAGACTGCACGGTCATACGCCACAACCACACAGATGCCAGGAGTCATGGAAACGGGAAACACCATGATCCTACTTGTTTGCCTCGTTTTCCAGGTCTTCCTATAGGTCCTCTGTGTCCTGGTACTCCAGATTGTCCCTTTGGGCCCATCTCTCCCTTGGTGGGTGCAGAGGGAAGGAAGCAGGACGTAAGTACAGAAATGCACGTTACCTTGGTTATACCTGCCTTATACAAGACAGCAGATGCACGGTGCTTTCATTCACATGATTTCTCTAGATAATGCTGGCACCATTTCTTTCTCAGAAATCCAAAATTATAATAAAATATTTTAAAACAAGCATAAAGTAAAAAATATCTCTTACAATTTACCCAAATTTCCCTAAAAAATCCTTTCCTAAAGAGGAAGCCAAATGGAGAGATTAGAAACATGCTCAGAGATTTGGAGAGGTCAAGGCTAGCAAAACTCTCTGACCCCTTGGCAATATCTTGCTTTGCTGGTAAGATGCACATGTAATAAAATCACTCAGGGGAAGGGAGGTGAATTCACTCATCTTCTGGCCTACTTAGAAGCAACCATTATTTCCTTATCCTAATTTCAGAGATAAGATGTGATTATGTCATGAAATTATCCTCCTTTAGGATTTCTACCCATAAGCCAACATCTGAATTTTGATTGTTTTTCAAGTACAGAATAACGATGACATAAAAACTGGTCAGGGTTATCACTGCTATTTATAGTAATGCCATTTCGATTCAGAGTATCAAGAAGGAAATATTTATTAGCTTCAAGTGAATAAAACCCAAACAATTAGGGCAGTTATGAATCTATAATCCAGAGTTTGAATATGTTAAACAGGGGAAAGATTATGACTAAACCAGTGTTCTGGGAAAAAAGAGAAACAACAACAAACATCTACAACTCGGAGTTTTCTCCTAAGATAAAAAGCCTAAAGAATTTGATCAAGTCCAAGAAGTGTTGGTCACTGAGTCAAGCAAGAGCTTCAATGCCTTATACTTTCCAGGATGTGCCTGAAGCCATTCATTGACCCTACGCCAGCGTTTAACACAACTCCCCAATACGTCACGCCCACTTACTTTTTGTCCCAGCATTCCAGGGAAGCCTATTTCTCCCTACAAAGTAAAAGGAGAAAAATCATCAAAAATGTGGAGTGATCTTTGACAAAGCAGCACCTTGCTTGGAAGGAAGAAAAACAAGTTCCATGTACCGATATCGGTTAAAAAACCTGTACTGTGATTCAGCACTGCGGGTGATGCAGTAGGTGGAGAACTATAAGCAAAATTTTACTGTAAAGCCCCTTGTATGGTAACACTACTCCTCCATCTGATCCTCTGCCGCCTGCTTCCTCTCCTCTGGCAGAAACATCCCAGTTGTGCATTTGTCTACAGGCAACCCTGCTACCTGGACAACTCCCAAAGCCTGCATTTGGGAATGGCATTTCTCCATGTACATCAAAAGCAGTTTACTTCTCCTTTCTTAGTTACAAAACCACCAAGCCATGAATCTCACTTTTTTTTTTTTCCCCCTCACAGCAACCTAATACCACCAGCTAAAAGCAAGTGGTTCTGGAGTGCACAGGCCAGGAAAGACTGAGGTTACCTCCAGGGAAATCCCCCTCTGCTTCATCACCCCACTATGCACTGGGGCTGGGGGGCACATGGACATGGAGGCTGCCCCACCAGCCTCCCATCAGGTAGGACCACTGCCTTCCCTCGCCACTCTTGCCCTCCCAGGAAGATGCCTCCAGGCTTCCTTCGTCCATATCGCTCCTGTTTTGTTCTGTCAGAAATACATTAGTCCTCATGTGCATGTTCAGCTAAAGCTCACAGACATTTGGAAAAGAAAATTACCTGGTCTCCTTTGACTCCTTTGTCACCYCTGTCACCTCTGGATCCCTGGAGAGAGACAACAGGGTGACAACAGCTTAATTACTACCATTTCTCAAGGAAGCAAAAAATATTTCTCCTACACAAGGCATTATTTGGAGTCATGCAGAATACAGTAATATCTCCAGAGTGAGGTATATGGTAGATACCCTAAAATGTTTCCCTATTACTTTCATTGATATTATAACAGAATTAAGAGTAAGGCTTGTAGGAAAAGGGACTCATTCTCCCCAGATAATTACTTTAAATACGTGCTTTCCTAGACGTAATACTTCCAAACTTGATTTTTTTCCCCAGTTGGCTTCATCCAAGTTCAGCTTCCACTGTATGTTCTTAAAGTAAAAACTCTCTCTGTGCCAAAGAATATATAGCCTAAATAAACCAGACCAAGAATTAAGGATTATTATACCTATTCTACAGATGGGGAAACTGTAGTGAGGTGCACTGTAGTAACTTGTTCACAGGGAGATGGCGGGTAAAACTCACTTCTTTAGCATCCCAGCCCAAGCCACAAGACTGTGCTCCTTCTCAATGCTTGTTTTCATTTCTCACTGGGACCTTTAGACTTCACTACAACAAAATTCAATCTCATTTCTACACTTACTTTTTTTTACATAACTGTTTCCAATTGTTAAATTATACATTATTCTATTGTCACACTGACCTTTTCTCCTCTAGTTCCAGGAAAACCCTAAAGGGAATGATAGATACTTTAATGCCTCTCACTTTCAAGATTACCCAAGAAGCAAATTCATATCTTGCAGACTTTAAAGTGAAGAAAAAGAAGAAAGCACAAATAATTAATTGCATCAACTTGTAAATGCAAATCAGTATTTATAGCTTCTAAAATTGCACTGAAACAGAACTATGAAATATGGATTAAAGGCAAGACAACTCAGCCCAAAAGCCAGTGTGAAAAAGCCAGGTAAAGCCAGCAGGTTTGATATTGCTTTTAAAGTTGAAACAAGGGAAATAAAATGTAACTGAAAGTGAATGAAGCCTTAGACACCACAATTAATAATCTAAAATAATTTTAGCGATAATCTTCCTCTTCTGTTGTTGTTTGTTTTTTTTTTTTTCCCCGTGGAACATCCTTAAATTATACTTAAGTAATCTTCTAATGTGAAGATTACTATAAAACTGAGTTTCTCTTTAAGAAACATATAATCAACAACGGTGTTCAGTTCTTCTTTCCAGTCCTTTATTGGAGTAAACTAATTACATAATTTTTTTTAAGTACCTTAAAATGTTGTGGCCTAAATTTGTAAAGGCAGAGGCTATGTTATAGACAATGATGTACAGATACTAGAACATCCAGACCAAATTGTGTTTACTATCCAACTGTCAATACATATGCATAGTTTTAGTAGAGGACCAAAATGATGTCCACAGTCTTATAAGGTGGGTGGAAAACATTGCAGACACAAGTTAATGCTGTGGATACACTTAAGAATTCCAGTTGTCTAGTGGGATACAGTTATATATAAGTTTTGCTTTTAAAATAAATTTTTACATTACAGTAATTTACACCAAAGCATTTTTATGAAAAGCCAAAACCACAGCCAAGCCCAACCAGACAACATAACCTTGCTTGAAGGAGAACATATCTTTTTAGCTGTATTAGAAAAGATATATCTTGATAAATGCTTTCCAGCAAATTCATGAGGGAAGCAGCTGTCAGCAGAGCGTTAGAAACCAATGTCTGAAAATGCAGCATTTGGTTAACAAACCTTGGAGCCCATTGGTCCTCTTGTACCTGGCAATCCCATCACACCCAACTCTCCCTTTTCACCCTAAAGGGGTCAATAAAGAGAGTTATTGATTGTGGCTCTCTGACGAGGTCATATTTGAACGTACTTGAGACAAGCCTGACCTTGGTGTAGCATTGTAGTCAGAGGTCTATATTGCAATTGTATTCTGCCTGAGTCCTCATGTTATCTTATTCTTTTATGTGCATTTTCTTGGGTGTGTAACTTATGCTTTAGTTTTGCCAGATGCTATTAAAAGACATGCAAGCAAATTAGCAGCAGCAGTGCATCCTTTTACTGCATGAAGGTGCATTGTCTCTATCCAGCATCACTTCCACTGAGTTGCAGAAGAGAAGGGTATTTTGCTGCAAGACTTTATGCTTGGGGAGGCATAGTGACTACTTTTATTGTAGTTCTGAGACATCATGTGCTTTACAGTGGTTTGGAGCCAGTAAATCATGAAAAGGTTTTACAACAACTTCTCTGGCTGCTGGCAGCTAATTATATCTAGGGTGAAATACGGAGTAGTCCCCGCAGACGTGCAGCAGCCCTACCAGCAGAATACAGTTGGTTCTCATTCTCCTTTGGCTTTCACTGTCCTAGTAGTGGAGAGGATTTTCACATTGGCTGCTGCTCCGGCAGAAGTTCAGAAAAGACTTGAAGAAACAAAGTAGGAGAAATAAGGATTGGACCAAGGTTGTGTCAAAGAAAGAGAAGACAAATAAGGAGACCCAGCTGAAGAAATAGAAGGCACAGAGACGGGAATGAGAAAAAAACCCAAACAGCAGCTTACTGGAGATGTACAGCAAGAAGAGCATGCAGCAAATGACTATAGTGAAGATGAATATCAGGAGTTTGGGAAGATCAGAGATCAGAAGAAGAGAAAGGACAGAGGGACACAACCCACGGAAGTGAGCACAGAGATCTGCTAGCCTTTATTCGACTGGAGCCTTCCTTGGCAGGCAGGAAACCGAAATTTATAAAGACCAGAAGAAGTGAAAGTGTGAACCCATCTAAAGAACAGAGGAGACAGGTATCAGAGGAGACAATAAAAACAGAAGAATTTGAATCAAACAGCAAGTAGGACTTGCAGTCAAAGTATAGGAAAAAGTATTACTACTGAATGTGCGGGATGCTTCTAGGAGTGTGATGAAAAAGCGTAACAATAGACAAAGAGGAGATAAAATCAAAATTAGGAAGACTTCATAAATAAAACTAGAGCTTATATAAGGAAAAGGCCGAGTGAATGAGTTTTCTGACTGTTGTGCTCTCAGTAATCAGACTGTGAGGGACCGAGGTAGTTGGACCTTCCTTCTGCCCTCACTGCTCCCACTGTGAGAAATCACATTACACTGCATTTTGGGGGACACCATTTCTCATCTCACAGTTCAAATTGAACATTGGCTCCTTTTTTGTACATAGTCTCTTGTTGCTTGCCTATATAATATGATGTTCCCCATCTAACATAGCTGTGAAGAACTTGAGGGTCTGCTTTCCAGGTGTGGCTTGAATTCAGAAGTCATCTACTATTATTCTTGCAGTAGCAAGAGCTACTGCATCACATCCTCTGAGGTGGGGGCACCAACCTTCATGGAGCAAATGAAGAGTCAAAGATTTATTGGAAAATGCAGCTTCGAACTAAACATTGTTTGCAGTCCTTTTGCCTGATGCATACTGGATTGAAGAAAAGCGAGTTATCTCAAAAGTCCTGGTAGAAACTTCATATACTGTGGCTCCTGTGAAAAGCTGTATACCTTTTGCATAAGGTAATGCTCAGTAAAGGACTGTCCAGCAGCTTCTTTATAATAAATGCAGATGAAGCAACCACTCTGCAGTAGCAAAGCGTGTCCTGCCATTTCTTCTGCTGTTGGCTATGAAAAATCACAGGAATGAATGTTTGTTTGTATAGGAATGAACTTCAAAGATGTGATCAGCAATCCATGTGGTTTGTAATCTCTTTCCCCTGATACCAGCGTGGTATTTTCCCTGTGATCACATGGGCACACAGTTACGCTGCCAAGAAGTACACATTCAGGCAAAGTGATCATCATAAAGAACAGTCATAAAGATGATGATCAATTCTGAAACACTGATTTGTATGATTGTGAGACACCAGTGGTTATCAATGAGTCTTCATTAGATTGACTTCCAATTTCACTTTCATATATTTTAATCAACATAAGAAGTGCTACAGGGGCTAGGCTGAAAATGGAGTAACCTAACCCTAGACTGGACAGGTCTTTGAGGAGCAGTGTAAGAAACGGGACAAGCACAGAGTGTCCTTGCACTGCTGCAGCTTCCCAGCCTCCAGCAGATAGTGATTTAGACTTCCCGAGACAACTGTTGTGTTCAGATCGTGATGCTGAACAGGTGATCCCATGTGAATTTTAGTCTTACCTTCGGTCCCACAGGTCCAGGCCATCCTACTGGTCCTGGCATCCCAGGGACGCCCGGGGGACCTGGTCTACCCTTGAACGGAAAACATCAGTTACAACAGTTCAGGTAACATAATTCCTACACACAGGCCTCCACTGCAGACAGGAGATATGGAGGAATATAGTCATTTCAGGAAAAGACCTGCAAATGCTTCTTCACCTTGTTTTTAATAGAAAAAATACTCTATTATATTCATAATACAGTTTGTGTTGATGCTACTGGAAGAAGCGTGGGCTCGCAGAAATACCAGGTTATACTGGTTCAAATAAGTAGATCAGCTACAGCATAAATCTACATGCAGTCAAAATAATCATCCTAAAACCCCAGTATCAATATCTTAAATCCTCTTTTCATTTAATAGTACGATGTAAATCAAAAAGACCTGCATGTAATTACATCAGTACGAATCCAATTTACATTAAGAACAGGATCAAACCTTTAACTAAGATATTCCTATTTTTATTTACTATTATTCTTATTCTGAACATTCTSATATTACTAGCTATAATTGCTCTTTATTAGCCACTATATAACTAGCGATAACTACATACATACAGTTATTTATCTATTTTTACTGCCTGTAAATCACTCTTTGAGCATCTCCTAAAATGCTGCAGATTAGTGCTATTCCACTGCTTTACACCACTTGAAAATATGATCTTAGAAAAGTCATCATGACATTTGGGGCTAAGAGTGACCTCCCACGACCCAGACAGCTTTTAGCAGGAGTTAATACTGTTTTATTTCCAACCTGAGCAACTTCTCTTTTGGGACCTACTAGTTTTTGTCAGAAGAATAAGTACACCAGTGTTTGAGGTTTGCACCCTCTTGTAGGTTGGTGGGTGACTCTCTCTGAGACATTACTGTTTTGGTCACTTGAATTTATATAAGCAACATTTTTGTTTACTGTAGGGCCTTTGCAATTTAGATTAAAGAAAAAGACCTCTTTTGTTTATGTGTTTGATATTCATTTGAATTACTGATTGGTAGCTGGTGTTAAAATCCTTTGTATATTATTAGAAGGGTGTTAAAATCCTTGGTATATTATTAGAAGGGTACTTCTTTTCCTGGTTAGTGACTACCCCCTGCATATCTCTGGTTTCATTCTGCATTTCTGTCTTCCTTTAAAGTTAATTACATTAAATGGAGGCACTTAGCRACTGAGATAACGTATTCTGTTTCATCACATGTAGGGGCACATATTTTTGACAATATATCATGGATCATATGTCACCAAGCATAGGACTGTAGTCAGCATATTGCATCAGTGCCAAAACTCTCTAAGTGTAATCATTAATGGTTATTCCTCCTTCTGGGTTATTTGGCCGAGCCTTGTCTCGACTTTGGAGGAGTAAAAAGTTTGATTTTGCTTTGGGGTTTTTTTAACACACTTTTTATGGTAGCTCCCATATTCTGCTTCCCCTGTCCAGAGAGACATAGTTCAGGTAATCTCCCACTCTGTTTTAATTGTCTGGCCAAAGCCCCATGCTCTTACTGAGGGAATTTGTCGAATTCAAACGACCTGGGACAGCTCTCCAAGCCAGAGAGCCCAGCTCTCCAGCCCTGTGCCCAGAGCTCCCTACCACCCATCCTGGGTACCAGGGGAAGCAGCACAAACAGGTTAAACTTCACCATTAGCTAATTTTATTTAACTGTTGTCTGCACCCCTCTCTGACAGCTGGTATGTGTCAAGTATTAGACCGGTGTCTGAGACAGCACCTTCATTCATACCTTTCTTCCTGGCCTGCCAATCTCCCCCTGCCAGAGAAAGGAATACGTTAGTCTCATAGGCACCACACATATTGGGAATATCTTTGTATTCAAGCTTTGCTTCCAGAGGTAAAATGAGAAGAATTACTTTAACAGAGCTCCTTGGTCTTTCCTGTGTTTTCAGCCCTAAATCTACAGTCAGCCCCTTATATAGCAAAACATGTAATTACATGCCCAGCTTCAGGTACAAGGCTCTTTAAGCATCATCATGGAGCAAAGGCTTTGCAGATCTGAAGCCATAACATATAGACCACTTTTAGTATCTGAGCTGACCCATACAATTAACACTGCATATGAGAGCTCTGCTTATCATGTCCTCCCAGAGGGACAAGGCAATCAAAGGATGTTGGATCTGTAAGATCACTGACTTGTGCACCTGAGATGCTTTCTTAACGCATACTGTAGACATAGGTAGCTATCATGAGAAGCCATAAAAAATATTTCAAGATTGAAAATGAACACTGAAAGATGAAGATTTGAATTGTAGCTTCAAACCAATTCACAGCTTTACATTCAAATTAAAGCAAATCCCCACATCCAAAAGGCCTACCATTGACTAAACAGACAAGGAAAAAAGTGAACACAAGCCCCCCACACCTCTTTCCTCATCCCCTCAAAAACATACCAAACTCCATAACACAGATACTTACTTTCTCCCCCTTTGGTCCCATTATACCAGGAATTCCCTGTGGACCCTAGGGAGAAAAGTGAATGCATTGGTAAGAAGACACTGGTGGTTGCCTTCCCTCAACCCACAGCCCTGTAGGTGTCTCCTGGGAACAGTGTGAACCCCCAAGGCTGGGTGTTGGATGTGGTATTTGAACATGGCCTCTAAATACCAGGTCTGTGCTACTGCTGAATGGCGGGCTGGAGGGTTGGACTGACATGAGAAGTGCAGGGTCATCTTCTAGATGAAGAAAACTAGCAAGAAAAAAGGCCTGGGGCAAAGGAAAGATGAGAAGTATTGGAGTCCTGAAGAATTAGTGACAATAAGGACACAGAGACACTGTGTCAGCTGGCAAAAGAGGTCAGCCAAGGGGGTGGTAAGGGAAGGGGCATAAAACACGTGGGATGGGCTCTGCAGTGTGGTATGGACATGGAGGATTGACACCACTTCTGAATCATGAAGATATTTCTCTCTCAAATGAGGCTGATTCTCTTTCAGGAGACTTCTTAATCCAGGGAGACCTTGAACCCCATCTCAGAAAAAAAATCAGAAAAACAGTTTTGTTTCTAGAATGTTTCAGTTCACAGACCACCTTTTATTTTTGAATGACTAAGGAAAAAATCCCATGAGTCTGCATCAGAGGAGCGTTAGATTCACCATACAAATCACTTACTCCAGGTTTGGATCCTGGCTGTCTTATACTGTCCAAAACATGATGCAAATTGTACATGAATAGGAGCAAAGTGTACCATCAAATGTAAATCACTCCAACTATTTTAGTCAGTAGAGTTATTTTAGGTTTTCAACAGTGTAAATCAGGATGTACCTTATTAGAGTCAGAGCCAAAATTTATCTTATTTCTTCCATTTTACCTTAGGTTACACATGGGAGGAATTATACTCTGAGTTATATCATTACAAATCTAATTCTCCTTCTTATGAAACAGTGTTAAAATTAAACTCTGAGTCAACAGTATGAGCTTTTACAACTCCTTTGAAAGTCATGCAAGCTACAGCAGAAAAGAATTCAGAAATACTTCTTAGATTTTTTTTTTTTTTTGTAATGGTAGCATTTCTTTCCCRATGACCATTGTCATAAAAGTATTGCCCAGAGGACTGCTGGCTCTAACATTGTCCCATCATAAGACACAGTCCTGCAATTTATAATTAAAAATTCCAAAGCCATGTTATACCCACCCTACTGTCTGCCGTTGTGATAAAATCTGCCAGCCTACTCTATTTAAAAATATTCTTGGAGGGATCATAGATCATCTGGTTCCAAGATTAATATTATTTATAGCAATGGACCTTGCAGAACAATAGAATTAATATTACTGTTCTTCCAATTTAAGTCAGAGAGAGTATTAAAAGGATTTTTAAAAAAAAAAACTGTCTAGCGAAGACTGAAATAACAACTGCTTCTTTCACATGTACTGCAACTCTGGATCATGGCCAACCACACTGCAGGGCTGTTTCATAATGCAGAGAAGACTTTTCTCAATGCAGGACAGGACAAACGTTTCCCATCGCTTCTCTCCACACCTCATCATTCACATGCTAAATGAGTCTGGCTCATCCTGCATCTCAGCAAAGACAAAATGACAGAACAGAAAAGTCAAGGTTCATAAAACAAGACTTTGTGGCTTTCACATTGCGTCTTCTAGACTATTTACAAATAGGTTCTGAAGTATTGACTTCTAAATAATTAAAGCTAAGCTCTTTGCCACATAACCAAACCTTTACTGTGATGCACTGTCCTTACTTTTTAAACAGTGTTTGGGTGCCTGTTAAATTCTCAGGCTGCCAAAGCCTCAGTCACAGCTTTGCTGCAGCGAAGGTCCCRTGCCGTGTCTGCTATCAGCTGTACTGTAATAAAACCAGCACCTAGGGGCCTTGAGGAAGATCACTGTCCCAAAGCACCAGGCATAGCACATAGACAGGGACCGCCTGTGCCCCAGGAGAAACTGCAAGTACCTCTCTCTGAAAAGTATTTTTCTTTGGAGAGAATGAACTGGAACGGAAAGGCAGATGAGTGATCTTCTCCACACTACAGAGATGTTCACAAAAACTTTCCCCCTAGAGGGGGTCATTTCCTCAGAAGATTTCTGACCTCCCTCAGAAGATTTCTGAATGTACAAATCGTAGAAAAAGAAATAGGAGCTCAAAGGGACTGACCCAAGACTACCCAGCAAGTCAGAGGCAGAGGTGTTTCAGGTCAAGCTAGGAGATCCCACAGCAGGTCAAGCTAGGAGATCCCATATCTCCTGAAGCCCCTCGTTGTCTCTGATCTGTGCTGTAGGTGTTTGCCTTCTCAGGGATGTACTCCACTAACATTCAAGTTCATTGCACCTCTTGTGCATCCACTCCATGGGCTCTTTCCCTCACATAAAGGACAACRGAGTCTAAAGCAAAGAAAAAACTTGCAAAGAGCCTCTGAAGGAAGTGATGGCACCTCCGGGCTTTTTGATGGGTGCTACCCACTGTAAAACTCCACGAAACCCACTGGAGTATGCAAGGCAGGGATGAGAACATAGGGTAAAAAGCCTACATGATTTATGCATAGTCATATCAAAATGAAATTAAGCCAGAGCTTGGTATTCTTATTAAGTGGTAAAAAGCATTTGCAGAGGATGTTTTACAGTTTGTAAGGACCTTGGAGCAAGTAGGAGAATGATGTGGTTTAATCATAAATGCATCGCTCACCTGGGGGCCAGGAGGCCCTGCGGGGCAATGCAAGTCAGGCAGAGAGGAAGCCTGTATTATCTGGAGCTCTTGACACAAGTCTTTCATATCCAGGGCAAGCAGCTTCTACATAACATAAAACATGAGTGAACACGCAGCCATACATAGCCAGTCACAGAAATGCATAAATAAACAGCCACCAAATGCTACARCCTCAAGAGAGTTTATTTGCTTCCTTAGGGAGAAGCCTAGGTTTGTCACAAGGTTATCTTCATGGATGCTTGAACATTAGCACTTCAGTACAGTGTCCTGCCCCACGTTTCCTCCTCCTCCTCCTCCTCTCCCAGAGGAGCGTCGCAGCCAGACTGTCACACGCTCCTCCCGGCCAGCGTGGGACCCTGGCCTATTCTTAGACCTGACCCTGCTCTCTCCATCCCACTTTACAAGTAGCAGCTCCTCTCCAAAAATAGCGTCTTTGCTCTAATAATATACGCTCAGCAGGGGTATAGGCAGCGTGAACTTCGCTCCAGAAGACACTAACCCGTAGGCATTCATTCACTGCAGACCAGGGCTGATGCCTTTAAAGATCAATGAATGTCTAATCTTTTGACTTCAAAATTAAGCTTGCATGAGTAAACTGGTCTATTTATGTCCTGTGACAAAAGTGATCTCCCCTGGAAATGCAGACGAACACTGAGCCAGAAACACTGGGTTAACACAACTGATCTTCAGCTTCCAAGTGAAAAGCCATTTTCCAGAAAAGCTCCAACTAGAGACTCCAAAGCGCAAACTGCTCATAGTGAATTCACGTGGTTCCCGCCCTCCTAGTAACTACTTCGTTTTATTTTGTGGTTTTGGGGCAATATGGTGTGAAGGGTGATTTATACTCAGATTACTCTCCGGGCTGCTTGGGAGAATCTCTGGAGTCCTGGTCCCAACCTCATCCTCACTGAAGGAGTACACCATATTCCTAAGGAGATCTTGTCTCTGGGTCTCCTTTCTGTGGAAACCAAGGCACAGGGAGGGGAGGGGATGAGGAAGGGGGAGGCAACTAGATTTTACTTTGGGGGAATAGCATCCTGAGTTCAATCTTGATCTCTCTGAAGACAATGRAGGATTTTACACTGTATTTTTTCTTGGGTTAGTTCTTGTCAGACATCTTACTAATCATTACTTACATAGCACTAGCAATAATTGCAGTATTTGTATATGGTAAATGAATAGTAGAATTAAGAAATAGGAATTACTGAGTAGGTAGAAAAATTCTTAATGTTGGGATGTAAAATATATTGGAGTTAACAGACCCTGGCAATAAGAGTAATTGGGCAAACTGCTATATCGTATACCCATTGTATCCTGTATGTTGCATGTGTTAACGTATGTGTAGGATACATATCATATAAAGCAGGTATGTGCATATGTGGGTGAGTGAAAACTCCATACCAGCAACCCAAACACGTCTTTCTTTCTGCAAAATGAAATGATGGGAATAGATTCCATAGGGGGATTTCGGGACCTTCATTTCACCTACTGGGTAAGGCAAATGCGATGCAAAACAGGACACATACATAATGTACACCCTGAAATCATTGTGCAGGATGGAAAATTGCCTTTCTGTCCTTACTTGGTTTATTGCATTTCCATTTCCTTTAGTTCAGGATTGCCTTCCCAAAACAGAGTAAGGAGAATATTTTAAGTTAATTGAATTAACTGCCTGAACAAACTCAGCCTCATTTCATTCCTTGATCTATTTGAGATGTACTTCAAGCCCCAGTCTGGGATGTTGAATGATTGGCCTAACAGAGCCATATCAACACAGCCAGATGGGTTTGCTGAGTGACACCATGAAGCAGTGCTTGAGAGGATACTTCAGTCTTTGTCATACATAAAAAGTCATGTAAAAAGAAGAGAAAGGCTCCCAGGCCACACTTACAGTGCTCCAGCCATGCCTGAAGTATGGTGGTGGAAACAGGGGTGGTGGAGGAGGGCCAAGGAGGCAGCATGTTCTGCGACTGAGCTGTTTCTTCTGTTCCAAACAAGGGAGATCTGTTCAATACAAACACTCATCCATTGTCTTGAACACCACAAACATTTATTACAGCATAAGAGAGTTTCCATTCCACAGGATTTTCCTACATCCTGTGTGCATTGATTGTAACACTAATCCAAGCAGGGACTTAAGTCTATCAATTCCTTCTTGTGCTGAAGGCTATGCAGAGTTTTAAGCTCTTAATGTGGCTATGGCACAGGCTGAGTTTGGAAAATTTCAGATAGGCAACATGAGAAAATAGATTGAAATACTTCTCTCTCTCTCTCCCCCCATTCCAAAAGTGTATTAGAAATAGCATCTTCTGGATCCCGTTACAGCCCACGTGCCTCCAGGAAGACCTCTGTGCTGTTGCCCACCAACCTTCCCCATGGACCGAATCGCTTCAGGCACTTCTGTAATAACAGAGTGGGAAGCTGTTCCACAGCACATTTGCTTATATTTCCCCTGGGACTGAAATCAGGTTGCCTTATTTCTGATTCGTGCATCATCACTAAGAATAAATACCCTGCAATCCAGATTTAGCTGATAGCTTTGCCACYGACTGACTGGTAAGGCAGGATCTCAGTTGTGTCTGGCAATGTACTTACTTACCCTTTTCTAAGAGGAAAACTTCCATCAACAAAATAAGCAGCTGTGACCAAAGATTCACAGAGAAAGGATATGGAGATGATGCATTTATACTGTCTTTTTTCCTGAATCTATTTACTCCTTAGGTAATACATCTCTAATCAGGGTGGGGGCCTTCTGCAAAGGTTTGGCCAAGGACAGCAAATATTTATTTATGTTTGTTGGTTTATTCCTCTGGCTAGTGGCAGCTGGAATGGGTGTCTGTGAATTGAAGGGTGGCAGGGAGCCAAATACAGTAGGAAGAAAAGCCCATGGTGAAGTATCTGGTATTAATAGAAAATCTCCAAATTAAGTTTCTAGGCAGACAAACCCGACAAAATTGCTAGATTTGTGTGCAAATCAGTTGCAGACTGGATATTAGTCACATCTCAAGGTAAGGCAGATTTTCTAAGGGACAGAGATACTTCTAGTTTTTCAAATGTCTCAGAAAATATATTATATCAGTTCCACCATCCCATGTTAATGGGGACAGCATTTCCCTCAGTCCTGATGCACAAAAACCAGCTGCCCAGAGGAGTGGGATTCAGCAGCATTCAGGGGTAGTTTATGTTATCCAGATTTTTTTCTCTGTCAAAACACTATTTGGGACGATACCTTTGAAAGATGAGTCAAAATCTGAAAGTATCCACACTGAAGATTCTTTCTCAACTTCTCCTCGCAAATTTGAAACTCAACCAAGAACTTCAATTTAAGAGAAAGGCAGAAGATTTATAATAAAAAATAGAGATATATTGTTTCATTTAAAGCTTTAAATGCATACTGAAAATGCCAATGCTCTTTAAAAAGTAGCAAAGGTTTGAGTCCGCCTGTCTCCAGTTCACACAAGCAAGAAAATACAAAGATATGTAGAGTTAAGTTCTGTATTGGCTTATCCTGAATTCAGTCACTCTTATGCAGATGTAACTAAGGTCTTCAATTTTTATCACACACACTTCTGTGATTATCTTAATTTCAGGATTGTATTTGAACATATTGCATTGGGACTAAATTGCATATTTTTAAAGTAATGGACAGATTGTAATTTAACAGGATATAAAATGTGGTTATTATTTTATTTTAGGCCACATTCCAATATCATCACTCTTTCTTAGTATTACCTTATTCCATGATCTAGCTAAATTTCAATAGGATTATTATAATTCAACAAGAATAATAGTATCAAAGCTGGCCTGATGTGGCTTAGTTTCTAAGAGATCACTACCAGGCACTGTAGAAAAAGGTTTGCATTACTGCAGCTATACTACTACATTTAAAAAAAAAAAAAAAAAAAAAAAGAGAGAGAGAGAGAGAAGACATTAAAGTGTTGTTTTTTAAATATTTTGCAAAGATAAGATTAAATATAGATGTACATCTATAGCTTTAATAGGACACTCATCATGTCCTCATGAGTAAAGTCAAGTCCTGGGTTATAAAATATTGGGATTTTCCTTTTTTGGCAGTGAAGTTTGAAATTCTGTGGAACAGCTTTTATTGTGAAAAACAGTATAGATAACCAAGTTAATAGCAAAATAGCCATTGATTTCAGTCTTTATAGTCTTATTCTAATACTACTGTACCACAAGTTAGGTTGAAACCCAATTTAAGTTTGCTGGTATAAACAGTGATAGCAGGTACTGATCTCAATGCAAAAACAAGAAAAAAGTCACTATCACTATTATACAGAATAGATATCAATTACACAATGATGTAGGTAGTTAATATTTCGGGGGCTCCATCATTAATCATGGCTATGTTCTGGAAGGTGTACTTGTAAAGCAAATATTTAAGAAAAGGCTGGTCCCGGACCCAAGGACCTCTGACACTCAGGTATGGCAGGTGGATACGACAGAAGAGGGAGCAAAAAATGAGTGAGTCACAGAGTGACTACAGGTGTGACACTGCTATAATTTGATCTTGCAATAAGCATTTCATTGGTATGGATTTTGTAACTGCGATAGATCCAAGATGTACAACCATTACAGTATTGGCTTGTTTTGTATCACAAAAGGGTTACCTTGACAGGCTTACAGGCTCTCTGCAAATGCAATGTATATTTTTAGGCTCCAGGTTACCTTTGTTTGCTAAACACAGCTTCAGAATACTCCAGTACCCATCAGTGGAAAAAATCTCAGCCCAAGAATAGGACTGTCATAGTTTTCTGTGAAATGTGAAGACCCTGCCTACACAGAGCGCGCATTTACGTATCTCATATGGAAACTGCTCTTTCAACAGCTTCAATATCAGAGAACGTATTCAATAAGAGAAGGAAGACAAAACRAAAAACTCCTTATAGGACTTGTCTAAGTGGCAATCATTTTCAGAGAACATAAAAATTAGAACAGTCAGCTTTAAAATAGAAAGTTTTTACCATTTTTAAATTCAAATTATTTTTACAGTCCAGACTACATGTTAATCTAATTCAAGAAAGTGACTGTATAAATCTATGGGTATACTGGCAATGGTTGCTTCAGAAAATAACATATTTTAGATAAGCTGTTGCAATGTTTCATTTTGTTCCTGCAGACCTCTTGTTTCTGACCATAGCTGGAAGTTGGGAACTCTGATCCGAAACGGTGCAACGCAGAGGCAGGGAGAAGCCTTCACCCAGGCTGAGTCCCCCCAGAGTGGGGCTCAGAGGTCTCTCAGCCCTCCTAGAGCGGCTCCTAGAGTTGACCTTCAACCCTATGTACCCCCTCAGCTGCAACGGAGGTACCAGAGAAACGCTGTCCTGGGTTCAGGTTAGATTTACAGGATTTCATTAAAAAAAAAATCATAAGTAAACCATGAAAGTGACTTTTATCCTGAAATCACAAAGCTGTAGGCCAACTGTCAGGAGGAAAGGACAAGAAAGAAAAAAGATACTTAACACGTGTTTCCCTTCCTATTTGCGACCACATTCATCCAGCAAGCCCTGACGAGAAGCTGAGCTGCTATCCAAAGGCTTGTCACCCCGACAGCAGTGCTGGTGGCCTGCCCAGCTTGTGACGGGCAGGACTCTGCTAGACGGAGACCTCTGATGGCTGACACCCCATCACAGGTTCTTCTCCCACTTGGATGGCGTTCAGCATTAATAATAAACGAGCCGGGCAGACTATTCAGTTAATGAATGTGGGCTTGTCCAGCTGAAACTGAGACTTTTCATCTGCTTTGCTGTCGTTCATTCAGGCTCCTCTTACCCTCCTTGCAAGGAGAGCAGCGCGCCATGGGCAGCAGCCACCCGGTACCATTCTGTACATCTATTGCAAGGTGACTAAGGCACTTTTTCTTTTTAAGTTAGGAAAGTTTAAGAGCTTGTCAAATGTGCCATTTGAGAGCCACACAGGTCAAAATCCTTTATTTACAGAGCAGATACGGGTATTACTCTCTCCTTTAAAGCCCCAAAGACATGCGCCAGCATTGACAATACATACTTCTTTAAAATGTGTTTTACAAGGCTTTGTGACCCACATGTGCTATAAGCACATATAAGCAAAGCCAGGAATTCAGCCCAGGTCTGGAGATGGATCAGGTTAGCAAACGGTCTGCTTCTCTCGGTACCCTTTTGAACTTCGGTCTTACGGTCAACGGTCTAAATATATCTTTTCCTATAAACCAGCCAATGTAAATATGGCAAGGAAATCTATCAAGCCCTACAGCTTAGGTAATGGTGCCTGCACGGAGGAGGTGGTGACCCAGGAAGCTCCCGTGGGAGTTATGGGATGAGACGTGGGGCTGCAGCTCTCCCCCGCTTCTGGTTTCCTCCTGCCTGAAATGGGGCTTCAGAGTCTTTAAGGAACAGAGCAAAGCTGGTCGGAAATTAATTCTCCGTCCTTCTGACAGAAAATGAAAAACTCCAGCTGAAACCTTGCAAGTTTCTTTTCAGCCAAGAAAAACTCATTAAAATTTGAAAATACTCTGTTTCTAATCCCCAAAGTGGCTACGGGCTGTGGCAGCAGTAACGTGTACTTTACCAGCTGGTGCACACTCAGARCTGTCATAATAAATAAATAAATAAAGGTATTTAAAATCAGTCGATGTTCAAAAAGCTTGACAATAGCACGAACCCTGGCACACTGCCTGGACGGCGGATCTCGGTGTTCCCCCGGCGGGAGGAGCAAGGACGCTCTGTCCTCCATCCCCACCTAATATTCAGCCCGCGGCCCCCAGCACCTCCAAGCACCTCCCGCGTGCTCACAGGCAGCGAGGCCCCCGTGAGCCCCTTGCAGCCTGGCCGGTAACTGGTAGGTGGCTGCATCTTTGCAGGTCAGCCTTAGAAAACACTGAAGAAATGGCAAGACTCAGGAAAGCAAAGGGACCTGTGAGATTTCTAAGCAAGGGAAAGGCCTTTTACTCCCTATATGCAAATATTTCAGACATTTAATCCATGTGTATGTGCATGCATGAGGGCAATGTATATGCCAAAAGATTATGTAGTGTTCTCTCAGATTGATTGCAGAAGGAAAATTCTGAGATCAGTACAGAAAGAGAGAGGAGCATTTGCCTGGGTTGGCTCTGCACTTCCGTTTCACAAGAACATGAAAATGCCAATAAAATCTGATGGGTGGAACACTTCAGTGGGTTATAATATGGATTTATAAAATAAACCCATGGCTTATAAATCCCAATAACCACAACAGGGCTATTTTGTGCAATTTTCCTTCTATTGYCTTCCATTTGCAGTGGTCCAGAGCTCTAGGCACTGTTAAACAATGTTGACAACTCTATGTGCTCCCCTTCAGTGCATGAGAAAGTGAGGTACAGAGAAGTTAAGCAACTCCCCCAAAGCCACGGATGACTCAATTACAATACCAGAAACAGAGTTCCAGTCTGGTAAATCACAATATCTCGTCTCAGTCATTTTATGAACCGGATTATAAAACTCAACTGCTTGTCACACCAGAACAATATTATAAATACTCTGAGTATTAAAGCCTAAGAACCTACTACAATATGCAGAAGAGCCTGAAACCCTAAAGATTAATGCAAGATGGCTGCTACATCAGCCCTGAAAGACTTCTACGTGTTATTCACTTCCACGCAGTCCTCTCCCACTTCATCTGTGACATCAGTAGCAACAAAGCTGAGAGGCACCAGTGCCACCCTTCTGCAACTGCAAGATCATAATCTGTCACTGCTGGCATAGATCAAACTTGTACTTTGATGTTGCTCCACTGCATGTTCAGACAGTCCCAGACAATCCCTATGAGACTGTGGGTGTTGCTGTGTGCTTAGAAAGACTTCAGAGAAACGCCTTCAAATTCCTCTTTCAAACTTTGCTACCATGGACTAAATCAATTCCTGATGACTCCCCCGCTGCAACAGATTCACAGCCCAGCTGACTTTATTCTCCTGCCTTTCACAAAAAATAGCTCTGTATTGACTTGGTATTGTAAAAAGTCATTAACTTTGTAGTTTCAAGAAGCTAAAAAAAAAACCATCGACACTTTTCCCTGGGTAGACGAAAACCGAAATTGTAGCACTGCCTTCTTTAGACAAAGCATCTCCCTTTACTTGTGTGCATTCCCCAGGCACATGCATTTATGCATACACACTTGCTAGTCCCTGAGAAAAATGGTTAACAGCTTCTTTTCTCTTCCCCCCCACTGTCTCAGTCCTCTTCTGCATTCTTCCTGTATCCATCTTCTCATCCCAAATGCCCTTCTACCATTACAGTCTTGTGACTACAGAAAGCATCCCCCCAATTTCCTTTTCATTAAAGCAGTGATTCCTTGGAGAGGAGAAGGGAAGAAACAGAACATCTGGTTTGGGGTCTGTTAATTCCTGTGGGGTTTTTCTCTCCTTCCTATTTCTGATCTTCCTCAAACAATTCCCCCTAGAATTGAAGGGCTTTCCCAGCCCTCTTCTACCTACTAAGCTGYGGCGTGAAATAGGTCTCCCAGATGTGTCCTGTGTGAGTCCTATGTTGCATTACAGCTGAACATGCCCCCTGAATTTGCAATCACATGCTATCCTAGCACCAAGAGTTAAAGACTGCAGGGATGCGTGGCCTATCCTGACAATAAACTTCCTCCTGTATAAACACAAATTATATTTTTCTATAGTTTTAACTAAGATTAGCAATTTCTTTTGCTGCAATTATGCTGCTGGTGCTCCTGTGCCAATACAGCCCCCCCATGGGAAGCCTCTGTGTCCACTATGAAACAGACTGTAAAACCCAAGAAGACCAAAATGCAAAGTCACAGACTGTTCCCTTCCTGTACAGGGGTTTGGTAATATTGACAAACCCACAAATGAACTGTCTGTACTAGGAGCCTATAAGCACTACCTGTCTACAAGTACATGGGGAATAAGCTGATTTTACAGCACTTTGTATCGCTTGTTGGTGGAGCTTCCATCCTTTCGCTGAATACACCCAATTTTGAAACAGCTTGCTTTGCTGTGCTGGAGTTTAAGCCTCCACCTTCCAGTCTGGTCACAGCAAAAATCTAGTATTCACCAGCACGTCCAATACCTATGGAATACAGATAGTGCTATGCTCATTCACAGCAATGGTACAGCATGGACAAGCTTACTCGAACCAGTTGGGATCTCCATGCCAGCTGCAGCATCACTTTCAGCTGAGGTTCCCTTTTGGACTGGTTGATGCCTGTCAGAAACATTCACGGAGTATAGAAAAACCTTCAGATCGGTTACTGCTTCCTTCGCTGGAAAGCGAAGCAAGCACTGCCTCAGMTCCTGTACTGACCTCTGTCCCTGGCAACTGGAGAACTTGTTCACCACAAAACAACTACCTGAAAAATACTGGGTTTGCTTGGGTTGTGTCTCTAGAGGAGCTTCCACAGTCTCAAGTTGGACAGCTGCCTTACTTGTAACACAAATGTTGCCCCAGGAAAAAAATCTGAACTGGCCACCACTGTCATCCCAGCTTCCTGCACTTCAGGAGTCCAGGTATCAAACCTGGCTTCGGTATTTCAGGATGTCTCTGCCCCCATCAGCTCACCACATGAAGCCAGCCAAGTCAACCTTTATATTAAACCAGGAGAACACAGGGGGGACCACGTGGTCCTTTGACATGCATTTTCTTGAGTGAGTGAACGTTCATGATACTCACCTTAAGCAGCATTTCACTGAACCCTTTTCCTTCATTTGCATTATCGTCACTGAACTTTTTTTGACAAGCCGAGCACCTTGTCATCCAGTAATGCCACAAGCAGGTCAGAAGCCCCTTTCTCCTCCTGCATGCAAGATCCAGAGCTGTACTTAAAGAGCCTTGTCGCAACCAGCTTCCATCTTCCTCACTAGTGGCTGTGTCCTCTTCTGATTTTTATTTACTGCTGCAAGGCAAATGCCACAACCTCCTGAACTGCCTCTGATGTCCTTTCCTTATGCCTCACCCACAGGATTAAGTGGGCTTCTACTCATTGGTCTACTGCTGATTTCACAGGACCTCCTGGGGGTCCTTTGCTATTGCAGCTTGCTCGGTCTTCCCCTTGCCCTTCCCGACACGAAGCTGGGGGCAGGCACGAAGTCGTGGACAGGCTGTGCACCAGCGTGGCTGCTCTGCTCTCACCTGACTCAGCACAGGCAGTTGCACCACACGCCACCAGAGAGGGGCCTACAGAGAGGTAATTTCATCCCTGAGTATTATCCCCATTGACCTGAGCAGGAAACCCAATTTGTGATCTCACAGTTCGTATCTACCAAGGGAGAAACTACGGATAAGGTTAAATCAGGTGCTTCTTTAATGTAACTGTGTTTATTATAAAGACCCATTTACTTAAAGCAACAGTAACCACACCACACTAGACTGTTATTTTGCTACCAGTCCAAGCCTTTCCCCAGAGGCTGTTCAGGAACTGCCTTCTTTATCAGCTTAGAAGGGTAACCACTACACAACCCTTCTTTTGGCTTATCTTTCTAGCCATTCATTTGGGCTATCAAGTGCAAATGGCCAATCCCAAGGTTATTTTTTTCGCTCAAGCTGAAGAGATATTCTATTGAAAGAATCTGTTGCCTCCCTTTCAGGCTTCTGTAAGCCACAAACAAGATAGAAAGCTTTTAAATGCCCAGCCGAGTCCAGCCCCAAGACCTTTGCCCAGCCAGATCCACAGCCAGGTGACTGCCTTCTCTTATGGCCAATGATACTTTGCTGTCCTTCTCCTAAAGAAGCTGTAGCCTTTGCCAGTGGCTCATTTTAATCTAACCAAAGCTTTCCTGCTCATGTGTCTTCCATGAGAAACCCTTTACCAATGGTGTCAGGATGCTGGGCACCTCCTGGGCCCATGCTGACTTTCCAGAGCAGAGCCAGGCTTCTTTCCCTGGACTGATATTTTTGCCCCTCAGAGATTCACCTCTGCTTCCTAGCCACCCTTTGGGCTGTTTTCCCAGTAGGCTCTGGCTGCTGCCTTTGAGAGTCTTCCAGCTTTTACTGTTGGCCTTATTTTAAATTCCTTCTGTGTCTTTCTTACTCCTGCAAGCACTCCGATAATTTTTTCCCTTGTGATTTTACAKAAATAAATATTTACAATTACTCTCCTTAAAAACAAAAAACATCCACCTGACATCTCTGCTGTCTGTTTTGACAATACTTAGGGTTCCTGCAGGTTGTTTCATTAGAGGGAARAAAAAAAACCCCGATGATGGGGTCAGATATTCCTTTTACAGAAAGGCAGCTGGGATCCTGACTCCCTCAATGTCAGGAATCACCACTTGTTTTTGTGTTTTCTCTCTCCCGCTGTTTATCTCACAAATGCGCAACCCCCTCTCCCCCCAGTGCAGCAACACGGGGGGTACCAAGGTCCCCTCCCTGTGCTGCCCAGCCAAGGCTGTCACCCTGCACAGCTCCTCTTCCCAACCCGCCTCGCCCTTCACTGCGGCTCTTACTGCTCCAACAGCGTCGGTCCACAAGAAAGCTGAACTGTTTTCTGCAGCTATCCCACACAAGGTCTGGTTACAGGTTAATATTACACCTTCCCGATTCAAAGAGGCTGTGCCACCCACCCAGTGAGATGTGGTGTTCCTTTTCTTTGGGAAAATAATGGGAAAAAGGCAAAGAAAACATGAAGAATACTGCCAATAGTGCTCAGATATTACCGTCCCATTTCGTTCCTTTAAATTAGCCAACCATATTCTTTTCATAGGGCTGTGTATCAATATTGATCATAGGAGAAAATTCAGTCAAGAGATAAATTCGTGGCATGCGTAAAAGGCAGTTTGGGTCAGAAGAAGCATCGAGATACTGTTCTTCTTCTCCAGCTGTTGCTGGTAATTTAAATACTTTCCCATCTCTCTGCAAAACCTCAGAAACCTTCAGCCTGGATGAGTAGAATGGGGGAGGAGAAGGAATGAGGGGGAGAGGAAGAGAGTCCTTCTGCTACCTGAATTTGGAAGGTGGCTTCCTTCAGGCTGGTTCTTACAAGATGCAGACTGGTTCACGTAACCCTGCTAAAAATGAGTATAAAATCCACGCCTAGTTTTCATCACGTGAGTGCAACTTCCTCAAGTGCACACTGCAGGAACCTCAGTAGAGCAGAGCTCTGAAAAATGGTTATAAAGGACACCATAAACACAGTGACGTAAGGGTGGGATATGACAGGTTACCCTGAAAAGAAACCTGCTGTCTCCAGGAGGGTTGAGCTACCCACCCCTGGGGGTCTTCACTGCCACGTGGAACCACAGCCACATGCTTGAGCGTGTTGTAATATTATTTGCCCTGCCGAGAAGGGCTTGGGGTACTGGTGGATGAAAAGCTGGACATGAGCCACCAATGTGTGCTCRCAGCCCAGAAGGCCAACCGTCTCCTGGGCTGCATCAAAAGAAGCGTGGCCAGCAGGTCGAGGGAGGTGATTCTGCCCCTCTACCCTGCTCTGGTGAGACCCCACCTGGAGCACTGCGTCCAGCTCTGGAACCCTCAGCACAAGAAAGACACGGACCTGTTGGAACGGGGCCAGAGGAGGGTCACAAAAATGATCAGGGGGATGGAACGCCTCTCCTATGAAGAAAGGCTGAGAGAGTTGGGCTTGTTCAGCCTGGAGAAGAGAAGGCTTCGGGGAGACCTTATTGCAGCCTATCAGTACTTAAGGGGGGCTTACAAGAAAGACGGGGACAAACTTTTTAGCAGGGCCTGTTGCGACAGGACAAGGGGGAATGGTTTTAAACTCAAAGAGGGTAGATTCAGACTAGATATAAGGAAGAAATTTTTTACACTGGGGGTGTGAAACACTGGAACAGGTTGCCCAGAGAGGTGGTAGATGCCCCATCCCTGGAAACATTAAAGGTCAGGGGCTCTGAGCAACCTGATCTAGTTGAAGATGTCCCTGCCCACAGCAGGGGGGGTTGGACTAGATGACCTTTAAAGGTCACTTCCAACCCAAACTATTCTGTGATTCTATTCCCTCAAGCATTTCCTCCAGAAATGATGCTTCAGCACCAGGAGACTCAACTCTTTGGAGTGGACATTCAAAATACTTCCAGAAACAACGATGCGCTGTTGCTTGAGGCTGATGGGACTATGAGGTGGAGTTGTCAGCAAAAGAGACACAGATCCAGATTATTCTTCTTTCCCCAATTATTCTACAAACAGTTTTCCCCCTACCAGTTTTTTATCTCTGCTTTCGAATTACTGTTTTGTGACCTGTTGCTATGCAAAGATGTGTGAGGACAGAAATAAAAGTACTTTTAGCCCAGAAGTTTTCAGACATACCTGGAAAATACCCAAATCTATTTTCCCAACTATAGGAAAGACAAGCTGTCGCTTAAGAACATCCTCATTGTTAAATGTGATTAGTTTTAGAATTTGCAAGTACAGCACTGAAATCCATTCTTTAAATGTGAAATTACATCTTGGTGCCAGCTACAAATAATTTGACTCAGCTGACAGTCACAGAACATTTGAGAAACCATTAAAATAACCAAGAATTTAAATGGAATTAATTCACCTTCTGTACCCACTGTGAGATTTCTTCCAGAAAATAGAAAACTTTTTGCTTTTTTCTTAGGACATGTTTCTTAAAATGCAGATGCAATGAAAGCACTAAAGGAATTTTTTATTATGTCATTTTTCATACCAAATAGCCCCGATTAGCAGGTAATAATGGCACACAGGTACGTAACAGCTCCCCAAAGTATGGCTTTTAATCCAGCCCTGCGGTTGTGGGATTATGACTGAATCATCCACCAGATGTTATTTTTTTCCACATATTATGAAGTAAWCATTTACAATATGTTTGTGATAAAAGCCTTGCTAAGAGCTTGCTGGGTATAAAGGTAATTTTCAGTGGCTTGGCCAGGAGAGCATGGCGCGGCGCTTTACCACRGCATGGTGTGTGGGGTGGTGATTTGCCTGAGCTGCCACACTGGGAACCAGATTTCCTGATCGGGTTCACACCTTCTCTGAGCCTGAAACCAGAAGCTGTTGCCCTGGGGGGATGGAGGAGGAAAGGACCACGGTTGGCTGCAGTCACTGCCTGGGGAGCCCTGGGGTCTCTCGTGAGCAAGCCCCGGGGGCTGCACCATGGAAAATATTCTACTGCAAAGAATGGAGTCTGGCCCTAAGAGCAACCAGGTGGCATCTGCTGCTATCAACAGCCAGTTTCAAGGGCTGTAGGCATAGGTTACTGTTTCATGACATGATATTTGGGTGGAAGATTAGCATGCCATCTCCAAGTGCTCTTTCTACTTTGACACTATACCATCCTTAACATTAAACCTCTACGTGTGGTACTACTGCTGTAAAATATTTTTATTGCTGTGCAATTATCGTTATTCTATCTTAGCTTTCTCACTGGTGCAGAATTAGGGATTCAARTGGTGTTCATAGCTCCTTGTTAACATAGCTAAATTGCTGATGAAATACTAAAGTACCCTTCCGCCCCAAAGCAGCCCTGTGGACAATAATAGGCTACACGTTTTCCTTCATATTTGTCTCTTCTACTACATTTTCAGCAGAAATGGGAACTTCCCCCTCAGAAGGGAAAGGACTTGTTTGTTGAACTGTTATTTTTTAAGAGAACAGTTTAAATGGCTTCTCTAGACACACAAGTGTGTGCCACAGGAGAAAGGCCAGGCCATGCAGGCAGGGGAAACATGAAATTCTTGTTTGTCTGGGTGGCATCTACAAGTGTCAAATAAATGTAAAGCTCTTCAAAACAATTTTTGAGGTCTAATAACTTACATGGTATTGCAAAGCAATTTGGAATATATCAGAGAAAATAAATCTTGATGATTCCTGTACCTCAGCATTAACTAATTCAACATCATGGAAGAAGCATACCCAATTAACAGAAACGATAACAAATGTAAATGCTTTTTAGCATCCTATAGAGCTTAGCAGAAAAAATTATTAGTTCCTAAAGGTTCAAAAGAATGGATTAAACTGTTTTTCAAAGGATGTACTTCTTCGAACATTAGGCTTCTCTAGATGTTATCTTAAAAGCTATCTGAAATGACTACAAAACTCTAATGGCTGCGTTATTACATGCTATAGAGCTTTTCCCCAAAGGATATCTTCATTACTCTTGTGGTCCTCAGAATCTTATTATTTGAATAAGAATATCTTTAAATGAATGGACTGTTCAAACCATTGGGAGTGAAATACAGCGTACTAGCTCTGCACATTTTAAAAGATTTTTAAAAAACCCTTAGAAGAAATCATGCATACTGTTACTGTTATTTAGTGCAGAAATCTATCATCTCCTACAAGCTACCCTCCTGATCACCCTCCTCTCTTAAATGCCTTGAATGTAAACCATCTGGCTCTGTGGTGACACCAGAGACATTAGAGAGAGAGAGAGAGAGAAAGGCCGCGTGTCTTTAGATTCATGTCTAAGGTTGATTTTATGTACGGTCTTAAAATGTGCACCCTTTTGCTCACTGTCTTCATCTGAAAGACACGGGGAGGATCTGTAGGTATAGCTGACCTTGACCTACAAATCTCAGTTGAACCATCTCAAATTTGACACTGAACGAATCTAGGATGTTAGTTAGAAGCATCTCTATTGACAGATACAGAATAACAGACAGAAGGTGGGAGACAGCAATTTGCCATAAGTTTGTGAAGGTTCCTCAAAGGAGAGATGGAGTCAGAGCTCTCGCCAACTTTCCCCTCCCTTTGCACAGAACGTGGCTAAAGGAAAGTCTTGCTGATGAAACTAAAATCTATTAAGTGGGATTTCCAGTGCCCTGGCTCAGCTGACAACTAATTTGTTTCGCCTTTGCCTAGCAGGGATTTTCCATGCAGTGGACTCTTGTTTGCTATGTAAGTCATCCGAGTATTTGTTAGTGTCATAGCCAGAGCCAGATGATGTTTATTCTGCTAACATACAGTCGGACTCCGGCAGCGCTCATTGAGGTCAGGGCTTTATTTATAGAAGCAGATATACATTTAGATTTGGTTTTTTTCCCTTGCTGTAATCTACCTAAGCTCATCCAAAATAGAAAGAAACATGCAGACATGCAAGTAGTATACTAATTGGGCCAGATCCATGAATTAGCACAGCACCACAGAAGCCAATGGAAAAAAAGCATTTTAGAGCAGCYGAGGATCTTGTCTATTATTTCTCCCGGGGAAGGGAAGGGAGGGGTTTAGAACCAGAAATAATAAAGCAAAAAGCAAAAACAACCAAGCAACAAAAACATCCTGGCATGTGGCAGAACAGGTCTGCAATGCAAAATTCCTCCACCGAGATCTGCAATTGAAGGTTTTTTTTTTTTTGATCCTATGTTCCCAGTCACTGGAAAGTGCAAGAATCAGAGTGCAGAGGAGAGCTCCAAGCAAGGAAAAGTAACAAGACTTAAAGCAATTTACCTGCTGAAACTGAGAAGACATTGTCAACGTACGCAGTCTGAGATAAAGCAAAGCAGAAGAAAAGCTGCAGGTAAGATCCCCAGACAAGCGGGCTGAGGACCAACATGCTGGCTGCGCCCTGGCAGATTCCAGCTCAGAGGCGCAGGGCTTTGGGGATCTCTCTCTCTCTACCCTCGCTCCCTCTCTGCCTTGCCTGCTCTCTTCCTCGCTCTYGCTGTGGGATGCGTGTGTGTGGCTGTGTGTGTACGTCTCTCTCTCTCCCCCCCCCGGCTCCCCGTGCCTTTAGGAAGAAAGAATGCCAACCATTTCCCATTAAATCTTCTCCTTACACTAGACTCGGTTATATTTAACTCCTGCGCTGGATCAGTTGCCCCTATTGTGGACATTAGCTGCTAAAACCGGGACATGGGGGATTCTGGTTTTGCTAACAGAAGCAAAAAGGCACTTTGGATAATAATAATGATGAGCAGGAAAGGGAGGAATTATGAACTGGACTATAAACAGCATCCTTCGGAGCAGGCAACCAGACACTGATGTCGAGATGGATAAAATTGATTGATCATCTTCTACAGGTCACTAATTGCCTTAATGCGAGAGATGAGCAGTGACCTAACATCTGCTTATGACTGGTAGTTACAAGCGTTGCATTCATTTACAGAGTGCAGCTCAGGCTGAGGGATGCCACAAATGCTTCACAAACCACGGAACAGATTATTATTTAGGATTTAAGTGAAAATGACAGTATCACTGATAGTGCCAGACATCGTAGGACTGCAAAGAGTGTACTGACAGGGTGTAACAGGTGGAAGAAACAATACCTGTGCCACGATGGGGTGAGTGAAACACTATCAGCTCCGGGGGCGGTGACAGTCAACACAGCAGACAGCGCTGTGGGAAGAAAACAAACCTCTGACTCTCTGAAAAGCAGCATGTGCCCTTGTTGCCTGTACACAAGCTTGGTCTTCCTGTGCCTTCTTCCAACTGGCAGGGCTTTGCAAATAAATTTCTGTCCTCAAAATAACTAGCACAGGGATCCTCCTTTCTGCCTGGGATCCGACAGGGGTTTCCATGAAAAGCAGAGGCACTCCTTCAGCATGAAAATCATCATCACTTCCTCTCTTCCGGATGGAGATGATTTTCTTTGCCCACTGTTTATTGTTACTCCCAAGACAAACATGGAAATCTTTTGGATTAATTACAGAATTAATTTTTTTTTTCATTTGAGAAAGTACTCATTGACAAAGATGATGACAAGTCCCCCTGGGCATTAACTCCTACTGAGTACACCACTAAAGGGCAAAGTGATGTATTTCCATAATTCTAGTTAAACAGCCTTGGCTGTTCCTTTCAAGACGTTGCAAACATATTAACAAAATCTTTCTAAATGTAATGGTTTGATAGGAACAATCACATCTGCCTTATATATTTCTTTCCTTAAAGTACATGCTTAATATAACAATAATGCTTTCTAAAATCTCTTTCCAGTATTGCAACACTTTGGGTAACTGAATTTATTTTTTAATTTAATCTACCTTATTCTACTGTCTGTTACTTTTTAGTATTTGGCTATTTTTAGTGAAGATGGTAGTTTGGTTTCTTTCTTCTTTGACCAAGATGACCATGGATTAAGTAAGTGCCATTAGTTCTCTCAGCATGCTGCACCTCAGAGGGAAAGGCATAGTTCCTGCAAAGTTTATCATGACAAGCCCTAAGTATGTAAGACAAATGTCCAGTTTCCTGATTATAAAGGTAAGCAGCGGACAATCCCCACACTAGAAGCCTGCATGGATGCTGGAAAAAAATGCTCAAAAGTTAAAATGTCAAGATTTTATCAAAAGATTCACCTCTGGAAATGTTTGATCAACCCCATAGTTAGTCAAAGCAATAACTGAGTAATTTCAAATCCCCCAGAAATCCTCCTGTAGTCTTGCAGCAATAGAAAATTTGGTAGAAATTTGTAGTACAAAATATGTTCTGTTTGATAAGGAAATTAATTAATCCAATAATACTGCAAAGAACCAGGATCACGCAGTAGGACCCATATTATTCCCCTCCTCTGTCACCCCCTTACCAATTTCAGTTCTTGCTTCTTCGGCCTAGAACAGAAACGCATATTCAGGTAAAAATGCAAAAACATCTTGCTTGAAGAATATTGCAAGGAATTCTATCACAAACCACATCCACCCTTCTGACCTGCTCTAAAGAAGATAGGAACAAAGAATATACCTTTCTGTCACAAGTGTGGGTCCTATATTGGAGGTGGCCAGAAGTGATACAGAAAGCCAGGGCTGCTTCTGAGTTCAAAAAAGATATCGTTAGCTTTGCAGTCAATTCTTAAGTAGAGACTTTTAATCCACTTTTTTCAGTGGAGAACCCTGATTAAAAATGGATGTTTTGTCAACATTCTCCTTTCTTTTGACTTAGCATCTCCATCACTCCAAAGTCTGAGCCTGTTTGACCTGAACTGGCGCTCAGCCACTGGGAGAGGAAAGCTCTGTAGGCAAACACTCTGCTGTGGAAAACACGCCATCTTCCACAAAGGACTCGAAAGGAGATGTTTGGACTTATATTTGAAGAGACCTCTTCATGACGATGTAGCGGTAGTTCATCAACTCGTTAGTTTTCAGTGGGATCACCATTAGGTCAAAACAAAGGAGAGCTCTCATTACAAGGCAGCAAGCCAGGCCATGTCACGGTGCAAGCACTCATTTTTGTTTCCTCTAATTTTAAGGCATCGGCTAGCTAAACCTGCTGGCAAGGTTGCTAACAGTTTCAGTGGGAGAAGAATGAAGTCCATTTGAAATAAAATGGACAATAGCTGTGGGCTTTTTGCTTTTGACTTAGTCAGGTGAGAGCGTACAAGACGGATGCCCCATACTAACTGGCGCTCCACACTAGATGACAAGGATGTACACCTGGTTACATGGCTTGTTTCTGACCTCCGTGGCATCGGGGCATGTGATAGATACGATCCTGAGGAGGGGAAGGGTCACGTAGCAGAGTGAGTCTTAAACGGTGCGAGAAACTTGACAGACGTGTGCTTTCCAGGCCCCCGAGCTATCTATCATCTGTGAACTTGCTCAGTCAAGCAGTTCATTCCTCCAGCTATTCCCATGGGCCCATGAAGCCAACGGAAAGCTTCTGCTCCCTTCAGAGAGCTCTGTACCAGGTAGTTAAGGCCAATGCTCTGAGATTAAAGATAAGTCCTTGCCTCTATCATCCAAATAGCAATTAATAACAAAGGAATTTTTTTCTTCCTTCTCTACTCACTGCAGCTGCTGTTGCTGGTGTAGTGAAAACCCACATTAATATGACTTCATGGTGCAACCACTGGAGAAGACCCCATAAAAATTTGGGAATAAAAATATTTTTTAAAAATCTTAAAATTTTGCTACGAAATTACAGATTTGCTAGAAACAGAGGAAGTGTTTCCTCCTGCATAATTCATACTCGTGTCTTACCTAGAATTGCTACTACGATACCAGGAGTAGTGTTCATCAAATGGAAATACAATGGCTTCAGCAGTATTTCTATTCCAGATGACATCAGCTTAAGAAAGAAACACAGCAAAGTATTTACACTCTGCAGTTTCTGAGTCTTATAAGATACCCCAATAGCCTAAGTAAGAACAAAGGGTTTTGAGGACTTGACTTTAAAAAGTTGTTCCACAGTGAGAACCCCAGAACCCCAAATGTCACCTGCAGTTTATTGTTCAAAGATAAAGATCCCCACAGTTTTATCACAGGGAATCAACTGCAGTTTTAAAAATCCTATTTTGAGTAGATGCCATAGCAACTAAAAATGTCAAAAGCCAACCAACATACAATGAGAAAAAAAAAAAAAGTCTGCACAGTTTACTTGCTCAAGTAGCTGTTGCTTGACCTTTTCAACCCAGAACTGAACTCTTAGAAGTGGGTGGAAGAATCTGCTGATGATCCTACGTGTAAACAGAATTTATGAACCTATCATCTTTTCTATGCAAGAATTAATGAATACTTGTTAAAAAGGCTTCTTCCCAGTCTATCCACTTTTGGTTGGCAGGTCCTTCAACAAGCCAAGGGAAAGTTAATGTAGTTAAAATATCATCAATCTCAAGGTCCTATACGAAGACAGTTCTAGTTAGAAGGACAAAGATAATCGAGACTTTCTAGTTCAAAAGTCTGAAAGCTCTTCTGCTGAGTGGGGCAAAGGTAAAACAGCAACCCAGTGTTAATGCAATAATTCAATAACAGATTATGTCTGCAAAGTAGTACAGAAGAATTCTGTTCATTCAATTAGTGCAGGATATGGAAAAGATTCTTTATAATCATGTTCTCCTTGTTAGATAGTTATTCAGCAGCAACTGTTTTTCACAATAAAAATACCTGTTCAAGTTTGCACATCTGAATCAGTTACACCTAACATTTAGATTTAATACTTCGACAACATAGCTAATGTTACTTTGGAAGATGGTATTATCTACGAGTACAAAGGCAGCTGCTGAAGTAAAAAAGATAGTAAGTACAGAAAAACAACGAATGGCTTCAGCGTTTCCTTGCTGGCGTATTTAGATCTAATTCAGAAGCCCATATAGGAATAGACCCACTAACTGTGTGATGAAGTAAATTCCACCACATGAGAAAGTTCTCACTTAATCAACAGCTCCACTTGTGCCAGTCACCCAGCAGGGTATCAGGTCACAGGGCAGTTGGCCAGCTAAAGGCAAGCCAGTGCTAGTAAGTCTTCAGATTGCCCACGGGATGAACAGGGTGAAGGCAGGACATTGATGGCAGGACATTCATGTCCTGGTAAAGGCAGGACATTGATGTCTAGCAACTTCCAAAAGCAACCCTTTTTGCAAATTTGCCACTTAATGGATGTTATACATTGCACAACAAGTAGTGGCCTGCTGACCTCCTCTTTTCTCTGTACTCCATATTAGCAGAAATGCAAAACTGGCTAGGGAATCTGATTTCTTCTTACACCTTTCAGAGGTTACTTGTTTCCAGAGCAGCCCAGCTCTCACCCCATTTTTAGAAAGTTGAGCTCCAAACTCTAGCTTTGCATCTTTAGACCTATTTCAAAGGCTCAGTCCTTCACTTTTTTCCTCCTATGAGTAATCCTCATGCATACATTTCTTTTTCTATTAATGATAATGGAACAAACTGCAGCATAAAAGAGTTATGAACATGATTAAAGATCATGGGATAATGCCAAGTGACTTCCATCAAAGCTGTCAGAAGAACCCCACTGTGGCCTTTTAATGTTGGAAGGAACAACAAAGTAGAACAATTTTAAAACAATAATTCAGCTGCTGACCTTTATAACATTATTCTTCTTCCCCTTTCCTGTTTATCTGCCTTTTAGACCTTGCCTTTCAAACTGCAAATCATTTAGCATTCGCTGTGGGATTGTATAAAATTTTGCACAATGGCAGGGCATGAATGGCAGAAATATGTCCATATACATAATGCAGTAGACATGCATAAAGCCTATGCTTCCCTACGGTGCATGCACGTGCTGTAAATATACAGGCAGGAATCCCATGGACTTGCTGAATGTGTTGATCAAATGTGCAGAAAGTCTGATGGCTCCTGGAGATGTTCAGGTATGCCCTGGTTTTGGCTGGGATAGAGTCAATTTTCTTCCTAGTAGCTGGTATAGTGCTGTGTGTTGGATTCAGTGTGAGAATAATGTTGATAACACACTGATGTTTTAGTTGTTGCTAAGTAGGGCTTCCACTAGTCAAGGACTTTTCAGCTTCTCATGCCCTGCCAGCGAGAAGCTGGGAGGGGGCACAGCCAGGACAGCTGACCCAAACTGGCCAAAGGGATATTCCATACCATATGACATCAAGCTCAGTATATAAACTGGGGAGAGTTGGCCGGGGGGGGTGGCGACTGCTGCTTGGGAACTGGCTGGGCATCGGTCAGCAGGTGGTGAGCAATTGCATTGTGCATTACTTATTTTGTATATTCTTTTATCATTATTATTATTTTCCCTTCCTTTTCTGTCCCGTTAAGCTGTCTTTATCTCAACCCATGAATTTTACTTTTTTTTTTTTTCCCCCCGATTCTCTCCCCATCCCACTGGGGAGTGGGGGGGAAGTGAGCGAACAGCTGTGTGGTGTTTAGCTGCCAGCTGGGTTAAACCACAACAAGGTACCAGACAGTTATTTGGTGGATATATAGCATGTCCAACATGTTCTGATTGTGCTGTATCTACTGCACAGGAGCAGACCACATGCAGGACATGTGTACAATACTCAATGCTTCTTGGATGAGATGCACTCACCACTCAGGCTCACAAGTCTGCACAGAATCAAGAGATACATCCAGGATTGCCAGGTATTTGGAAATCCTGGACAAACATGCAAAATCCTAGAGTTATTCACAGAAAAATGCTCCATTGGAAAAAACAGGATGCCTGTGGAAATCCATGTGTACAATGGCCCTGAGAATGGGAGTCCTGGCCAGCTGAGATCTACAGTTACTAGTATGTAAGTGGATAAATAGCCTTTAGCATCCTAGCGTGGTGAATCACAAACAAGTTACAGCTATAACTCAGTCTGTTCTTGATATTTACATCTAGAGGAGATGGAAATGGTCTTCAGGGTAATTCTTTCATCTTATTTTCATTTGGATTGTCTACCGCTGTTATTTGCTTTTATTAGTAAAGGTCTGCAGAACTCACTGCCTGTAGTAGTATCACTGCAGGGCTGCTGGAGGCACAGAACAGAAGAATATCTGGCAGTAATTGGCTCTCATGACTCCTAATTTAAGTGATTTATCACCTAGCTTGCCAAAAAGCCCAATCAATTAAACACCACAAAGCAGAGTTTTCTTTTTTTCCTCTGTGAAAATTCTTGCTGGAAAAAATATTAACATTATTGTTTTAATGCTCACTCTGATCTCAGAACTCTCCATTCCAGAGAGCTTCATGGGTGCTGGCACTACAGCCCATTACACCATTAAGATGCAAGCAAACATGGATCTGAACACCAGTGCATACACACCTTGGAGAATGCCCCCTAACATAGGCACTGTAGCCTTCTGTAGAGGTTCCCTATCAGATGAGTGGCCAGGGCACCAATGACCAGGAGAAGAGTTAATCAGAATGTAACCTGGAGAAGTCAGGAGAAGACTTAATCATGAGTGTAACCTCAGGCATACAAGTGAAATCAATGAAACTGCTCCTGAAATGAAGCATGTGCATAGGTGCTATGCCAAATCAGGGCCTGAAAAAGCTTCAGATACCTTGTCTTTAAAAAAGCATGGTACCTCACTTTCCCAGGGCTGGTTTTCCTGTCCTCTCATGGATACCTCTGGGCAGAATGCAAAACCAGGAGCAGGGCTGCTGAACCCACTTGGGGAGCAGTAGTAGAGGACAACACTCACTTGTTTATCCAACAGCCTGACAAAAGAACCAACAGTATAAAGCTAGGGACGGGTAAAGAAACAGGTCACAGTAGAACAGTAGGAAGAAGTAGCAGTATGTTGCCAAATTTGCCTTGGTTTTTTTTTGTTTGGTTTTTTTTTTGTTTGTTTGTTTGGGTTTTTTTGTTTGTTTTTGTTTTTGTTTTAGCAAATGGATGGCCACATGTGCTGACCATGACACTACAGGAAGCAGAACTCAATGAGACTTCTCTGGCACCATATCCGTTCGGCAGCCCACACTTACATTTTAAAGCTGCTGTGGTTTTGTAAGCTGATGGCAAATTTCATGCCGATTTCAAGGGGTGCTGTGTCAGGCTATGGGTGGAGAGGCTTTGCCTTTTTACAGCACTTTGAATTTTGAAGCCCAGGCCACACTCTTACTGCGGCAGCATACAAAATGGCTGGGCACTGCACGTTGCCCTGTCATTCCAGTATGCCAGGGTTGTTGTCTTCCAAACACAGGATAACAGCTGAGCCTAACCAAATTAGACAAATACATTTTCCCAGCTCCCTTTGCAGAATTAGGGAGCTATAATTAAGGCTGCATTAGCATTTCCGTTATAAAGTCCTACTTTTGAAGCTTCAATCATTTGTATGTAAGACATCCTTACCAAGAGGCAATTTGGCACACAGGGATGAAAACTTTGAGGAAAAACCAGCTCTTACACTAAATTCAGTAATAAAGGTCTCACTGATTTACATAGAACGAGGCCCAGCATTAGCTGCTTATCTGCGGTAGCTTAAAATCCCTGGTAGGGCTGAAATATTAATTTTTCCTAACATAATTTTTACTTATTTTCTGAGCACTTGAATGATATCCCTGGTTTTGCAGAGCAAGCAGAAGGTTTATGGCCTGGCTAATGAGGCTTTCATACCTAAATCCCAGCCATGACTCCTTGCTGTAACAAGAATGCTCTGCTTTGGCTGGAACTTGAGGTGTGCCTCCAAGTCCACCAGTATTGACATCAGCACCTCCCAGTGCCAAGGTCTATAAAATGCCATACGTGCACATTATCTTAATGACAGTGCCAAGGAGACAGATGACAAGTTTGTCAAACTTTAAAAAAACAGCTGGCACTTTTTTTGTACTTTTAATGTGTTGATTTCATTAGAGAGGGACTTGTATCCAGACACTGTGGAGCTCTAGCTTGGATTAGTGCCTGAGTGTATGTTGACACTGCAGTCACCACTGCAGCTGCAAGGTGATGCAGAGATACACAAAGCCGCTATAGCCACCATAAGGAGAGCAGAAGGGCCTCTCTGCCCAACAATTTGGTTCACAAGTAGGCTTGCAGGTTATGCTAAGTTTCATGCCGCAACAGCTACAGATAGTCACCGCACAAAATTCATGCCCAGGAATAGTGATTGCTTTCTGGAAGCAAGAGCCACAAAAACTTATGTTGCTGCGTAGACTGGAGGTGTAAAAAGGCTTATATGAGTCTTCCACTATCTTCCTCATGTGGTAGTATTACCAACACTAAGTAATAGAGCAAATCTCACATCAGCTATGTGCAAAGATGTTCTAAGCTGCCAACATTCATGTGTCCATGGTCATTTACACAACCCTAGATGGGTTGCTAATCCATTTCTTCAACTCCAAAATACAGCATTCAAATCCTGTTTTCAAAAGCATCCCTTCTCTGCATCCAGTTTAGAATTTGACCCAAGGTATTACACAACTGATTGCTAGTTGGATTGCTCAGACATCCTGTAGCTGACAGAAAGTAAAAAAAAATCCAGATTAAACTATTCTGTGCAACATTTTCAATAGTGTGCTTCCTTATCTTCTCTATCACTCCCTTGAAAAGATTGATGAAAACAAAAAATTTCTTAGAGTATTGACTCAAGCAAGGAAATTGTCATTCTATTAATTTCTCTTACTTATTTCTGCACTATTTCAGGCAGCCGAGAGATTCCTGGGAAGAACAGACACTGAAATAATTCTCATTTATATTAGTGTGTGCCATAATTAGCTGGAAGGGTCTGCTTTACTGAGAGCCTCTTTAAACCTTGTCCATCTGGTTTCAATCAAATCATCAAAAGAAACAGCAAATGTCTCCTTCAGAATAGCTGTTTCTTACTCATTACAATATTCAATTATAAGTAAATAAATCGGCAGAAGTCACGTTGCCTGTATGTCATAAAGACGATCAGCTCTGATACCTGGTCTGACCTCAGAACATCACTAAGCAGGGGAGTGCCAAGCACTATTTTCTCTACTAAGCACAGCCATCAAGCTCTTTAAATAGCATAAAAAGAGCTGCAACGTATAAAGGAATGATGTAGTCAGGGCAGAAGTCACTCACATTTCTTAATAGGACTTTTACTATAGCTTACAGCCAATGTGTGCTAGTTTCTTGGGTACAGAGTGGCAGGCCTGAAGATGCATTGCTGCTTGTTTTAAGTGTACTTGGGATTTTGCATCTGTGCTTAAAAACAAATCTAGCCAGACCAAGTATACATCTGATTCCCCACCAAAATGGATATATGCTATATGGCCATAACAGTTGAAGGCAAGCATACATGACAAATACCCAAATGTTCACAGGGTAGACAGTCTACAGAATTCACTGCATACTAAAGGTGAAACATAATTATTAAAAAGTTAGTAGTTACTGCAAACTAAATCTGTTAGCAAGCTAAGCGTACCAAGAGGCTGCAGGAACACATACTCAACACCTTAAACTATCTTGTGAGGTGCTGAGACGGTAACAAACCTTACTTCTTATTCCTTATACCTGGCCATTTTGTTGTGGCTGCTGATGGTTTCACCTGCAATCCCATAGTTAAATTACCTGCTGGGTTTTGGACATCTCTGTAATACTTTTCCTGTACCACTTGTTGGTCCCAGGTTCCAACCTCTTTCATGCATGCCAATATCCTCTCTTTGAAGAGGACAAGTGCTGCTGGCCTGAACTTCTGGGTTTCCCAACCACATGAACTGAGCAGGCCCCTGTAAGAAAAGTTTTCACAGGAACTAGACTAATGATGAATGGAGGTCACCCATAACAGGTATAGCAAAATTTCAAGCATTCTTTACTCGCCTGAAAGCCATGATAAGAAAAAGACTCAGAACTGTGCCTTATTTAAACACTAACTTCTCCTGGTATGTCTCAGTAAATTTTACTCAGTACCTCTTCCACAGCATCTTCCCTCAGCTGAGGCCCAGGCATTTTCTTCCTCTGGAGTTTGGTGTCTTGAGTCTGTTCAATACCTTTAATTCTGTGCTCTGGCCTTGAAGAAAAATTTCCAGTTGGCTAAAGCCACATGGGTCAGCATTCCCCAGACTTATGACATCTGTCATTTTTTGCTCCTTTTAATAAAATGAGGACATTCCAGAGGTACCTTGTTTCTGTCTCATCTCTGAAACTGTTTTCTTTCATATAGTTTCATCTGCCTAACACTCCTCTTAGATGCAACTCCATGGTGTAAAACATAGTATCAAGCAGGTAAGCTATATAAACAAAGCAGTACAGATTCCACTCTCCTTGGTTTTATACGGAAATTGTGCACACTCTCATCTCAAAAAACCTAATCATTACAACCTAAGAATTTCTATTATATCATGGTATTAGTCTATTTTAAAGCTGTAAGAAATGCAGTGTTAATTCTTTTTTGAGCTTTTTAAAAGCTCAGTGAAATCCAAACTGATGTTATCAATTATGTTATCACCTCCCCACAGTTTCAAATTCTTTGCTTTCCATTTTCCAGGCATCTTGGCTATTATTAAAATGAATTGTGCATGTTATTGTGGTTATTTAACAACTTTTCTAAAAATCCAATGTAAGCTGATTTCCAACAGCTGACACAAAATGCTGACATAATTCAAATACTCTCATTAAAGGAGAAACAGTATGAAAATCACTTTTTATTAATTTTCAAATAGAAAACAAGAATTTCTGCATTTGCTTATCCGATGCAAATGATCTCCCCTGTAGTCAGTCCCAGCATCAACTCTTACAGATATTTTACATCATCATAATGGATTGTGTTTAATCACTGCAACACAGCAAAATCAAATTTTGAGAGTTAAAAAGAAGAATGAAACAAAACCGGTGACAAGATCCCATGTTGTTCCACACTCCTTGCAGAGTACCCCAGAGAACATAGCAACTCTGCTGCCTCAGCAGCCTTACACTCGTTCATGAGTTGTATCCATTCTACGGATTTTATCTTTTTGCACTTCTTAGCCCTCCTAAGGATATTACCTTTCTTGACTCAAGCATTCATAGTGCCACGTGGCTATTCCCACACACATAACAAGTAGTGGTACCTCTAGTCAGACTGYGGTACTCTTGCTCATGTCAGATACTATCTTTCTGCACAAGTGTGCAGAGACATTCCTCTGCCTAACAGTAACCCATGGCCTCATGCCAGACCTGGACTGAAGTGCAAGAGCTAATAAGCCAAGCTTTTTGCAACAAACCTAACTGTAGGCCAGGATCCCCTGCCAGCCCAGTCCTCCTCTTCCTTAGGTCATCCTTGCCTTCCACTAGTTAACTAACACTTAATGTCAATGGAATAATAGACAATAAAGCAATCAAAACACAAACCAGAGCCAGAATTTTCCCTTTTCCATATGTGACAACAAAGAACCTCCCAGTGCATTTAAGAACAGATGTAAATATAAAGTAACCTGCTTAGTAGTATACTGAATAGTAGTTGCTATAGGCCGTGATAGAAGCATAGAGAAAGGACTACTTCATTTTTAAAGTCTGAGCTCTAAGTCAGATTGTCAGATGCAACAACAGATGARAACACAGTAGACAGAACCTCAGGTAGGCCAGTTACCTGCTTTAAATGTTAGCTCTGCATCACAGTCAGTGCGAGTTGGGCACTGAGTTTCTATACAGTAAGTACATTATATGAAGAACCTTTGTTGCACAATTAGCCAGCCACAGCACGAATGCTAGTGATTGCTTTGTGATGCCAGCCAAACTGAACATTAAATTCCAGCCTAACACTTTTTTGTTTGTTTGTTTTGGTGAGGGTTTTTTTGGTTTTGGTCTTTTCTTGTTCTTTTGTTGTTGGTGGTGTTTTTTCTTAAGTGCTTCTCATTAGAAAGATTTATGATGTATTAATCCTGGAAATCTCACTAATAAAATAGTCCTGTTTTCAGCCTACAGGGATGATACTGCCTTTGCAAAGAGCAAAGCTTCAAACAAAAATCTAAGATTTTTTTTTTCCTGCAAGCACCATAAGTGCCAGTTAACAAAAACAAATGCAATAGACAGAAACTCAGCCCTTGAGTAAGTCTGCATGTTTAATACACTACTTCTACCTGCAGTAGAAGCTGAAAAAGCAACCTGTAAAATTATGAAGTGACTATTGACCCAATGGGCTTCAATGCGTAATGAGGCCAATCAGCACTTTTTCACAACATGATGCTTTGTTTTGGTCCTTACAGGACAAGGTCTCTAACAAGAACCATTCTGGTGGTTGGTTAAAAATGAAGTTACTATAATTGCAGATTGCCAAAGACTTCTATGTTTCTGTCAGTATAAAACCCTCAGCTTACTCCCTTTATCCAGAACATCTAAGATTTTAATTCACAAATCTTGATGGGTATGACTCCGAGTAAAAGAAAAAGTATGTAGTTTTATCATTACTGTTTCTGTACAATCTCCTAGAAGGCCTGGTATACGTTCATATGTGTCTTGTTCATTTCACAATTACTTAATTTCAGCATTTACAGATTCCTCCAATAGCAGTTCTAAAATCCCACTTTGTTCCAATGCTTATGTAAAAGAGACTTGTACCAGTTCCACTTCTGGAAACCAATTTAGTTTTGCTTAACACACTGCCTTGCACCACCACTATCTTCATCTTCTACTACAGGTTAGAACGAGTCAGCCAGGGAAATTCCTGGAAGCAAAAACAAAAAACAAAACCAGAATAAAAAACATATCAGAATGGACAAACAGTAAGAGTAACAGTATACAAATATGTATTAACTACCAGATGGAATCCACAGGAAATAAAGACTGCTCAAAAACATTTCATCTCATTTTGTCAGGAATGGAAAGGACCAACCATAAATTCTGGAAACAGTCATTAAAGACACTATGCATTAATAATAGCCAACGGAAGAAAATAAAAACAAACCAAAAAAACAAGGAAAGCAGATGGCACAGCGTAAAAGCACCCATTCTCCTACCTCCCAAATCTAAAGACAATCTTTCTGCCTTGCAACTATCTCTGCCTTCTCTGCAGTTTAAGTGATACTTCCTGAGGATTTCAGAGGGTTGCCCACATGAAGCTTGCAGAAAAAGAAAGGAAAACATATACACACCTGTTTCTTTCTCTCAGACTGTGGATCAATCATTACATTTATAAGAGAAGGTGTTTGCTTGTCAGTGACACTTGCTTTCAGGGCATTCTGCAATTCTTCTGGCGTTTTAACRAAGTATCCTTTACCTCCAAAGGCAGACATAATTTCCTCATAGTGTGAATTTGGCAGGAGAGAAACAGGAGGTACACTGTAACGAAAAGGAAAACCTCTGATTAATGGCAGGGAAGAATTGCCAGACTGACCAATTTAATTACTTCAGCACTGATTTTAAAATGTAAGATGATTGTGGTGCTGGCCTGATGAATTCTTCCGGGCTGGAAGAACTATGTTTCCTATACCACTTAAACTATGTTTATAGGGTAGCATACTCATTTTCATCTTCTGGAGACATCCCTGAGCAAAGATTTAGTCTAGTTCTCTTGGTACAGAGATTTCAGCTCCAGAAGCAGAAGTCCAGTGTAAACTCAGAACACAAGTCAGGTAATTTTGGAGATTATCATGATTTTGGAGGTTAGCCCACTATGAACTCTGTACTGCGTGGCCTGAACTGCTGCAGGAACCTGAGACAACTAATAGAGAGTCATCTCTCTGATGCACTGTTGTGTAAACAATAGTCTGGAATTAGGTTGGTTGCTTGCTTTTGGTAACTGGTTCTTACTTATATGAACTTAGCCTAGGACTAAGTTCACTTTATGAAAAATTTCAATCTGCATCACAAGAGAATGACCATTTTGGTCACTTCTTCCTTAATTAACAGGACATACTTTGAAGATGCTCACCATGTAGCAGGATCTCCAAACTTTAACATCTCCTTCCAGGCATCTGCATCCAAACCAGTGTAAATCCCATTGTTGTTTACTATGATAATCAGGATTGGCAAGTTGTATCTACAGAAAAATGCATTTGGAAGAATTCTGAAATACTTGCACCTGTCTGTAAGGTGTTAAAAGTGTTACTTTTCCTTAAAAGGAAAATAAAAAAAAAAAAAAAATCACTTCCACCTGAAACATGATCTGCTCATCGCTGGTAACACATTATGTCGCAACAGCATAGAAATGACCATGTATATTTTTTGGCTTGTTTTCACGTGCTTTTAAGAGTACCCCATCTAACAGCAGCGTCCTTGGCCTTCTAGTTAAATTGATCCTGGCAATATATGAAGGGGGTCTTCTTAAGCAAAAACCAGTTACCTGCAAATAGTCTCCACCTCCATCCCAGAAAATCCGAAAGCACTATCTCCCTCTATGCAGATGACTCGCTTTTCAGGTGTTTGGTCTCTAGCTACCATTGCAGCTGCTACAGCAAAAGCCAGTCCGACTCCCATCGTTCCAAAAGTACCTGCATCAAGCCTAAAGGGGAGAATACAGAATAACTATCCCTTTATTTCTACTTAAACTTTTAAGTTAATCCATGGTGACTTCTCTTTACTTTTAATAATTTGCCATATACTTTTCAAATACTGTTTCATAAACAATTGGTATAAAGAGATACCAGATATATAGATCATTATATTCAGTCAAACATTTGATAAGACCGCAAATGTTTTAAGTGATATAAACATACTGGAACTCTAATTAAAATTAAGAACTCTTATATACCAGTTGTACTACAATAAAAAACTATTCTTGTATGCTTTTAGCTTGCATAATAACAATATTTCAAAAACATTCAATTACTGTAGAAATAGGCAGACTACATGAAATCTTTCTGTATTTAATTCCTTGAAAATATAACTAGAAGTCTGAAAGCCATCAGTTAAATACTGCTGTTCAAATTTTAGACTTCTGTTCAACTTTTGAAATCAAATTGAAAGCTGTAATTAAGTTAGATCATTTCAGCCAGAAGCACATAATGGATACAAAAGTACATAAAGAACTAGATTATTCTAGGGTTAACTTTTCAAATTTGCTTTCAGATATGCGCAATGCAATCTGAAAAGACAACCATTAACATTACTGTGCCCTTATTTTAAATAAGGGCAAAAAAATGCAAACTCTTCCCCCAACTTTACTGAAAGTAGGGGTTTTTTATTTGGTTGGTTGTTTTCCGTTTACAAAGAAGTATTTAGGTTCATTTAGGACTTCAGTGCTACTTTCACAAGAAGGCACAAGCTTCACAGATCAGAAGTTTCACCTCACCACAGAATTAACTTTGTCCCCCATTCAAGAAACAGCACTTAATTCCTACTTATATTAAAACTAGACTACACATTTAAAGTGACATACTAACACTTCCAAATTTGAGTGCCTAAGTTTTAGGCATGCAGGTTTTCATGAAACTGTGCCCAATATATAATCCAATTTTCAAAATGAGTTAATTCTTCTTAAGTTTTCCCCATTTTTAAGTGTGTTTCAAAGAAAAATTCTTCGATTAATTCTTTTCAACATGAGAATACCAACAATTTTTTTTTATTTTAAATCAATATTTACCACAGACTCTGAGCACAGAAATAGACATCTAGATCAGGAAATTCAACATGATGCTCCTCACTCACCTTCCACAGAAGAGTGAGAAACTATCACCATTCTGTTGCAGAGCACACAGACAAGTCAGAGAATTGTTAAAATCTATGACAGGTCATCAGTATATGAGTAGAAAACTTCCCTTAACCCCTCTCTCAACATACTAAACTTTTATTTTTTATTTAGAACCTTTAAAAAGGATTACAAAAATTCTGGACCATCACACTTCTCAGCTAAATGAAAACATTTATACATAGATCTAGCCTGTTGAGTCAGCACAACAAAGGAAATACTACACCTTTGACGGGGATAGTAATTCGGAAGCATAGTTCGTCCAATGTCCATGGTGTTTGCTCCCTCACTTACTAAGATGCAGTCCTTGGGTATCAGTTCTCTGATGTGATGAAAGACTGTGTAATAATTCATAGGCAGGGATTTCTGTAATGCTAATCCCTTAAAAATAAGAGATATTAGTAACTCCTATGCATAAAATTTACAATACGGTGCAGAACTAAGACATGTAAATAATAACAATGGAAATAAAAATGCACTCTGCTAGGTAAGGCTGAAGTATTTGGTCTTCCATGCACTACATCAAGGTCACTCCTTCTGTTATCTACCCTGGTGACATAATGTATTTATCAGAGGCTCACTCAGCTCAGCAACCCTTGGATGGCCTATCATTAACAGGAAGCTATTAAAACTCAGTTTAACCTGAGAGGCACATAAAATTTTTCTGCCCATAGGTTTGACTATTGATAACCCTAAGTGAGCTGTCATCTGCATGCTGGGAGGTAGTTCAAAAGACTGATCTGCTAGAATTAATTTATTTTAGATCCCAATCTTGGAAACATGCATCTGAACTTGCAGAATATAGTTGCACAAAGTTAGGCATATGTCAAGCATCTGTGGTCTTTTGGCCTTAATAGCTACTTGCTTTTAACATAGATTATACTTCCGCCAGCATTGCTGACAGCTAAACAGCACAATTACAGAAGAAAACTAAGAATGCATCTTCACGTAAGCTAGCTTCCACTTGGATACTTGGAGGCGCCTGGAGTACCTGTCCATTGCTTAGAAGTCACTGCCCATAATACAGCAGCTCTGGCTGTGGTCTTCTGCTACTGGCTTTAAGAACCCAATCCCAAAGTTCAATGACTTCCACACAGTTTGAATTTATACAAAACCTAGAATACTTAACTTACAGTTAAGTATTAACACTTAGCTTGCAGTTCATAAGCCTGACAAGAGTAAGCCTGTACCAGAATGGTATAAATTTTCAAAGTCTGGGTGACATGACTGTCAGAAGTAATTGAGGAGCTTGGATATAGACCAGTGACAAAACTGACTATGCATTAGTACCTGTTAAGGTGAGAAACCTCCTCTTTTCTTTAATATAACACTACCTTTGATTTTTCCTCATTGTTCATTATTTTCTCTCTGAGCCTCTTCCACCACTCTGAATCAGAAGGATGTTTCAATGGTCTTTTGCTGAATTCTTCTAAGAGCTGGAACAACATTGAAATGTTGCAGAGATTTCTTTCAACATATTTAAAAAAAACGTCACGAGCACCAAGAATAATGTTATCAAGAAAGATCCCAGCACAATCACAGTAACACTAATCAGAATCTTTAATATTTAATTTGGGAATAGACTGGATGCACAGCATGAGTATGTTGCCTGAAAAATGGTTTTCCTCAACAGTTTGTTTTTTTTTTTTTTTTTTTTTTTTTTTTTTTTTTAACTGGTAATTCACTTTATACAAACCGGAGGAAATACAGGTCAAAACATGAGGACACCTGACATTACATTACCTGCTTAGTCACGGTGTTTATGTCACCTAATAACATTGCAGCTGGCCTCACATTATTCCCCAGCTCTTCTGCACAAATATCAATCTATAATTCAAAAAGAAAGACGACAATTAACTCAAGGATTATTAAAGAGAATTTTTTTTCAGTTCAAGTGAGGAACATTGTCTAACAATGTCTTCATACCTTCTTTTGGCTGTACAGATAACTTCCTCTGCCTTTCAATGAAATGACATCACGAAATGCTTTATTCAAAGTAAAATCCTATGGTACATACCCATTTTAATGGAAGTTCACATATATCCTTAATATTGACTGCTTGCTTCTTTCAAGCTCTTACAGACAGTATAGAACTTTATTAGAACACTAAGAAGGTGGTGGTGATTTTAGTGATAATTATATGAAAACTAAAAATCTAGGCTTAGGTATACCCTTAAAGTCTATACAAAGCAGTAATTTTCTTACTGAGAAAAGTTTGTGTATGCTACTTGACAGTAAGAATTTGGCTAGTATGAAGAAACTGAAAAGTCAATTGCAACCACTGAAGAAACTTTATCAGTGATGTAGGAGACCTCTAAGGTTACATGGAATACTAACTTATGACCAGGTCACACAGTCTATGAACTGAATTAGTATTTTAATACTAATCCTTGACAGTGAAAAAAATTACTTTAAGTGAGACAAAAAAAAAATTTTTCTTTACATTCTTTAGAAAAAGGAAACATAAAAAATGCATTATTTCGTAAGTCAAAAGGAATTCTAGCTTAAAAATGTATGTTATTCCTCTGGAAAAGATGCAAAGTTTGGAAGCTGAGATTATGTTCCAGATCGCTGAAGGCAGGCCAGTCAGCACACGGAATCAACTACTACTCTTCAGTCGCAGACTCTAAGGGAGAAGATTTTAAGGACATAAACAATTTAATGACTTGTCTTTCTATGAGCTGGTAGATTGCCAAATACATTAATTAGTTAAATAGCCTTTCTTCTTCTTTTCTTATTAACATTTCTGAGTGACTGAGCTCTTATAAAGACTGACTCTGGATCTGAAAGTAATTCTATTGCAAAAAAAATCCAGCTGAGAGCGCAGTCAAACAGTATGAAAAGTTTCACAATTTCAAGACAATTTGCTTTCAATCACGGAAATTCCAGTGCTCCAAAGATCACAGAAGTATCATGAGTCTAATCCTGTATTAGTCAACTACATAGAAGTGTCTCCTCATTACAGCAGCACCAAGTCCTTGATAGCTGGAAAAATGCTGTAACCATTTTTAGAAAAAATAAGGAAGTAAAAAAAATAATTAAAGAAACCAGAACTATTTCTGGAGAACTACCATAACTATATGCACTGTACTGCACTGTCCATAGGGCAGTATTTACCACATGAAGTACACTACCAAAATAATTTACAATAATTGCTCTAGGCAATGCTAGAACACAGAGGACTTCCTTCAAGTGATAATAATTTTCCTGCTTACCTGAATAACCTTTACATCTTGTCGAAACCTTGGTGGAAGACCAAAATGCAAAATCCAGTTCAACCTCGCACCAAGCAAAATGATTACATCAGCATGCTGTAATGCGCTAATAAAGGGACATAAGAGAATCAGATAAAGAGGAATTATTATTAAATTTAATAGTGTTTTCAAAATTAGAAGTAATCCTAACCACCACAGCGAACCCCAGAATATAATCCTTCCTTTCTCTAAGCTGCTTTCTTAGCACCAAAACCATGTATCCTTTTACACAGCCAATCATCAAGCCATTCTTGAGTTTAGGAACTCAAGAAGAAAATGAATTACTATTTTCCTAATACACTGTGTTTGGGAAAGGAATCATTACTCTAGGAGACTAACAAGATGCTATAATGACACTGAGGTTAAAGCAAAAGACTCACTACTGTGATACTGGCAACAGTGGGTGCCAAAATTAAGATTGTCGTGGACCTCTCAGTTTAGACTCCTGCTAATTTACCTTTCAGCTGGGTAGACAATATTTGGTATATTCTTTCATTCTCCATTTTTCTTAACAGCATGCTTAACAGTGATAAAGCTAAGATGCTCAACAATGGACAATACTTTAATCTCAAAGTATATAAATGCTCCATCTGCAAGCTGACTCTGTGCATGTTCATACCTAGTAGGGTTCATATAGTTCATTCACATTAATTTTGCCAAAAGCCAAAAAGAGCTCTTATAAGTTACTTTAAACGTAGTCCTTCAGTGTAGTTTGAAATACCTTATTTTTCTTTTTAAATAAATTGCAATTTAGTGATGGTGTTTTGCAAACATCATGCAGCGACAGCAGATAGCAAAACTTCAACTGCAATGTGTGCATCTTAAGCTTCTGTTTACGGCGTTAAAATAAAAAGCTAGTAGTTTGTCCAGTACACTAAGTTAAATGTTTAACATAAACTGTTTAACAGTTTCATTTTATGTTATAAAATACATACTAACAACATTGATACATCTACTTGCCATAGGTTTCATAGTTACAGAATATTAGCTCTCAGATAAAGTATCTTCCTGGCCAGCATTCTAAGCTTTGTCAAAAGTGATCCACCTAAATCTGTTGTCTCTTTCCAAGCAAGATCTTCAGTGCTCTAAAATGAGGTGCCAAATGTTGTTGAAAAATTTTTGTTGTATGCATTTTGTCTTCCCTGACATCTGTAGACCACCACAATTCCTAGTTGTTTCTCAGATGTTAGGATTAGAAGCCTTGCTTTATATTTACGTTGATCTTGCTGCAGCTACACAATTTGGATGGTTATCAGGAACTACTCCTTTTGCCATGGGTGTAGGCAAAAAAGGCAGTCCACAAAGGTCCACCAACTTTCTGATGTTGTTTTCAGCATGTGAATAAGCAGCACCTGAACGAAATGAAAGAGACTGCTTAATACTACAGAAACCCACAGTATTCGCTTGAATTTCAATTACCCTGATTACATTAGTGTCAGAAAGAGTACTATTTCCCATTATGAAAGCTGCTTGTTATTTTTCATTCTGGAGAACTCAAAACATAACAATGCCAAATTACCTGGTATTTGGGTTCAAATTTCCCATATTTTTGGCAAAAGCTTTTTTTTTTTTTTTTTTTTTTTTTAAGACTTCAGCTGAACTATTTAACTATTTCTGTAAAGCAGGGCAGGGAAAAATAGGAGATTTTGTTTATCCAAAATGACAATTTTGAGTGGGTAAAGTTCGGTATTATGGGGCACAGACTTCTGCAGCAGCAACAGGAGATGACCATTGTGTTGTGTCATGTCATTTTTTGCTTGTCCCCTGCATGTCGTTGTATCACATACTCCATAACAATCTGCCCAAACAGGTCTACTATAAGCCTTTAATGAAAAAAGAGAAGCTCAAAGAAGACCTTGTAAAGATATGTGTTTGTGCATACATTTACTGTGATGCTACGTTCAGTACAAGGCTGCTCAATTAAGGTTGCCCAGGCAATCTAGAATAACTGACTGGTCCTTGTGCAATGACTTAAGTCCATGAGTCTTAAATCCTGAAGAATAAACTTCTGTATTTCTTCCAAAAATTCTGCTAACAACAATATATAGTAGAACGTCCAGATACATTTGTTAAGTAGATTCTCAATTGTTGACATCAACAAAACACATATCTATGTATTTTTGAGTTTTCTACCTTTCACTTTCAAAGAACACCCTTTTGTTCATGTGTATCAAGTCAGAGAGAGGGACAAAAACCCTCCCCTGATCTACCTTCTGTCTACTATTTCATTACCTAATCAATTATAAGATCCATCTCATCTCAATCATTTCACTCCCTGATTAAATGTAGAACCCATGTCTGCAGGAAAGCAGCCTGGGTGAAACAAGGTGGTTATTTCAATTCTGATCCTAGCAGACCTGTATCTTCAACAGAAACACCACTGCAGTGACTAACATTCCACAAGGAGGGACAAAATAAGCGAACCAGCACAGACAATAATTATCCTCTATCTTTAGGGACACCTCTATTTCAGGAATGAAATACACTGGCAGAGTACAACGGAAAGTCTGTAAAACAGCAATAACAGCAACACCTGCTGTGTTGCTTCATGTCTCCACACAGGTAGGCTGGCACTTTCAGTAAGTCCAAATTGAAAAATGACCTTGGGTTATTCTGATTCTTGCTATATATGCCAGAGCATCAGACAGAGAATATCACTTCCGTATTCTAACAGAATTTGTTTGGAATTTTGGAAGTGATCCCTTGGTATTGGCTCTAGGCTTAAGACAATGGTTATCCAATTTTTTTCTACTTAAACCTGTATTTTATCAACTGACTCTTCTCTTAAACTAGATGAAAAAGACAACAGTTACAGAACAGAATAAAATATTCTAAAAACAGAGCAGATTTTAACATCAAATTTCAAAGAAGTCTGTGGTTTTTGTTTTGGTTTTTTTTTGTTTCTTTGTTTTAATAGAGAGTGAAAAGGAGATGGCTAACACTTATGGGGAAAAGAAATCACTTTGGTTGTTATTCTTGTCCAGAACCTGTACAGTTCAAGGCCACATCAAAGCATGCTACCTTTGCCAATGATTAGCAGAGGCTCCTTGGAACGAGCAATGATAGATGCTGCTTCGGATACAGCAGAGCGTTCAGCTGTGCTGACAGGAGGTGGCAGGCAGCATTCCACGTACCTGGAAGTCAAGCAAAACAAAAGAGGGTCTTTAAAAAATTCAAAACAAGAGATGTTGAAAGATAAAACCTATTGTTTAGCATAAACCCGCAGCTGCTACACACCATGTTACTCACAGCATTTATCAGAACAGGATATATTTTTTTAAAACAGGCTTTGCAGTTTTTCCTGCACATTTCTTTTAATCTTACAGGTAGTGTTGTTCCAGGGATTTACAAAGTGACATCATTGTATTACCATCATATTAATTCATTCCTTTTTGCACATTTCATTACAAACCATAATCTATACCACATGTTATGATGTTACATTTAGAGGCTGGATTTTTAGTATCATCTCAACCTTGTGGCAAATTATTTAATCTCTTGCTCTTGTTTATCTTTTTCTTGTTTTAAGAAAAGAAAATACAAAAGTAACTTAAAACTAAAATTTCTTTCATTCAGTGACTTGAAAAATAATGAATATAATCTTTACGCACTTGACAGAGCTCTTATTCACCTGAAGATTCACAAAATCCCCAGGTATGTCAATATAGCAGGAACCTGGACGACCATATATGCTGGTTCTTACAGCCTAGAAAACAGATAATCACAGTTTTGACCACTGTTTGAAAGGATTTTAAAAATCTTTATGTGTAAAAAACAAGCAAACCTTCTGTAGGCAGAGAAGGAACATGATGTTTCATATTGCTGAACCACCACAGGAAAAGCTCCCATGGATTGATTTATACCAATAAATTCAAGTTTTGATAGCTATTTACGTTTTCCCCTATATGCCAGCTGAAGCCTTTCAGTAGATGCACAGTATTAGACTGTAAATTCTTTGTTTAATTTACAATGAGACAACTGCATTATCAGCTGTTGTGTTTGGAAATACTAAATTAAACTTTCATGCTGAATTCTATTTAAAGTAGCACAAACAGAAAAACCAAGCCAACCAAGGCCTCCATTTTCTATTACTTCTGATTCCAGTTCTTCTATTACAGGCAGATGCTCTGCTGAATTTGCACTTGTGGAAACAGTATCACTGTATGCAGAATTTAGGCTGACATGGCTGAAGTGTTGCTACAGCAGTAGCAAGAGACTTTTGTAACCCTTTCTGAAGCATTGAAATAAGGATGTGTTTCCTCTCACTCTCAAAAAACCCCACCAAACTAACAACCAAACCCAAAACCCAAACACAACCATCTCCACTGCCCCCCCCCCCCAAATCTCCTTCACATAATGAGAGTGGTAAGAGAGCTGAAGTTTGTAGCATTACATTTCTAGTTATTGCACCTCTCCCTAAAAGCACTTCTTTCATAAAAATTTTCCAGCTCTGACTGAAGCTAACAAAAAACACTGCAGGGATCAGTAAAGCATCAGATTGGACCAGAATCTATTTCTAACCTGTTCCACAGCACAGTTCATAGGAAAAAACCTTCCTGGTTGTTAATTTACTCAATCAAACATTACCTAACATCTGCAGGATCAAACTATTTACAGTAACAGCTATACAAAAAATAAACCCTCAAAGCTTATACAGTAGGAGACAGTTACTTGATGTTCTGTTGCTAATTTAGTATTTTTCCATACCTTTTCAATAATAACAGGAATAACTTCTAGGCTGCTTGGGCGGACAGACAGTTTGTTGTACAGCCTACCAGCTTCAACCTGAATAAATGCATATAACCATTATATTGATTTATGAAAGTGATTTGTTCATTTCCATCTCATTTCAACATGAATAAAATGGAAAAAATGCCAAATGGAAAGCAACAAGTTGAAAACTCCCACATAAAGAAATGCAGTTCCTCAGCTGGTGGAAACTGTCAAAGCCATACTCATTCCACTGAGCACTTAGGTATTTTTCTCCAGAAAGTGGTGCTTCTTTTCTTGGAAAGTTTATTTTGCTTTCTTCCATCTCAGAACAGACAGACAACTGCAGTTTATACCAGCTGAGAACCTAAAACAGAGCAGGAACTCTAACATGACTGTGGACAAAGACATTCCAAATAATCTGCTGTATTTACGCAGTGTCAATCTTAAACCAGTAGATGGAGCAAATCAACAGCATTATAAGATCTGTTAGGAAATGTTAGTGTTTAGGGTTGTTATTCTTACATTAATGAAGAAACAACACCAATTATTTAACTGAAATTTTTTTTTTACAAAGTTGTATGTCTGTATACCTGTGGGAATTCTTGGAAAGCTCCCATGGTTTCCTGATTTCTGTCAGAAGAGCCTCCAATAACAATCAAAGGCCTAGAAAAGTATATTAAAAAAAAATAATCAAAAAAACCCCAACCTTAAGCATACATATATTTTTTATAACTGCAATCACATCTGTAAACTCTCCCAATGGTCAAATCCTACTGCTCTTGCGATGTTGTGCACCTTCAGCATCCACAGATCTCAACAGGAATAGAAAGTGACCAGCACAATACAGGCCTGGATTCTAAATATCAGCATGTCAGCCGGTAGACTTCCTAGCAGCTTTTGGGTCACTAGTTTTAGGACAGTCTAGCTGTATTAAGTGATCCGCATCTAGCATAAAAATTCTAAAACCAAGTCATATTGCTAGCAATTTTCATTAAAGTTTGATAACATGGGTGACAAGATGGTTTGAGAGGAATGACAACAGCTAATCTAAAAAGTATGGATTGATGTAAGAAGTATTAAGAGGTTTGTTCATAAGAGGCATTGTAATGTGCACAAACACCAGAACTAAGAAACACAGCAGGAAACAATCTTTTCAGAAAGATTAGATTCTCTTCGTATACAAATTTGCAACACAGCAGAAATTAGCTGAGTATCTGACACCACTTCTCCCCGCATTCAGTTTTTACTAAAAAAACAAAACAAAACCAAAACAAAACCCAAAAAACAAAGACCAAAAAGGTGAACAAAAATTTAACATGCCTACAAGTGGTCTTGTTCTTAAATAGCTATGTAAGAAAGGCACCATTAGTTTACAATATGGGTTATACATTCCACAGGAACACATTTTTATTATAATTTCCACAAAATACAACAAATTATTGTCCTATAGTGAATGAAAACTGGCCTTTTATTCAGTTTGTAGGTCAAACTCGAACTCCTTAAAATGCTAAATGCTGACTTAAGAGAAAGCTGGCTTATTAATCTGCTCATTCATCCACACTAAATTGAAATATTGGGTCAATAGCTTTCTAGGCTTTTTCTCCTAAACAATTTCTCTTCAGATACCATCTTTCCTTTGACTGCATTTATCTACACAAGGTGTTAAGCTGAAACATTTACAGCGTGCTCAATGCATAATGCTAAATTTAATCACCCATAAAATTTGGGGATATGTGTATCTAGATCCTTCATAACCAGGCCATTTCTCTGCCACAAATCAAAAATCTAAGTTCTAATCCCCTGACACAGTGAGATGAGAACTTCAGGCTGTATCTTACCTCTGTGAAAAATCCTTATGGAAAATCATAGAATAGTTTGGATTGGAAGGGACCTTTAAAGGTCATCTAGTCCAACCCCCCTGCCATGGGCGGGGACATCTTCAACTAGATCAGGTTGAAAAATCCATTTGGTGTATACTCTAGATATTTTATTCTGCTGATTCTCTCCCCTCAGCAAAATGATTATGACTATCCATATATAACCAGTCTGTTTCACAGTGACAAACCCTATGTTCCTTTCATTTATCTTTTTGAAATTTATTTAAATGTTTCAATAAATAAAATAACTACTACTTCCCAATACTGAAATACAGCAAAGAGAACACTCTACTCTTAAGAAAGCCAACTCCAACTATACCTTGAAAAGATTTGGTTCTGCTTTGAAAGTTTACAAGTTGTAACCAGAAAGAAGTTCTTCCCGCAGTGAAATCATCATACTGTACTACTGTCACAATACTGTAGACATTTTTAAGAGCTGTGCTTATTACTGCATGTAGTTTAAATTAAGTCAAAACCAACAGTGAAGCAGGAATAACACTGACTGCAATGAAACTCATAAGAATAGCAAGCATTATGTACTTGCAGGAGAAGAACTTCAGTAAACTGAAAAAAATTTCAACTGCAACCTCAGGTAAAGAACGTGGTATTTCACCATGCTACTGTACACTGAAATCTTAAAACTATCGCAGTCATCTTTGGAGTCTATTCTCACAGCCAAACTGAGACACAAAAACTTTTGCTCAGAATGAGGCAGGAGAGAAGAAGGCAGCACCGTAGGTAATTTTTAACATGAAGTATCAAAAGGTTTTACCCTCGGAAATACAGTTTACCAAGGCCTCATTAGCTACCTAGTTGGCTAGATTTACATGTCCAAGAGCTCACTGTGACAAGCTTCCAGGGTAAACCAAAGCCTCTTCTACTCAGCCAATCTGTGCTCAGCCAATATAACCTAAAAGCACAATTGGTATCAAATTGTGCTATCAGACTGTTTGACTTTCTTCCAGTTGATACAGAAGAGGTTTCTTTCACCTGGAAGAGACTGAAACGGAGCAGAATCAGAAGAACGGGTCTCCAGGCTCAAGGATGACAACTCAGACCAAGCTTTAAGGACTATCACTTAGTCTGAGTTATTCAAAGTCAGAACCAGCAGGGCCAGTTCAACTATTACCTTACTTCTGTGAGAAATGGGCCAAAGCTCAGCCATTGTAGCACGTTAACAATGCCACGTATAATGCCACGAAGTTGCATGACATCTGGGAGATACCGATGAGGGCTAACCTTGCCCTACAAATTGGTCTCCTCATGCCACTTCCTCACAGGGGATGGTATAGAGCAGGAGACTTAACACCTTGTTGCCGCAGAAAGGGACTTCTGCTCCCAGCTGCATAATCCACTCCCTCCCTTGCCTAGGTCCTTGATGCTTGCCTGACTGCAGAGTAAGCTGATTTAGATCGCTCATCTAACATGACACTATTTACTTATTTTTGCTGGGTTGGCTTTTTACCAGAATAATGAACTGAATGTGATTGTTGGGGCAGACAAGTGCCAGAGCTGTCAAGAGGGCAAGCAGCAGGAGTACATGGCCAGGAGAAAGGTGTGGAGACAATATGGGCCTATGTCCCTTTTCGCGGCAGGCTGTATTAGATTGGTGTAACCAAACCCCTCATTGTGTATTGTTTTTATTTTCATCTCCTTTGCTTGGGCTACTCCTGCTCTTCCCTTCCAACACTCCTTCTCTGTAGTGCCTGCCCAAGTATTCATGCTGCTGTCTAGTGAAGCAGGCCAGAAAGCTGATCAGTTAACTCAACAGAAAAATCCCTAGTCATCTTCTCCAAAGCATAGCACCCTTTCTTACAATGGTAATGCCARCCAAAGTAAATGGGAAAGCATGTTTGGGATTCTCAAACACTCAATGGAGGTGCCTACTAATGAAGGAGCCAAGGAAAATTAGTTTCATTAGGCTAAATTTAGGGTTTCTGAATGTTTACTTCTCTCCTTTTGGCACATGGCAGGCAAAAGGCAAGCCTGATGTGACCAATGAAAAAAATCATTGGCCAAACACTGGGGGTTTGGTCAGTGGAAACCAGTCTTCTCACTATATTGCCAAATATTCTGCCAAACTACGTAAGTCATCCCCTTCACCTTTTGCCAACAGTACAGGTTTATGCAAGATCAAGTCAGGTAAACAGAGCTAATCTCAGACAAAACTCAGTTTATGAGAAAATAGAAATGTCTCCTGCAAATCCATAAGCAAGTGCCATGAACGCTTCTTTCTTATAACCAAATCCATAACTGTTCAAAAGCAAGGTTTTCATATGATCTTTTTTTTAATCTAAGGTCACATAGGGACAGCAAAACTTTAGTCAATAACTCATTTTTAAAAAAAAGAATTTGAACACTAACGGTCTTTTTTCAAAGTGTCAGAGACTTGATTTGTTAGCGTTCCCATTATCAAGCTTCCCTTGTCCATCAGCCACTGCTAATCTAATGCTCCAGATCACGTGCGCCTAGTATTACCAGAGCTTCTACACAAAATACCTCATACAGCTTTCTGAACAGCTTTCAGTGGCACACAAGCTAAAGTTGCCATGTCTCAGTGATGGCTTGTGGGAGTAAACGCTATCACTCTGTACATCATTTAATTCAATACTTAATTACTGCTCTAAATGTCTGCGTGGGGAGCAAATATGGATTTTAAMAATACAGTTGTCAATTTGTTCACATATGAAATACAGTAATTCAAAGGCAATGTGGATTTAAATTTAGAAAAAACCTCTAAGACTCTCCACGATCAATAAAGCATTTCAGGCTGAATATCGACTTCATCTTCAAATTTATCCATACAATCCATACAAGGTATACTGATAGATTTTCCAATATATGCATAATGGGGCAGGACAAAAAGGAGAATTTTATCCATGAGAATACAAAAAATGGAACTAAATTACTTTTAGGGTTGATAGATGAAGAATTCCCTTCTCATTACCCACAAGAAAGAAAAAAAAGTCCTATACTAAATACTGCAGAGCTCAACATCTGCGACAAATAACAGCAAACAATTATTAGAATTTTAAAGGGAAAATGTAGTTAAATTACCAGCAGTTCATGGTTGCATTTGCCATCCCACCAAGGGCATGTAAAAAGCCTGGACCAGACACTACAAGACATACTCCTGGTCTGGAGAAAAACAGGAAAGAAAAAGAAAAAAAAAAAAAAAAAAAAAAAAAAAAAAAAAAAAAAAAAAAAGAGATAGAAAACGAAAGTGAGCACAGGGAACACCAAATAAATCACCAACAAAAATTAATAAGATGCTGAAATATAAAATATTATTTACTCGTGCCATCAAAATGCATGAACGGCAAGGGGTCTGTATGAAGGACTAAAGATAGACATGGGAATCAGAAATCATTTAGCTCTATCAACCCAACTGAAAAAGCAAGTGAACAGTTGTTATGTGCCACCCACACAGAGGTCTGCAACATATGCAGGCTCATCATAACACAGCTCCTTACTTCTTTTATTGCATTTACTCCTTCATCTAACATTTATATGGAATTTGGTATGCCACTTATGTTTGCAGTTTTCTCAACTCCACTTTAGCACTAGACATCAATGAAGAAAGCTCACAAAGGAAGAAGTGCATCTGATTCAGCACAAATTTTATTATCGTTTAATTCAGGCAGAGGCATTTGTTATTCCAGGTGATGAGATAAAAATGACAATTCTTAACTACTGAGCATTCTTTAGTAGCTTTACAGACTCTTTACATATCAGAAAAAACATCAGCTTACTTCCAGAAGATTATTCAAAGGAAGAAAAACTACAAAACTGTTAACACAGGTGTCATGCTTGCAGACAGAATAAGGAATGATCACCTGCATCATCGGGTCTGCAATTGTCAGCAAGCAGACACCAGATGTTTACTTTAGAAAAGGATCCATGGGATACCCAAGAAGCACACCTCACAAGTCACAGGCCACAGAATGCTTCCCAACAACATTAAGAGTAAAATGCAGTAGAAAAGAGGAAAAGCCAGTATTTCGTGTCAGAACAAGCACAGGGGAGACTGGAAGGCATATGATCAGTCTCTGTATTGATAAGGTATTTGTTGAATAATACACCCAGATGATGAGATTAAGGTATAGCAGGTCCACCAAGTTGCAACAAACAATGGTGGCATGATTTCTGCCCCTCATACCAATGGCATTAAACTACTATTCAGAAATTAAAAGAGGAAAAAAAAAAAGTTGTAAGATGGACCATATTATATGAGCTTAAGCACCTCCTTGCTCCTGCCCTGAATCATAGCAATAGAAATATCGATAACCGTTGTTGACAGTTATTTTAAAATTCATGTTCCATTTTAACTGCCCTACATCTACACACAAAAAACACCCAGCTCCAAAACAGAAAAACATTCCTAGCTTCTAACTGTTGAGTTTAATACAGCTAATATTATAAGTATTAATAAATATGGAATGTACCTGCCAGTCAAATATCCAACAGCAGATGCGGCATAACAGGCCTATTGAAAATATTGGAGTTAATTATACAGTTATTATTATATATACATTTCATGATATCTTGTACATAACTTTCAACAAAAATACTGAAAATAAGCAGGTACAGATTTCGCCCTGATCATTAGAGCTTAAATGTAAGTAGAAGCACCCCTTCACCCTCCCCATTATAAGCTGTGTTCATGAAGGCTTATGTGAAAAATCTCAAAACTCGACTCCACATTTCAGGCTTCTTTTGTTCCAGGATATTACATTAGGAATATTTATGATTTAAAAAACATAAAACCAACAAGATAAAGGAAACCCCCCATAACCAGGGAAGCAAAATGAACAGAACAGCATAAGAAACTTCTGCCTTCTACTGCCTTCTAGACTAACATGGAGGAGGAATTTACAAGAGAAAGGCAACGAACAGAAATCCAGCCATCACTGGAATGACTCATTGTATTTCAGAAATTAAGCAAAAGGTTGAAATCACACGCTGGAGAGATTCATTAGAAGATTAGGGATTGTCTTTTGCAAGCTGAGCTGCTGAAGTACTTCTCACTCCATTTCTGGTATCACACTTAGCTTTAGCTACTTTGACATTTTAAAGAAAAATTGCATTTTGAGTAATTTTCACAAAAGTAATGCTAACAACATGCGTTAACATAGCATAGCAGCAGTATTATTACAGAGTACGTTTTTGTGCCATTCCTGTAGTAATATTAAACATTCAGATATAAAGTTCACCTGGTAACAAGACAATATGTGATCAAGTAGAAACAGAAGCTTACGGGCGACCCAAGAACTCCAAATGATTCACACATGTGACATTGCCAACTCCCCCCCTCATATTCTCATGCTTTTGTCTTGAATTCAGCAAGTTCTAACACTTAATGGAAAAAAGTCATCTTGCAAAATTTTTTTTTCTTGAAGTAAGCTCCTGGCCTTATAGCCTGCCTCTTTCATTTTGAAATAGAGTTGGGATTTTGTTTTTTAGTTTTATTTGAGTACTATTGTGGCAAGAAGAATAACTAACACAAAAGCTCCTTCTAAAAGTTTACAAAGCTACTGTACATTTTCCTCAAACCTATGAATAATTCTAGGTAACACAGCATGTTAGCAATCTCAGCTTAAATGAGTGAAAACACAGACTGCTTATAAGCTTTTACACAGAAGGAGAAACTGTCTTTAACAAGCTCATGCTCCTACAGATACAGACCAACTGTTTGAGAAAAACGTGGGGCTTAGTAGAGGATTAATCAGAAGCCCTTATTTTCTTTGCAGAATTAGGAGAGGGAATTGTTGACAAAAAAGTACATTGACAAGAAAAATCTCTTTCTACTTTTCATAAGTCTCTGACATGGAGAAGAAAAATGTCACTAATATTCAAGAATTAGATAACAATTTGATGACATATCTGTGTGCAAAAGTTTAGAAATATTTGGAGTAGGTGTTACTAAAAATCTTGTTAATGGAGCTCAAGGCATGGTGTTGAGTTTCCATGGCAATCATTTTTTAGAACTGAGTGGCAAAATAAAGCAGCACATAGAATTCAGGTTCACGTACAGCCATTGCCATTAAAACTTTTACTGCTTCATTCTGCAAGGAAGCAACATAACTAAATCTATCTGTATTTAGAGGAGAGGAGATCATGAATAATTTTGAAGGTATACTTAAAAGATTTTTTTTTTGTGTGAACAGTAAGAACAAAAACCCATTTTACTTATGAACCTTGCACGCCCACCACAACACAGTCGATCAGCTGAAAGCAGATCCTTGTTTTCCTCAGACAGGCAAGAAGGACATAGGCATATAAAATGCCAATGACCACCAAACCCACAATCAACATTAGAAAGGAATGTAGGAGGTCCAGATGCAGGCACTGAACTCAAGAGTTTGCAACCACCCATGAGCGCTGGGTTTGAACTGTAGTCAAAGCAGAGGCCTGTTGCTCCCATACAAGTAGAAGCACACTAAGCAGGGTTTAATTAAATTAGTCTGTCTTCAACTCAAACATAAGCAAAGTAATACAACATAGCTAGTAAACAACGGTTAAGCATTTTTGTACCCAGTGGCCCAGTTAAAATAGTACTGCCATGTCTAGGAGCAGGCCTGAAGCCCTTATGTTAATTGTACCTAATGCTAAGTGTTCCTGCAGGTCTTGTGATCAACTTGTTATGAGAACTTGCTATATGAACCTGAGCTTGGTACATGATGTCTTTTGTTATGACATACAACTTAAATGTGGGCCTTGAAAATATGGACATAGGTTTAAAGCAGCAGTCCCAAAATAATAAGCAACTTGCTGATAGCCAATTACTGGTCACTGAAGAAGTGCAACTTTGAGGTCTGGGAAGGCGCTGCTTCTGCTTTAGGAAAAGCAGCAACAGCTAAGCAAGGGAGAAAAAAAAAACAAAAACAAACAAAAAAAMCCCCAAACCAACAGAACAAAAAACAACCAACAGATGTGCAACAGTATAAGGCACCTGTCTTGGCCTGGGAAAGTAACACCCATCCAGCACCACACAGTCCATAGTCCAGGCATGGAGGCCTAGGGGTAAGATCTGTTCAGAGACCAAAATGTCTTATAAAAAGAGATCTTGAATCTAAGAGGTGGAGAAAAAAAGATGTCCACTTTGGTTCTAGCTGCCCTTATTGAAGGGTTCTCGAGTGATTCCCTTGACAGCTAGCACCATCCGTGCTAACTAAGCTGTACTAGCTCCAGCATATTATATACACATGACTAACTTAGGATACGATTATCAAGAAGAGATTGCTTTGAATATGTAGTGATAATTATTATTAAAGATTAAGAACTAAACATTAGCAATGTGTGTTGTTAATGAATAACAATCTAGTAAGGTGGGTTTTTTTAAGTTTAAAACTGACCTGGGTTATCAGTCTTCTAAACAATCACAGCAATCTCTCACTACCCAGGGACAGATACACAAAACACATGCCCCTATCGAGTTGCAACACAACTATTCAGTGTTCAAGGGGCATATGGGACATAGGTTAAACTGCTTCTAGCAAACTTATGCCATGTTACAGGCTGCAGGAGATTAGCTAACAGATACTGGTAGTACTACTTAGCTCTTAACTTCATGCTTTAACCTGGTCTTTCTAATCAAACAGTTTATTCTGCAGTTTTATGGGCTTTTGCTATCTCAGATCATATACGGCTGCCTTCACCAATAAAGGAAGCAGCTGTATACACATCCTCCACAAGCAGACCACACAACTAATAAGACAATTAAAACCATGACGTGTAAATATTAAGTGTATCTTGAATATACTGTGTATAACCTTTTACCCTCTCCTCTGCCAATTACTCTACGTCTTCACTGAGGACAAAGAACAAAACAAAATCCACTATAAGATATATCTTTGTTCATCCTTTTCCACTCCCCAAAGAAGAGAAACCCTGACATTTTGATGTTAAAACAAGTCTTCATGTTATTGTTATTCCCTTAAGCAAAAGTATCTCACCATTTACACAGCAGAATGTTTCTTGTCTTCTTCACTCTAACAGAAAAGAGTCTAGTAAAGAGTGAAAAATAGGACAGCATCTCATTTGGCAGTGCAAAGTAATCTTCTCTGTTAATTACAGACACATGAGGAAATTAATTTTAATCATGTTAATAACCAAAGCTAAAACTAGAATATTTGCTAGATGGCCTACAGGAATACAAAGACTGTGTTGAATTCCCAGTCCTTCAAAGGAATCAAATACACCTTTTAAACATATTTGTATGTTTGCCTCTCTCACATGTTACAGATTTTCCACAGAGACATGCATTCCTCTGTAAGTTCTCACATTCCAATATAAGGATGTAAGGATTAGACAGCAAAAACRTACAGCTCATGACCACCCGATTTAGGAGAACTACTATTATAATACTTTATTGACATCTGGGACAATCCACAAAGGCTATGAACTACATGGTGGAATACAGAAAAAGAACGCTGCTGCAAAATACAGGCACCTGAATACTGTGCAGGTCCAGAATATTAAAAGGAGTTCCTTGTTAAAGTGGTAAAATTCTAATTAATAGTGTTCATAGAGAGATAGGATCCACAAACAAGTTAAAACACAAGAAAAATCTCCTGATATGATAATAATCAAACAATTTATTTATTTGTTGGCATCAGCTATGGAAAATTGACAAATGTAGTAAAGCAACTCTGAGTATGGAAAGCTGATGGTCCATTTGCTAGCGGTCAAACATAGAGTCAGCTTGTGTAGCAATCCCCAGAAATGAGGTATAAACCTGAGGTTATTATATTCAATCTCAGACCACCTAAGAAACTACTGAATGCTTAAAGAGTTACTACTGGGAAAAACCAAACAAATTGAGAACTAGTAGCATAACATCAAAATGCTAATGATCTTGAGTCTAATTTCTGATACCTAGACAATGAAGCTGAAATATATACAATTAAGACTGTCTGAGTGTATGTGTGTGCTGGATTTCGAGCATTCAGAAGCATTGTAACTTTCTATGGTTTGCTGTTTGGTGAGCTTTTAAAACACAGTTAAGGGAAATAAGACAGTACAATTATTGAAAATAGTCAGGACAAGTTTATCAGCAGGAAAACTTTCTTCTTTGGGCACTGCAAGAACAGAACAGAGACAAGCAAAAATCTACCTATAACCTGTAGGTAATAACTCCTAAGTAAAACATCCTTCTAAACAAAACAGAAAGAAGTAGCTAAGAAAGCTCTAAAAAAAGGAATTAAAATACTACCAGTTAGAGAGACAATGATAATACTGTCCTAATTTGGAAGGGAGGACATCAACAAATGAAAATGATGGTAGAAAAATTTAAGGGAGAAGGTATCTTGGAAAGTCTATAGAAAGCTACAGAGAAACAAAAAACCTGGATGAGCCTCCCCCAAAAGTGGAGATAAAATCTGACAATATATTACTTGAAGGAGACAAATTTGATCATTTTTATTTTCTGCAGTAGAATACTTTGTTCAAATTCTTTTTGTCCCTATTTTCATCCTATCTTCTCTCCCTTATTGGAGAAGGGCATCTAAAAATGAAAAACAGTTGCAATTCCCTTATGAGAAAAAGAGGGAGCACTTAAAAATGGAAGGGGGAAAAAGAAGCACCCAACCCAATCCACCAATGCTCTCCCTTATTCTAGAATGACAGTAACTGCTTCTTTACAGGTTCTTTAAAGGAAAGTTCAGAGACCACATTCTTCCTGGTAAGAAAAGGTAAATTAGATTTCATGCTGTTGTAAAACAGTTAAAAGAATTGGTCCTACTATAGATATATACTTACAGCTTGTTCATTTCTCATTCCTACATATTTTATTCCAACTGCTTGGGCTGCAATTGCGATTTCAGTGACTGGAATACCAACAATGCCAAACATGTATTCAATATTCTAAAAAGAAAAATGTTAGAAGAAATCAGAATTGTTTCCAAAAGATAGCTTTAATAAACACGTGAAACACAGTCATACTAACTACACAGACAGTCTAAAAGTAAATCGTAACAATATATATATTCACATAAAAGTTCACAGGCCACTGTGGGAACGTATACAATGGCAGCTGGCGTTTGCAGCTCAGTCCTCTGTAGTTGTTCCACTGCTTGTAGGCCTCCAAAATCCAGTGCTTCCACAACTGTTCAGCCCAGCTTCTCAGCCAACGTATGTTTAGCTTTTCTAACTGACCACTTCTTGGGATGTCTCTGCTTTATCATCTTCCTGTTTCTCAGTATGTCAACTTTGCCTCTTCTGAAAATTCCTCATATCGTTACATGTTCTTATGCTTTCACAGAAAATAGGCCCCAAGAAACAACTGGGATGGTATCATGCCAAAGAAACTTAGAGGTGAAGACTATGCTTATTTTTATTACAACTGAACTACCTTTTCACGTATCACAGACCAAACAGAAACTCTTTCGTTAAGACCAGTACCAGTTCAGCACCATTTCAAGTTTAGAGACACCACAGGCTTTTGATAATTGTAAAGGTGGAGCTGCCGTAGGCAGAGCGGCCGAGGGCAGTCAGCAGTGCTTGATGGTAACGGAGGGATCGGGTGAGCTCGGGAAGGTGCAAGCTCGTAAGAAGCCAGTGAAGGACTGGGGAAAGCTGCACCGGGGTCACCACCTCACGCCTGCCCACGGCGGCACTGGGACCTGCCGGGGCCGGGCCCTGGCCCGCTGCCAGGCGGGGCCCGCTCACGGGGCTGCTGCGGCGGCACCTCCCTCCTTCCCGCAGAGCGAGGAGGCAAACCCTTCTCGCCCGTTTTGCCCGCCCCCGGGAGAACGGCAGCAACGCCCAGGGTGAGTCCGGCCGCGCACACCCGCTTCTCTGCAGCCCCGCGGGCACCCGTGGCCCGGCCCGGCCGCCCCCCGCGCCGCGAGGCCGGCGGGAACTATCCCCGCCCGCTCGCCGTAGGGAAGCTGCTCGCCGGTCTCCCCGCCCCCGCGCTCTTACTTGAGCCTTGAGGGACTCAGCGATGAGCTGGGCCCCGCTGACAGCCTCCCCCTCCGCACCGCTCCCGGGCGCCATTCCGGCTCCGCGCAGCCCCAGCCCCAGCCCCAGCCCCAGCCCCAGCACAGGCCGAAGCCGCCCACGGGGGAAGAGGACGGAAGAGAACCCCCGGCCGAAGGTCGGGTGCAGTTGACTGGCACGCCGCCCGGCCAATGAGACAGCGGAGGGGGCAGGCCCGAAGGCCGCGGATGTCCACCTCTGACCCCGTTGGCAGGCGGCGCGGGGACTATGGCGACGGCTGGGGAAGCCTCCTATTGGCTAGAGCGGGCACCCAATCGGAGACCGGGAGGCCTCTGCCCTCCCCCCGCCCCCACGCAGCCGTAGGCCTGTGGCGGTGCCGAGCGCGGAGCAGCCGCCAGGGGGCGGCGGCGGTGGCCTGGCGCGTCACGTCGCAGCGGCGCGCGGAAGGCGGCCGTTAAGCGGCGGCGGCGCGTGCGGAGCTCGGCTCTCAGCGGTTGCGGCGGGGGGCGAGAGGGGCGGGGGAGCGTGGGCAGGCTCCGCGGGCAGGCTCCGCGCCGCGCCAAGCGATCGGCCTCAAACCGGGGGAGGCGGGAGCGGGAGGTCGCGTTCACCGCTCGGCCCAGGCTCCCGTAAGGCCGCGCTTGGCGTGTGGCAGCTCGACTTGGAAGGCCCGTGGGAGCTGCAGGGCGAACCGCGTTTGTAACTAGGGCGGCCGCCTCCGCAGCGTAACCCTCCGGCTTTGTGGAGTTGGTCAGAGGTTGCTAACGCAGAGCGGGGCAGAGTACAGGGTAGTTTTAGATGAAGATACCCGACGCCAGCATTCCCGAGGAGAAAGCGGGAGCGTAGTGTGAGACACTTCTCCAAAATCCTCACCGAAGGATGGTGCACACCGTTTTACCTGGCTCTCTCCGTCCTGGCCACGCCAAGCTTGCACGTGTCCCAGAAGTGGCACAGTTAACAATAGGTTCTGCCCTGCTCTCTGACGTGTCGGTTGTGCTACCATCTTGAGTTGTTCGAGCTGAACCACTAATACTGGCAGCATTCAGTTCATCCTCACTCTGTCAATAAGAGACAAAGTATATTTCAGGAATGCTGTGAAATGTATAAAACTTTTTGCAAAACATTGCATTAGAATGGGCAGCATTCTTTAAAAATAGGTTGACCCTCTGGATAAAAGTCAGGAAACTAGAGCAATGTTATATAATGCATTGCACACAGAATAAAAATTTTTCAGAACTGGAAATGCAAGATGCCAGTTTACATTGAGCTATGATTGCATTGCTAAAAAAACCTTCATAAAAACCTATACAGTAAAATAGTGTATTAAAATATAGTGCAGCATATAAAAGCAGGAGGGATCAATGGAAAAAACTTGAATTTCGCTATATTTTTACATCTGTGTGGGGGCTGTTGTGTTATATATTCTGTATATTAGAATGGCAGGAACATCACAATTCATGGATATGACTCAATGTAAAAAATTCATAGCAAATTTAATATTTTGCCTAGTAACTGTTATTGTAGCTTAACAGGCATTTGCTATTAATCACTTACGAGGACCCAGACTAGTGCTGTGCTACTTCTGTTTTTTGCAGTCTGTTGGATTCTTCCTGAGTATAAAAGTGCTAAGAAGCAGGGTATGTATTGCCTTTCTCTGTGTATACATCTATGTATGGTGCAAGTTAACAAACTTTGAAGTTTCCAAAGTTGTTGAAGAGTGAGTGACTGGATGCTTTACTTCACAATGTACTGAGATTAGATGGTTCTGAACAACTGAATAGGAAAACAGTCTGCACTGTGACTGGGGGAAAAACTTGTCTAATTGGCATCCAAACTTAAACACCAGTCTTTTTACTGTTTGTATAGAACTATAACTAGAATACCGTGACTGCATGACAGTAATACTGCTATGAAATACTTATATTTGGGTGAGGTGATCCTACTGAAGCGTATCTGCCAGGCAAAAGACCACATAAATCACAGGAAAGGGACAGAAAAAGAGATTAAATTGTAAAGCATTTCAGTTCATGAAAATTTCTTTTAAAGTCGTGGCTCAGGTGAGGTGACAGTTCTGTAGACCCTAAACAAATTAACTTCTCTTCAAGGAAAGGATTTATTAGATAGTGTAGCACTTTCTGTTAGGGGAAGAAAACAGAATGTGGCTCAGACTTACTTGGAGTCTCACAGCCTAAGGGCTGAGTAAACCCTGATGGTATCCTTATTTTGGCTGGAAAGGTTRCTATCCCCAAGCCCAGCCTTGGAGCTTGTCACAGCTCTCCTTGTTAGAAGGAATCCATTAGATAGCAGGGTTCTGTTGTTTAAGCTGTCAAATAGGGGAAAGGCATTAGGGAGCACTCACGTAAGTGCTTAGCCATCGTCTGTAGGACTAGCAGTAATCACAACCAAGTGTAAGGACTCAGAGGAATTATTTTTTTTATTAAATTATTTTAGTTGGCCCAGGTTCAGCTGGATGGGATTGTGTAGTCGGATGTTCAGTGCTAAATCTCTTGTGCATCTAAACGAGGAAGGGATTCAGGTTAGTACTTTGAGTGTTTCTGACCACCGGAAAATAAACAGTGGCAGAAAAATGAGAATTCTCCAAGCATGTCTGTAAGATACAACATTTTGTAGAAGCACATTACCTATTAATTTTTTATGTTAGTGTGTTTGGCTTAGAAGGCAAAAAGGCTGTTTTTTCTAACGCATAGCAATTCCGTCTTGTGATCTGTAACTCTCCAACTTTTTCCATCACTAGTAATGATGAACTCTAATTACATCTTAGTTGACAACTTTGTTGAGGAACGGCTGACTAGAACCCATTCCTGTCCTAAATAGGCGTTTTGGCTCTGAAGGGATGACAGAAATAGAAAAGATAGTTTTGTCAGTGAAGTGCAACACCATGTGTTTATTTTCAGTGGCTTCCTTAACTGTGACAAGCTTCCCACCTCTCCTCTCCCTCCCCCTGCCTACTGCTTTATATCTTCACGTGTACCTTGGTATTTCATTTGCAAAGCTGAGCTGCACAGGACAAAGTAGGATCCTCTGTTCTTGATACGCACTGCCAAATCACCCCCCCCATAAATACTGAGTGTTTTTCTCAAGATGCAGAATAGCAAGGGTAGCTTATTGTACATCACTTCTCAAAACTGTTTCTATAAATGGAGTATCTTTAATACAACTGTTTACAGAGATGCCAAGGCTTTATTCTGTTTTTATTGTGCTTTAGGTAACTTAAATTTACCGTTGAAGGCATGTATATATGGACACATTGGCAAATTAAGCCTCAAGAAAATACAAATATGTAGTTGAGCTTAGCAGCATCTAATAGCTAAGTTACTCCTGGACCCTTACAAGTATTATTACATATTAAAACTTTTTGGTTGAGCAAACAAGTCTTCTTCCTACCATAGGCGCTAAGGTTATGATTTTCCTGTCCTACACGGGATTGTGTTGCTATCAAACCAGTGTTGCAAATAGTGTGTAGAGCTCATGGAAGCAAACCAGTGGCTTAAACTAAGGTATTACTTACTAAATGCTTTTTGAATAGCTTTCCTCATGCTTCAATTTGTTCATTGTTAGATACTAAACCAGTTGGTGATTAGACAAAAAAACCTCAAAACAACAGTATTGAAGATTGCTTATTAGCTGCTTTTAATTCTGGAATTTAAGAAAAGAGATATTTTAAGTTAACTTGCCATAGACTTTCTTTTTTAGGTAGAAAATGACATAACATAATGTTTAATATAACATGAATAAAAAATAAAAATGGGATTAGTTTAAAATTGATCTCTTTTTCCTGCTGAACTCCTAATGGGAACTAGAGGCGGCTTTTCATGCATGTGTCTTTCAGAGACTGTATTTGCTTTGGAAAAATTCAGGGAGTCGTGGATCACAAAGATTGAAAAACACTAAGAGTGTTTTGGAACATTTTTTTTTTTGTTGGATAAGAATTACCAAAGAGCAGATACAATTAAAAAGTCAGTAACTGAACTTGAAGACTGTGGGCCGTCAATATATAGCATCAGTGCATCTCTCCTGCATACTCTTTCAACTTCACTGRTATGCAGGATTTAATTCCTTAATGATACTAGTAACACCGTGGTGACAAATACAGCATTCTCATTTTGTGAGAATAACATAGCATTTCTATAGTATTTCTTGAGCATTGCCCAGCCATTGACTGTGTCAGTCAGGCCTTGTTCTGTATAAGTATTGTCCCAACTTGGGAAGTCAGAAAGGCTACATGGGGAGCCCATGTTGGAGAGAGTGCCCCAGCCTTCCGGACTCACTAATTCTTCATTTCTTTCTAAGAAAAGCTCAGTAATGCAAATTTTCTGCATTTTGTATGAATTTTTGCTTTATTGTTATTACTATGAAAGCATTTTTAACCTTACTTATCTGCATTTTATAGGAGGAATGCAGATCTGAATTGCATTCAACATTTTTATAAATGTTGAAGAAGGCTGCACTGGATGAGACAAATTAGTCTTTATTACACATGTGGAGTTGGAATAGAGTGAATCCATAATCCATCATGAGAGGCATTTTCATGATAGAAAGATAGATAAATGCAGAAGTAGTGTCTAGTGTAATTCTTTTGGCAATTCTCTGTTTCAGTATTGTTAAAATAAGTTATATCACTACTTGACTACTAAATATTGTGTCCAAATAATCTTAGGAAATGCTACTTTTAAATACATCCCCCATCACCAAATGGGGGAGAAACTGCAAATTTCCGAGCTGCTTTTAACTTTTCCCAAAGACATTTTGATATATGGTGCGAAAGATCTATAAATGAATGATAAAGTTAATTGGAAAGGGAGGCAAAGCAAGGAGATCAGTAGAACTATATATGAAGCTAAAATGCTTTTAAACAGGACACAGTTATTTAAAGCACCAGCATAGATAGATTTAAGGTTTAGAAACAACATGCACGTGGTCATTCAGGAATTTAAAAACAACACACTCCATTCAAACACTGTTAAGAGTTTCAGTTACAGTCCATATTTAATCGTAAATTTAAATTCCTGGCGCTATTTGTTGCTCAAGCTCCACCCACCCCACCTGTTTTTTTCGCTCTAGATTTATGGCATACACCATGGTGGATCTGTTCTGGAAGCTGTCCGTCTGCTTTTTTTGCTGTCAAGTTGTCTCAGGAAGAGTTAAGAGCGAGGGGCATTATGTTGCTGCCGTGTATGAACATGAGTCCATACTGAGTCCTAACCCAACAGCCCTGGTTGATCGACAGTCTGCGCTGGAACTCATGGGCAGAAACCTAGACATCTATGAACAGCAAGTAGTGGCTGCTGCAAGACAGGTATGCTGCAGCTTAGTAGCAGTTGCGTGTGTCCTATGTATATATAGAGTAAGTGCTATTTGAGGATAATCTTTTGCATTTGTGTTCCCAGGCAACTAAAGCCATATTTATATACATAAGTATGGTCTGGTTTTTCAGACATTCTGACCTGCCAGCAGCTCTGGAAAAAATCAGGCCAATTAGCAGCTCGCCTAACTTGAGTTATTCCGAGCTTGGAAAAACACGCCTATAGTTATTTAGTATAGGGAAATTAATTTTCTATTTTGGTCTGAATATCTAGCTTCTTTCTGTTTTCTTAAATGGAATGTTTTTATTGAAAGATTGTCTTACAGGCAGCTGTCTTTGTGTTTGATTTTATTCCAGTGCTCTCAGTGGAAATTCCTGAATGTTTCTAAAATCTAAGGAAGTTAAATGCTTTGGAAATGAATGTTCCACCATTAACAACTTCGTGGAAGTAAAGTTTTCCATTCCTTTCTCCTACCCTCCATGGAATGGTTCTCAGTCTAAATAGAGAGACTAGTATTTCTGGCTGTTCTTATGCACGGCCTTCTTTCCTTCCCTCCCCAAGAAAACCCAAAGCTGGTTCTAGTCAGAGGAAGCAGGCATTACTGTCCCTACGCAGAGAAGAATTGACTTGCAGGTTTCACAAATCTGTTGTTTTGGAACAGAAAAATTACAATTTTTATATAATTTGAAAAACTGGTTGTTTGGTTTTTGGGGTTTTTTTTTTGAGAATGATGACTGGACATCACAGTCCAGAAGCATAATAGCTATTTTTATGCAGTACTGCATCCAAGACACATAAATTATCCCAAAGCCATAGCACAGATAACACGTTTGAACTGACTTTTGAAGAGTCACAGGAATTTGAGTGACTGATGCTGTGTCTGATTTAAGAGGAATTCACCACATTTTTAGGACTTCAGCTCTGGCATGGCTATATTTCTACTAGAATCTGCATTGCTTCCACAGTCAAGCTGTTCCTGAAAACAATACTCCCAGTACCCTATCCAACCCTATATACCTAATCAAGGTATATAACCTGGACTAAGTGATGCTGCACCTTTGACATAGTTACTGTAGCTTTGACACAGATACAGTACCTTTGACAGAGTTCATCTGCAAATGGCATAATTCTGAAAAAAAATTAAGACAAATTTTAACATCAGTCTTTAACCTTAATGATGACTGGAGAATAATTTTGGTAAGAATTTGGTTGAAGTCTGCTCTTATTTGCATGCCCTTAAAATAATGTCACATAGGTTATTTTTCAAGCTAAAGGTATGCGTCAGGTTTAATCAGCTTTTTTATACACGTAGTTACACCTATAAAGTCAAAGAAGAGATCTTTTCAAACTACATTCAGTCAAAACACACTTGGGTTATCCTTAACTTTCTTTAGCTCTTTTTACCCGTGAGATTTCCCTTTTTTTCCCTTCGTATTTAGGTTGGGTTTGCTTTGCCTACAAAACATGCCTTTGTTTTACATACAGGGAGCACAGATTATTGTTTTTCCTGAAGATGGAATCCATGGCTTCAACTTCACCAGAAGCTCCATTTATCCTTACTTAGATTTCGTTCTGCATTCACACACTGTGAAGTGGAATCCATGCAGAGAGCCGTATTTGTTCAATGACACAGAGGTAAATGTAGGAGTGATTTCTGCAGAGAGGTGGAATAACTGAATGCTACATTTGTGCTCCAAGTGGGAAACTAGCTTCGAGTAGTTTTGCTTAGGGAAGTAAGCAAGAAGTTTAACAGCTCGTAGTACCAGATTCTGTTTTCATGAACTCTCTCAGTTTATGCTGGTTTCATTCTTAGCAGAGGAGGGTTTTAGATACATACATGCAAGATTAGCTTGTTTATGAGCCATCTGGATTTCTAATCTCCCCCTCCCCAACCTATGAAATGGTAATTACTCTCTAATAAGATACATTGTTAGTAGTGTGGGATTTTATTTTGAACAACATTGTTTTATATAAAACAACATAGCAGTATCTTCACTTTTGATGCATTCTTGTTACTCAGTTTTAATGACTTAATTACTTCAGAACATTCTGCCTCAGTGATGGTGTGTAAAATGATAAGCACAAGTAACAGGACTTGACCTGCTATAATGTAATAGAAGTCACAGCTTAGCACAGACCAAGTGTGATTACAGAAGATGTGACCTGCAAGTTACAAAAATAGTATTTTCATCGACTGTTCTGAACCCGAAATGAAAATATCCATGCTTAGTAATACAAACTATTTATTCCTATTGAGGTTACAGTAGTCAATATAGTGAAAGTAAGTAATCATGCATGTGCCTACCAAGCAGAATTTGTGTGCAAACCTTAATCGCAGTTGTAAATGGTGACCTACTGTTGTGGTTTAACCTCAGCCAGCAACTAAGCACCACACAGCCGCTTGCTTACTCCACCCCGGTGGGATGGGGGAGAGAATTAGAAGGGTAAAAGTGAGAAAACTCGTGGGTTGAGATAAAGACAGTTTAATAGGTAAAGCAAAAGCCACACACGCAAGCAAAGCAAAACAAGGAATTCATTCCCTACTTCCCATCGGCAGGCAGGTGTTCAGCCATCTCCAGGAAAGCAGGGCTCCATCATGCATAATGGTTACTTGGAAAGACAAATGCCATCACTCTGAATGCCCCCCCCTTCCCCTTTCTTCAGCTTTATATGCTGAGCATGACGTCATATGGTATGGAATATCCCTTTGGTCAGTTGGGGTCAGCTGTCCCGGCTATGTCCCCTTCCAACTTCTTGTGCACCCCCAGCCTACTCGCTCGTGGGGTGGGGTGAGAAGCAGAAAGGGCCTTGACTTTCTGTAAGCACTGCTCAGTAGTAACTAAAACATTCGTGTATTATCAACACTATTTCAAGCACAAATCCAAAACATAGCCCCATACTAGCTACTATGAAGAAAATTAACTCTTCAGCACATCTACTTTGGCCTGTGAAGCTTTACTACCAATGATCATGCACAAGCAAGCAAGCACTTAGTTTGCCATTCAGATCCTATTTGGAGATTGCAGTACTGGCAGTCTTTGGTACAGCTCTCTATGGCATGGAAGAAACATCCCAGTAATACTGTAGTCTGTTACTTTTTGTATTTCTTTTCTATAACTAAGCAAAATCTATCTGTTTACATCTCTGCTTCTCTAAGTTGTAGCTAGTAATCACTTTTAAAAAAATTTAGAGTAAAACCATCTAGTTGCAGGAACAAGCCATTACAGGTGCAAATGATCATTATTAGACATTTGCTGTTCTAAAAGCACACACAGATCACTTATGCTGCCTTGTCAAAGCTTTCAGTTGACATACGATGTTTTAAAGCCATTGGTGCTCCTGCAACAGTCAGGAAGTTTCTGAAAATTAATGCCCTTGAAATAGAGAGATTATTTATTTACTTACTTCTCCGGAAATAAAACCCAGATAATTTTTTCAAAGCTATTTTGAAATTAGTATCTGAAATACTTTTCAGTCTAGAAAACTACTGGTTCCAATAGCTTACATCACAAAATCATCAGTACATTTAAATTTTACAGATAAGGTCAAATGTGTTCAATTTCCAGTTGAAAATAATTTGAAAAGTATTAAATATGTCATAGCTGCTTAAGTAAAACTTACCCTTCCGTATTCTGAAGTGCTTACATTTCCCCATACTGTTCTCCAGGTTCTTCAGCGTCTGAGCTGCATGGCACTGCAGAACAAAATATTCCTTGTGGCAAACTTGGGAACTAAGCAACCCTGTGAGCACACTGATCCTCATTGTCCATCGGATGGAAGATACCAGTTTAATACCAACGTGGCATTCAGTGATGACGGTATGCTGGTAGCCACATATCGCAAACACAATCTGTATTTTGAATACGCTTTTGATACCCCTCCAGAGCCTGACTATAAACTCTTTGATACCCCTTTTGCTGGCAAGTTTGGTATGTTCACTTGCTTTGATATACTCTTTTTTGAGCCTGCAGTGAACCTCATCAGACAATACAATTTGAAACAAGTTGTATATCCGACTGCCTGGATGAACCAGCTCCCGCTCCTGTCTGCTGTAGAATTTCAACAAGCTTTTGCAACAGCTTTCAACATCAATATTTTAGCAGCTAATATCCACCACCCTACCTTGGGCATGACAGGGAGTGGCATATACACTCCAGTCAAGTCGTTCATCTACCACGACATGGAGAGTTACGGTGGCAAGCTCATAGTAGCAGAAATTCCTGTGGTTACCACAGATTACAAAACCAATTTGGAGAATAATGAAAGATTCAGAGAGAACTTACATCACTCATGCAAGACTTTTACAAGTGCCCCCATGGATGATCGAGTTTGCTTTAAGGAGGGACAAGAGACCCCCGGCAGAGTATCAGAAAAAGAAAATGAACAGTTACCTCCCCTATTTTATGCAGAAATGATGTATGACAACTTTACTTTCGTTCCTGTATGGGGGGAAAAAGGAGAGCTCCAGGTTTGTGCCAATACCCTTTGTTGTTACTTAAATTATCGGAGAGCTGTTTTAACCGACGAATTATATGCTTTGGGAGTTTTTGATGGGCTCCATACAGTGCATGGCACATACTATGTCCAGGCCTGTGCATTAGTAAAGTGTGGTGGTCTCAGCTTTAGCACTTGTGGACAGGAGGTTACAGATGCCACTGCTCTGTTAGATTTCCAGCTATGGGGAAATATGAGTACCCCTTATATCTTTCCTCTACTGCTGACATCTGGTATTACCTTGGACTTTGCTGATCACATGGGCTGGAAGAACAACCACTATTTCATAAGCAAAAATAGAACATCTTCTGGCCTACTGACAGCTGCTCTGTATGGACGATGGTATGAAAAGGACTAGCACGGATACTTGACTGAATCAGAAAACAACGGCCCATATTTTTGGAGTATATATCTTAACATAAGTTGTTCAACATCTGTACTGCCTAGAGCTTCAGGTATGTTTGTTACATGACTGACTGATTAGATTCCACTTTTGAAATTATAAGCGAAGCACTTAGGTTAAGAGGCTATAAGAACAGCCTTGGTAGCTTCTGTCCTACCAGAAGTAAAAGAACTGCCTTGCAAACATAAAGGCTTGTTGTAATGTGTTGAGGTGTTTTATATTGGGAAAATAATATTTCTCATTTCAACTGAATTTGTTCCTTTTAATTTAATCCTTTGGTTTTCTGGGGTTCTGGCTAGGAGTATGGAAATGAATGGAATAGAAAACCATTGCAAAAGGAGGAAAAATAGGAAGGGGAACGAAGACACAAATACCTTGCATGACGTTTGAAAATTTTATCTGTATGCATACATCTAGCTTGCATATAGTGAGGTTCTGATTTCTGGTTAGGGTGCCATGATTTTTTTTTTTTTTCTTAAGAGTCAAAAACTCCCAGCTGAAATCATTACCATTTACTGACCACTCGGTTGTCTGTAGTCCCGTTAGAAAACTCAATGAGTTTTCTCGTATACTTTTAACAGTAACTGAATGTTACAGTTGTGAACATCTACAGAACAGCTAGTCTGGGGAAGAGGATATCAAAATGATTGTGAAAAACTAGACTGCATTAAGACAGAATTTCCAGCCTACTGTGCAAGGAATTGTGTTTAAAGACGACGTCGGCAATGAATATCAATGACTATGTTATGTACTGTTTAAGTACTTTAACTTTCCCTGTTTAAAAGAGAGGTCATTTCAAGACTGTTTTGACTTTAAGACATCTTACACATTGTTCATAAATTCATTGAACAAGAGCTATGAAAAGCACATAATGAATTGTGGGACAGCAAGGTTTTTACATAAATACTTCGTGTGCCAGATGGCAGGTTCCAGCTGCTAAATGAGTAAAACGCACCATTGTTTCCAGAGCAATAACTAGATTAAGTGCTATAAATATTGTACTGCAGTGACAAACTGTTCTACTGCAGTGAAGAAGTTGGGAAGAGACTATTCAAAGGATATTAATTTGGGGTTAAATTCAGAGAAGATAATTTATTTTCAAGCGTTATAATTTTGTGTGGTCTTATTGGCCGTTATGACTTCATCTGCGTAATAGCTGTTGAGTAACAGAATAAACACAACCGTTCCTTTGGTGAGTCCTCGCGTTCCAGTTGCTCAGTCTGTTAGTTGCATTCCAATGGCCAGGAGGAGCAGTGAGGAGCAGAGCGCTAACGGGAGAGCTGTGAGTCTCTGTTGTGGTGGTCTGAGTCAGTTCGGAGATGTGTTCAGACTCAAGCCACCATGGCAGCTACGAGTATGTGTACTGAAAGGTGCTCAGTAAGCTCGTGCTTTGAATTAACTCACTTTCTGGTTTCAGAAAGCAAAACAACCAAGAAACTGCTGAATTTCTACCTTAAGGTTTCTTACGTATTTACACAAAATAAGTATATAAATATTTATGAACTTGGGCTCTATCATTCCTTCTCCAAGCTGCATTACTGTGAGCCAGGACCTAGTCACACTCAGTTTTGATACAGCAGCACAACAGATTTGTTTATCCTGCAACATACATTGGACAGAAATATGGAGGGGGAATGTCTGTATCTCCTTAGACATAAACTTGCTGATGCAAAAGTAGGCCATCCCACCGCAGGGTTATTAAAAGTCATTAATTCTTTGGCACCCATAGTGGTGTTCTTGCTGCATGCTGCACAAATTCCAGAACATACAGGGTAAAAGAGAAAAGCATTTGTGGTGCTTATTGTGCTTCTGGTTCTAGTACCATAATGACCAAGTCTAAAAGAAAGGAGCAATGAACAGCTGGAGGATTTCAGCTCTTAGGACAAGCCTCCCCACCTCACTTTGTAGGCTGAAAAACATGCATGCTCTTGCACTAAATACTGTTTTGGATTTAGTTCCAAAGCAGACTTACCATCACAATAAAGTAGGCTAAACAAGTAAATAGCATTACAGGTATTTGCTATGTTTAAGGAAAAAAAATGCATTTATCTGTGAGATATTTGCAAAGTGTGTTCCACAGAGCTCTTCTAACTTTGGGTATGTCAAAACTATTAGAAAACAAGCCATTCTGGCCCTACCGTTTGCATGATTTTGCTCTGTCTCTTCCCTGCAGAGAGCAGGCGTTAAGTATTACAGTGTGTTTTCACACCTTGTTCCCTTCACCCAAAAAAGCAGCCTTTAGCAAAGAGACACTGGAAGAAGCGGAACAGACAGTACTAGACACCATGGAGAATTACCAACAAGTAACTTCCCCCCCCCCGCCCCCGCATCCCGATCTTTGAGTGACAACAGATGTATCCATTCTGAAACAGGGTGACCAGGCAGTAACATAAGACATTCACCACCACTGATGGGGGGGTTTTGGAAGTCTGCAGTGGAACAGCAATCCCAGCATTGCCCTGCTCAATGCAGCACCGCTCCCAAACAGCCCGGCATTCATGTGAGTGAAGCTGCCTACCATTTACTGAGGAGGTGTGAGAAGCCTTCAGCATGGCTGATGTTCACACAGGCAGTCTTGTAACATACTGTAATGCAGCCCATCATCTAGTATCTCTTGAATGGATACAGTTTTATTAAAGCTTCCTGAATGGTTTCCGTCTGTGAGCACAACCAGAAACAAACCAGAACACAAGGATCTTTTGACATACGGGAAGTACAGATTAAGTCTAGAACAGCTTTAAATCACTCGGTCTGTTGACTTAAATTAAATCAGGATTTGGAAATTTTAACCAAAGGAACATCCTGCCGGAGACTGACAGCAGGGGATGATGTCTTTAAAGGGCCTTGACACTGCCCCTGGGAAGGGAAAGACAACCAGAGAAACTCTGTCCAGGTAGGGGTAACAGCATGTGAGTCAGAGGTGTTGGGGGTTTCTTCAGAAGGGATCTGCTGCTTTGGGATTCACATCACCAGTGAGTTTTCTAGGTGGATGTGGGGATACTCTGACTACAGTGAGAAAAACCACCAGAAAGCACACCAAAGGAACATTTGGCAAGCAGGACGTTGGAGATAAGTTACTGAGAGGCATGTGAACAGGCTGAGGAACTGGTAACGGATTGGGACAATCTGTTCGGATCAGAGATCTTCACAATGCACAAGTGGGCGTAAGCTCATTTAGGCAGATCTCTACAGGTGAAATGAACCGGACTGAAGTGACTGAGCTTCAAGAGCCTCCTGCAATCAACATGGAGGTAAGGACACCATCGTCCTGAGGCACAGCACAGTCTTGCCCAGGCTGTGACCTGTCTTGCACCATCAGGTGTTTAACGAACACGCCAGCATCACAGAAAACCTAAGAGGACCAATGCAAAAAACTGACCGCCCTCTTTGGCTGCGTCAGACATACCATCTAAAGTGAATAGAAGAGCCAACTGAAGAAAATTACATTTTCAGAACTGTTACAGAAAGAGGACCTGAACAATGCCTAAACAGCATTACTGACACACACGCAGATTCAGTGGCTACAAGAAACTAACCCCTCCTCCTCCCTTCCCAAAACCCAAAAGTGGTGACAAATGCCATTCCTGAAAACGCCAAATATTCACAGGTTGAAGTGAGGGTTATCGCTCAATCAAGTTTTTAATGGTCAATGGCAATGGAAGTACTTCAGAGATTCGCTGTACTCTCCTTCCTCCCTCCACTGGGAGGGCGGGCGTAGGCAATGCAGGTCAGAAGTCAGAGACGATAGTTAGTGGTACCCACAGCAGATCAAACAAAACTCTTGGTAGAAGAGATTAGAAAGGCTGAATTCTGTAAGATGTTAATAGATTCTAAGAAACATTTTTAAGATTGTAAGAAAACTATGCAGACAGCTTGAATAACAAAGTTTGGCAAGGGATAGGAAATAGATGACAGGATAGGACGTGAATCCTTAGATTTTGCTTTAAAACTATTTAAGGTATCTAATATATTCTTTTAACATAAAAGAACATCTGAGACCTCAGTGTCGTAAGCTTTGTGAACTAAGTCAACTCCCAGGTACAATGAGAAGAAAACCTGCACGTCTGTCATTTGACAAGGCTTGGAAGCGGGGGTTTGTTTTGTTCTGTTGTGAACCTAAATAGCAAAATTTCTGGTTGCTTCTATTGCAATTTTAATGAAAAAAAGAGCATGTAAGGTGTTTTTCTCCTCTCTAAATATTTAGTGACGCTAACAACATGAAGACAGCTTGAAAGGCTCTTTAGGTTCCATATTATTCAACTATGTTTACAGTTACATGGTGAAATACTGCAAGATTCCTTTCCCAACCTTGACTTGAAAATTGCTAAAACATAGCATGGAATGGAGGGAGCTCAGTTTATCCTAATGTAAAATAACACACAGCACCAGGGAAGCATGGATAATTTAGATGCTGCTTTATTTGAAGACAAATAACAGTGCTAAAGAGACAGGGATACTGGGTTGGAAAGAGTTGCAAGAAATCTTCAAGTCCCGCAAGCAGGCACATTCGTCGTCTTCCCCTGTCAGGAACGTTCAGTTGCGAGACGAGTTGTAGAGACAGGAAAAAGCCCACAGCTTGAAAATTTTAGTCACATCTGTAATTATTTTTCCCCCWGGGAAGGGAAAGGAAACCGAAACACTCTTGTGATTTTCCTGGCTCTAGATGACTGAACAACTGAAAGAAACGCTCTTTCCGAGGCTGCCATTTCAGACAGTTTTTCTCTCAGTAGGTATGTGAGGATACATGGATCAGACTAGAGGCCTGGGTGACATTTACAACGTCCAGCCAGGCGTCTGCTTCTCCTGTCAGGCAATAAAACGAAGGGATTTTTGTGATAAGGTTTATAGATCATTATAATAATAGGATGTTTTCTTAAGAATGATCAGTTGGTTTTGCCATTTCAAATTAATGCACAGTGGTTCCTTTGCACTTAACCTTCTTCAAAACATACGGATATTATAGTGAGAAAAGGACTCCAGAAAAAGAAAAAAGCCAATGCTGTCAGCTTAACAAACAGAGGCCTATATTGCATCTCTTCACATTTAACATCTCAGGTTTCAGTCTGTAAAGGAGACCCATGTTTTATAAATTACTGTCTTGTCCAATTTAGAGTCACAGCTACAGATTTATAAAAAAAGAGGTTTAATCCTAATCTGAAAGAATTATTCTCCAACTGTCCATCAGCTTCTGCAGCATATAAAAGGATTATAAGGAAGTCATCACAAATCACTGAGAGATTACTACAAGAGGCAATAATTACCAGTCAGTCTTGGATTTAAGGATTTATATGGACTAACTTCAAGAATTTAAATACTTTCTCCTGATACTAAAATGGATTTTGCTGAGTTTAAATCCAGACCTACAGAAGTGGTGTTAAAAGTTTAAACTGCTTATTAAGAGATTATAAAGGCCCTTCTCTCCAAAGTTATCAGTCTGATCCAACCAGGACTAGATTATCAGGAATTATTGTTATCATGGATCAATGCTTTTTAACCAAAAGCACGATGGCATTTCTTTTGGGAATTGGGTATGTACCATCAGCAGAGCCACAGAGCAGGCAAAGTGGTGGGAGATGAGGGGGGTACTGCTGCCAGCTCCTCCTACAGCTGCCGCTGGGGAAGCCCACGGACCTCCCTCACCCGCCCTGTGGTACACTGAGCCAAAGAGAACATTCTCCAGAACTGCTGTTTCCATAAACACTTATCCTTTTTATTTAGGTTTCAGTTTTTAAGATGTGAACCTCACTGATCCAAACAATGAATTAAGTAGTATGGGCTCCCCGGACACATCTAGCCCCGTTAAAAATGTTCCATGATTATGCACATGAAAAAACTTGTCACAAGTATATGCTAGACAACAGTCTTTTGTACAGTATTCACTGTTGCTTACAATCTTTCTACAGGCTTATCCTCTCACCCACTTATTGCATGATTCACAGAAAGGTCACCATAAATTTTTTTTTTTTTTTTTCTTCAATAAAGAAGCTGAGCTACCAGAACAACACTTGTGTTATCTCAAACCAACTGGATTTAATGAACTTTTTTTTTTTTTTTCCTGTAAACTAGAATATAAATAGAGTATGTTACTCTGGATTACTACAGTAGTTGTTGCCTTTAAATGGACATAATCTCTGGGCAAGACAGGAAGCTAATTCCTCTTGAAACCAGAATTATTGGGTTGAAGAATCTGTAAACATTATCTCATGCTCCTCTTTAGTTATCTTCCATACAGCTTAGGTAACAGCTTTGGGATCTTTAGTGCCCTTTGTGTAGATGTTAAAAGGAGCAAAACTTTGAAGTCATTAATTTTTAAATATTAACTTTTTTTAACCAAACTTTTATTAATTCTTTAGCCTGGTAGACAAGTCAGAATTTTAAACCAGAAAATACACGACCAAAAAAAAAAACCCACCACAACCAAGATTCAAGTTTATAAAGTGCATGTTTCTAGCYCTGATTGTTCCAAATATATGATTATTTTGGAGGTATCTAGGGGTGGGGAAGCAATAAAGAGTAATAGGAGGAAATACAAAGGAGGAGGCACAGAGAGGTCAAAATTTTGTAACAAATTACGAGAAAAAGCTTTTTGATTACAGTGGGGTCACTCCGGGTGTGGGGGGGAAGACAGACTGATTCTTCATTTTAACAGCATTGAGCGTTTATGCTACCACACTACATTCTAAAAGTAATGGCTCAGCCTGGGAGGTTAATACTAACGTGGCATTTTCTCCTGCAGAACATTTATCCTGAGAACTGAAAAACTTGTAAAACATCCCAGAACTCAAGAGTACACAGAAAGCTGAGCAGAGCTGGTTGTTCTCATTCCTGAAGTCCATTCGATTTTTTTTTCCCCAGGATAAAAAAGGTTTCTTTTATTCTAATATACTGCTTCAGTGATCCAGCCAAGGCTCATTGCTCTCTCTTGGTGAAAATCCAAGAAATTGTTTGGATGAAGGTTGTAACAATAACTGTGCCCTATTCATCTGTACAAAAAGAGGAGGATTTCTTTTAGAAAGATGGAGGTTCCAATATAATTTTCTGGAAATGGGAAATGAACAGGCCTCCAATGAGGTATGAACACTTTTTTTTTTTTTATAAAAAACCCCCATCAGCCACAGACAGCATTATTTGTTTTACAGAAACAAGGAACCTTCTGTTCCTTGACCTCTCATTAAGAAAGTGGTCTCTGACCACAGTAGCATGTTCTTTAAACAAATCACGTTCCATTTTTGGAATAAGACCATATTCTAGTAATAGTCCCAATTATCACTTACAAGGCACAATTACTGTCCTACCCATACTGCCAGGTAGTAATAGAGGTGTGGTGTTTTTTTTTTTTTTTTTTTTTTTTTTTTTTTTTGTGTGTTTTGTTCCCCCCCGCCTTTTTTTTTTAAATAGGAATAACCAAATACATGCAAATTGCAATCTACAGGCTCACTGAATAAATTCTAATGATAAGATAGATAAGATACACAAATCATGTAACTCTGACTTCTTAAATGGAATTAACAATTTGTAATAAAAGAGATCTTTAGCTCTACAAAGTTCACAAAACTTAATTTAAAAATAATGCAATTTAATGCAGCAAAAAAGTTTTCTTCCTCAAGAGGTGAGCAGTAATGAAATGAAAGAGAGGCACGATTTCTGATTGACATAAGGAAACAAAGGTGGTTCAACAGCACTGTTTTCTGCATTTGCCTGTATTCCATACCCAAATCTTTAACTTTTAAACCAACRCCATCTGAGCTTTTTCTCCTCTATCACCCAGGCTCACAGTGGACACGAATAGTTCTCAGTCTCTACTGCCCTGCTAATTTTTCAAAGAAGATAGGAGCATCCCCTCCTATAAACTGCCCTACGGCTACAGACACCACACTCTGAGGTAACAGGTCATCCTGAAGTCAAAGGGAAGTTAGCACAGATAATAAAAGGCTATTAATACAATCTTCTCACAGTTCCTTTGAAGCAACACCAATTGGACCGTTTCATTAATAGAAACATGCAATTGTTACCTTCTAAATAACAGGCATGCTACTTGGCATTCTGATTCAGATTTTCCACGAGCGTATGAGGAAAAATGGGTCTGTGCGCCTTCAACCTTTGTATTTAAATAGGTGCAGTGAATCTCAAGACAGGCCAACGTGGATCTTTTGAGTGCTGCCTGCTTGCTCAGCTGAGGCACGTACATCACTCCCACATAGCCCTATACTTTGAAAGATTCAGAGGGAAGAAAATACAGAAATCACGATCTCCCTGAAGTCATCTAATTCTGCTCACAGACAAACACACTGCACATATAAGCAATGAACACAGGCACAAATAGTTAAGAAAGTAATACTTAAAAGGAAGCCTAAAGGAATAATGAAGTAATTTAACATTTAAAATGGCTTTAAATTTAAATAGCTCACTTCCACTTTAGAATTAAAATGCTGGCAAAGCCTTTGTGAAGTAGATTTTATAAATTCTAACAGTTCAACAAAAGAGACTTTGTCAGTAATGCTTAGTAGATACAAATAAATTATTCATTAGTAGAACTCACATTTGGGTTTTATTATACTCTGTAAAATATACAGGAATCTTGAAGTACTGAAAGAGTGCAGGTAAATACAGTATTCAAGCAGTCACTATTTCTATGTACATGCTCATTAATTCTTCAAAAAACCCACAAAATTATCAAATAGATCAAAATATTGTCCCGTGTTTCCACACTATGTTCAGAAAACCAGCTGATAATTTACAATATCATAAAGATTTCCAGTTTCACAATACAAAAAGGATAAAAAGGAAATTGGAATCAGTTTGTAGTAATTTATTTGTACTTTACCAGGACATGCAAGGATTCCTTGCATGTACATAAACAAATTCACTTGAAAAGTAACAGTTATAGTTAAAGCAGAGCCAAATAAAGTAAATATTCATATTTAACAGACAAAACTTCAGCTTGCTTACGTCAGTTTTTCATTCTTCAGGCAATTAAAAAAACCACAGTAGTCTGTTATAAATTAAAAAAAAAAAATCTTCGGGCAAGTCTGAACTACATTACAGGGACCTGTTTCTGCTGTTTATTTTCTAAATGGAGCACAACAAAGATACACAGCTCTTCCCACAGACCAGACACTGTACTTTTTTTTCTAATAGGGAAATATACTTTTAGATTCACCTCCCCCCCCCTTGTATCTCTAGGGTTTTAAAAAAAAAAAGTGATAGGGATATACAATTTTAATCTTACATACAAATTTATGATGTAAGGAAGTGGACAAATTATCGAAAAGAACTCTCAGTCACAACAGGGTTATCAAGACATTTCAATTTTTTATGCAGTTTCATAGTTTCCAAGTTACTCGTGTATTTTTAAATTAAAAAAATCTCAATCCAAAACCCAAAAGTTAAAAAATCTAAAACTGTGCAACAATTACTGCTTCCCTCCCCCATCTCCCACCCCTTCCCTTGTTTATTACACTGTACATTTTTCACCCTGACTTCACCTTGTTAGCTGGTTTAATTTTAGTATTATAAAAGTATGACAAGTTCATTTTCATTTCTCCTAAAAGAAAAAGAAAACAAAACTTAAAAGTACATCTGCTTTCTTTCATGGTACATTTAATAGTGTCAGAAGGCTTTCAGATGATAAAAAAAAAAAAATTTAAAAAAAAAAAATCAACATTTAAAACCAAATCTAAGCTTCTTTTCCAGAAGTAATTAAGGTTTGGTTAAAACTTCTCAAATAACCTATTCCAGTTTTCACAAAAAGGTATTTAATTAAAAAAATCTTTTAAGTTATTTGGTCCTTTGGCAATTTGCAGCACAAACAATGCCTACTGTACCAAACTCATTTATTGCCTTCAAAATGGTTTTAGTTTTATTGATAATATTTAAATCTAGCATCCTTTGTGTTGTACAATAGTGTTGTTCATTTACACCAAGTAGGGTGCCCAGTCTGCAGAAATTACTCCCGGCACCAGAAACAGAATGGTAGAATACAGTTAAATAAACAGTTTTGACATTCTTTTTTTTTTTTTTTTTGCCATGGATTCCAAGTACTTATTCAAGAATTTATGCTTCTTCTGCAAAATATGCTCTTAGAAATCCTCCTAGAGTCTCACAGATTTTTTTTTTTTTTTTATATGCAACCACAATAAAAAACATCTTCTCAAAGGTCTGTCCTCTTTTTGCATTCAAACACTGATAGCTTTTTTTCAAAACCACAAGTCTGACCTTCCAGCATGAGGGTTCACTCTTCAGACCTACAAAATGTAGCTTCTAATAGGTCTCAGAATCTGAGTCATTGAGTTCGTCCTCTTCTGTATATGGGTAGCCATCTTCCCTACCAATGTTGTTGAAAGTACAGTAAGAGCTATGGTCACTCCTCATGATCGGCAAGGAATCGAAGGTGACAGTTTTTGAGGTGTTGGTGTAATGATTAATGGCATTGAATGTAAGGGAAGGTAATGTGCTGCTCGATGAAACAGGCATCATCGTGGCCAGAATGAGAGCTAGGCAATCAGCCACATCCTTATTGGGCGCACAGGCCAAAGCTGGTGTGTAACCTAGAAAGTCAAGAAAAAACAAAACCTTCATTTAAAATAAAGACAATGTAAAAATTTCTCCAAGATCATGTCATCTTTCAGCTGCAAAAGTATTTTATACTGCTTAGTTCTGCACTGTTTAAAAAAAAAAAAAAACAACAAAAACAAAAAACCCATAAAATTAAATGCGTTATCAATTAGAATTTTTTAACTTCTGGTTACAAAAACAACCCAGAAATTAGTGGGCTTTGGAACAGAGATGTAGTTGTTTCGTTAAGCACAGTCAGACACTCTAGGCCAGCGAGAAAAGCCTGGATTTGAAAATGGTGAGGACGTCACCTGGCTGAGGAGAGACAACTAATGGCAGCCAACAGTGATGGGTGAAGGCATTCACTAGAGAGCCACTGCAGAAACTACAGCTCAACATGTTAAATATTTCTTCATCCAGAAGCTTCCATATAGCTGTTCATCACAGACAGTTATTTTAATAAGACTGTCCTGTCTCAATAATAAGCTAGCTAAAGCATCAGGGCCAGTTAATTGAAAAGGCAGAGCATACAATTTCAATCAACCTATACTTTATTACAATATAGAGTAATATAAACTATACAGCCAATGTCTAACTTTTATTTGAGGGATATCAATTAAGAAATCCACAGAAGTTTGAAGAAATGCCAGCTGGATTGGTAGGCTAGGACTTGCAGAGAGAAACTACACCTCTGGGTTGCCCAACTGGTCCGGCCAAACTCCTTCTGCCGGGCAATGCTACTGTGACAACCCCCAAATACAGGAGGTCTCGGGCTGTGGAATGATTTGCAGTCAGGTCACGTAGCTGTGAAATCTCTTCTGGGTAACTGTGGTTCTAATAATCCTCCAACATTTCTCCTTCTCCAGCTTCCCCCTTCCCTACGTACTTGCCTCTACTCATTAAATGTCAAGAAAAACGCTTCAAATTCTCCTCAGTGGAGACCTGTGCATTGCTCCTGTCTCAGGCTTTAGGCTTAATCATTCAGCAAGGCACATGTATCTACAACCCCGAGGCACTGTAACTGGTGGTGACAATAGCAACTCTAGAAGCATGGCAATCACGTAAGTACAACCACAGATAACAGCTAATTCTGCTGCCAAGACCAAAGTAAGTTCCCTCTACCTGGCTCCACACAGGAGYGGGTGGCCAGATCACCTTGTAGCACCCTTGCAGTACCTCTCACTGCATGAGATAGATATGCCCACAATGAGCTGAACGGGAAGAATCATGTTCAGGTACATTCGGGAGTCTGAAGTCCTGCACTACCCCCAGTCCACAACTTACAGGTGTACAACATCCAGGTAAAAAGGACACAAGTAATTTTAAATAATAGATAGCTTTAAAGCAAACCGCATGATGGATTTCTGTCCAGACCTTAGGAAGGCATGGAGAATGAGGCAATGCCCGTTCTACCAGCAAGTGTTTAAACTACTAAGGAATCACCTTTATTATAGAAGTAGATCCAGGTCAAGGGTTAGGATAGACCTCAGGAGTAGTTATCGTGTTGTACAATTGTACAGAAGTTTTAAACAAGTAGGTGCATTATGGAGATTAATTGTAGCTAGAAATTAAGAAAACAGCAGGCCAGACAATCTTGCAGTTGAACTATTATTTGCTCAGGACAGACCTTGTGCTTGATGCTTGGAACAGAGTAAGACAACAGTCCCTGCCCAAAGGAGAATACAACCCAAGGAAACACACAGGTAATTCAAGCACAAAACGCACCAGCTGACCATGCGATAGGGCCGTACAGAAGTGCAGTGCAGCAGATGTTTTCATTGTTAGTAAGGTATCACAGCACTTAAACAGCTCAGAGTTAACAGTGACAGTCTACAGAAGAGATACATTTTGAGAAGATTCAGAAGCAAGGGCCAGAGCTTGCCACACTCGGATGAAGACTGCATTTCAGGCACGTCGGACAGAACAGAAGGCTCAGCATTGATACTCAAATGCACACAATTTATTATTAATCTACAGTTGCTGGAGATTGTATGAAGGTAAGGTGACACACAAAGTAAGTTTATTCAAGCTGGCCATACTCAACACCATTTCTTTCACTAACATGATTTGATAAAAGCTCAAAGAAGAAAAATGAACAGTCACCAGCTACCTTTGAGCATCCCAGTTCCTCATAAAAAACATTAAAGGCTGATGTAAAGATTAAACAGATTACTTGCTTCTTTTAAAAGTTCTCTAAAAACAGTATTTATACTAATATTTGATTGTAGATATTAAGCTTCTGGCTTTCATAACTAGGAATGAAATATCACAGTTTTATTCTTGCCTTAGGGCAAAATGAAGTAACTGCTTGAACCATAGACTGACATCTGTGTCCTCCACCACTTTATTTTTGTCTATATTATTTTAAAATTATATGAACAAATTATATTTTTATGTCCCTTAAACAACTGCAAACTGATCATTCATATGTCAGAGCAACAGTAGGTATAAATACTTTAAATGTTCTTTTAATAAGATGTTGGTAACGGTACCAACTCCACTGAACTACTCTTACTCAGTTCTCATATAATGTTCCCTATAATCTGTACTTGTATTGTGTAAGCTTTCACAGGACAAAAAAAAATGTCACTATCTTCATTTATAGACAGGGCAACAGAAGCAGAGTGAGGTGAAGCAGCTTCCTTGCACAACAGAAAACAGAGCCTAAGTGGTGGACACGGACTTAAGACCAGGGCTCGCTCTGCCCAAACGCAGAGCTGCTCTCTCCCCTGGGGCTTGAGTTTCCATGAAGGCACCTACAGAAAAATTAGAGGGTTATTAATGGGGTCAGTGCAAAGACAGTTCTCAAACGGAATGAAGTCCTAGGCTTGGGAAAGTGAAGAAAATCATCTGAGGCATGAGTCATCTTCTAAGCATTTAGAAGAAAAATTCCTTCCAGAAAACTGGAGATCTCTAATATAAATGAGAATACGAGTAAAGGAAGGCTTGGAAAAGAACTAGACAAAAAAAAAAAAAAAATTCCCCTCCCCCTGCCCTTTTATTTTTTTAAAAGCTTGAAAGACCAATGATCACTGTAACGGTAGATCTAGAAAAGAAGAGAAACTGCCACACTATGTCAGTATCCAGAGTTAGAGAATGCCTCCTCTCAGTACTGTGGCGCACATTGATACAACAAAGAAAAGATAGACCGTACCAGGAAATTTAGCTAGCCTAGTTAGTTAAATAGCGGGGTTAAAACCCAAATCAGAAAAACCTTGAAAAGTTGGTTGAGTGACCAAAAATAAAACTTCAGCTGGCGTCCAAAGAAAAAGCTAGTAATTTCTTTTAAGACAGGTAAACTTGCATAAATAATGTAAAATTCAACAGAATTTTTTGTAGATGCGGGTGATGGCAAAGTTTCATCAAGACAGGTGTGGAAACATGGGAAAAGAACTGAAAGATTTGAGTGAGAACTGATACAGAACTGAGAATGAACCCTCAACAGGACTACTTTTGGAAAGTGTACCGGACAGTTAATTTGCTGTTTCAGTTGCATTTAATCTTTTGAGAACCAAGAGGATTACATTTTTTCCAAAGACATTAGTTCTTAAACATCTCAAAAAGCGATCTCACCACATTAAGATATGCTCTATAACAAAAGCAATATGACTTCAAATTTAGAGTTTTAAATATCTTATAAATTATTTACAAAACCGAAATGCAGAGAATTGGAGTGATGTTAGTTTTTTTCAAAGCTCACGTTTTTCAGTAATTTTCTGGAGCCCAGATATAGCAGCAGAGGACTATTAAGTAGTTTTATACAGATATAGATACAAATAGAGACTGCTTGTAAAAGAGGTCAATGCAGCCTTTATAGAAAATGACAACTTCAGAGACAAAAAGGGGATCACCACTCCATACCAGCTAAGGTTCTGCTGATTACATGTTCTGTATATCAACACACACTTCCATGTAAAACACTAACTAAAACTTTACCTCCAATTTCATCTGATTCTATCTGAAATGCCAAGCTTGCGTGGCAGATCACTGAAATTACCTGAGCTATGCTAAAGTAAGAGAATGTCAGCATTGTGATGCAAAATATTCCRGCGCCTATCTTCAGTCTGCTTTGCTAAACACATAGCTTTCACCCCCCAAAATGCATRTCATACTCTTTTAAGCCTTTCTAATAAAATAATTAAAAAAAAAAMCAAAAMCAAAAMCCAACAAAGTTTCTCCTATATTTTTACTTTATTATAATTAAATAAATGTATGTGATTTTTGTTTTCTTTAGAAACACTTATACTCTAGCAGTAGATGCTAAAATCAAAGACAAGTAGACYTAAAGCAGAACCTGGCTATCACTACTGCCAGCTTTTCCATTTAATATAAAAGGTACACTATGGAAATCTAGAAAACTTTTGCAACAGGTTTGCAAGCCTGCTGACATACTAATACTTCTAAGAATTAAGAAAAAATTACAGTGACAGGTGAAATAGATTGATAAATCCCACGAAAATTTCCCTTGCGCTCTCACAACTCAAAGTATTCATCACTTTGCACATACTGTACTTTAAGCTGGCACATTCATCCAACAGAAAAATAATTCATTATGAATATTCTCAAGGCTGCTTAAAATTTTATAAACAAAGTAATTGCTATTAGAAAGAAAATAGCAGTTCCAGTGAGGAACTAGATTAGGTAGCACTCAGAGTTACTTTAAAATTTAAAATATAAGCAGAATTAAAAAGAAGTTTAACATGTTGCAGTTAGGTCCCGAGGCTGCCAGAGAACTGTGACTTCTATACAAACAACTCTTTTCTCTGTTACGTCAAAAACCCACCCTAACAAGCGACTGGCTGGCTGCGCATGAAAAGCCCACGAAAATACAAACATGTCCAGTTAGCATACTTGTGATGAGAAACAAAAATCAAAAAGGTATGTTTCCCAATCTTTTCATTTTAGTGAGTTTCATTTAGCAGTTACCCCTGTACCCTATTTTAGGCAAGGAATGATCTTTAAATCACCCGTGTCACTTTAAGCAGTGTAATTTGAGAAACAAACAGAGAAAGTCACAATAAACTTTAAGAGAGGAAAAACTTTCCAAACTGGAAATATAATTAGAACTGTTAATTAGGCACATCCCTTCTGGGGGAAAAACAAACAAACAAACAAACAAAAAAACCACCAAACCAACCCAATTAAAAAAAAAAACCAAAAAGCAAAAAAACCCAACCCCTCCCTGCCCCAAACCCCAGCTACTGCTTTCATTTAAGACACACTGGGGTATGGCATAAGAGCAGGAGCTTTTACGCTTTTAAAAGCACAGCTTTTGAGGACCACAGATGTCTTACATGAAAATATGCAAATAAGAAGTCAGTAGATCTAATTTTCTTTTATTCTTACAAGGTATAGGATTTATTCTCTGTGATAAAGCAGTTACTTTTTCTTACTTCTACGTGCCAAAACCCACGTAAGAGCCAGAAGCTTGAGACCAGTAGCTGAGATCTGTAATTCATATTTGCTTTTAAAAACTAACACCAATATACTTACCGTGACAAAATGGATGGCAATTCAATCCAGCTTCTTAACAGCTGAAAGTTATATTTCACTTTAAGCATTACATTTTTTTGACCATCTCCAGTATGCCAGAGCTAGTGTATTCATTATAAAACTACAAATGCAAACCAAAACATTTCTATGCCGTGACCTGCATTGTTCTAAAAGTTTTCRCTCCCCTTACACTTCTGCTGCTTTGCTAAAATGATCCATCACCAACACAACACATTTTTTTCTATGGGGAAACATACTGCAAGGCTTGTATGAAATTCCCAAAGGGTTATTGCTTTTCAGTGAGCTGAGTTTAAAACCACAGTTCCTTATGGGGAAACAAAGTTAAATTTATTCTTACCATTTTCATCTACAGCAAGTACACTTGCTCCCTTCCCTAAAAGCTCTTGAACTACAACTGTTAGTCCATTCCGAGCAGCAACATGCAGAGGTCTGTGAAGATAAGCAAACTGGTACATAAACCTTAGAACAAGATATTAAGTAAGATAGGTAGCTTGCATCTAGTGAAATGATTATTGAAGTATTTATACTGGTATGTTACTTACACATTATATAAATATTGTAGATATAATAACTAAGATGGGAAAACCAGCAAATCTCCTTTCTTACTGCAAAGAAACTGTACAATAACAATTATGCACTTTCTTTCTTCTTTTTATGGCACCACACAGTGAGGAAGTAGCTACTAGAATAGACCTGCCTGCTTATGAACTGTATCACGTTAAAAACTTAGAAACATCTGATACCTTACTGTTGATAAATTCTTCACTGAACTGTTGTAACAGATATCATCACATCTGAGAGTTACTCCATGTCACTGGCAATATTCATGAGAATAGTAACAGCAGAATGGTAGTCATTTTATTGCATGTAAATGCTTATAAGAAATGCAGAACCATTTCATCAATCTGCCTTTTAGAAACCACTATATTCCACTGTGACTAGAAATGAAAAAATTACTTTACAGTATAATGCGTGAAGCAGGGAAAACAGATTACTTTTCAAAACCTCAAACTATTAACCATAACCCTGTTTTGCRGTGACTTGATCTATCAAGGAAAGTGTAGCTTTACCTAAAATATTCTAATTATATCTTTTCCAAATGCAACAGTTTTTCAAAATTGATTCCCACTGGCTTAAATAAAACCCTACCACCACTCAGCAGGAAACAGAATAATCAGCTTACTTCCCTTCTGCTTTATATTGCTCTTCATTTGTTTTGAGATTCTTAAAATTGTTTGAATTAACCGTGAACTATATTTTGATTTGGAAACACGTGCCTGCCTTAGAAACCAAAAATGCAAAAGATACAATTAGGAGAAGCTGTATCTATGTTGCTTATATTAAAGCATTAAAATTCAGGAACTACTGCACACCACAGATACACTGAAAAATGTACTGTAATTAAAATAGAGGCCAACAATTGTAATGCTTATCTTGGCACAAAGTAGTACATTGTTTATGATGAAAGCTGTTTAGAAAGTCAGTTTAGTTATTAAAAAACATTTGGTAAACCAGTAATATTTTAAACAACTCTTAAAATCTTGAAATTTATATAAACATTTCATGGAGGTGCGAATATGTACCTATTTTTCCCCATGACATCTCTTGATGAGACTGTATGAGCCAAGGCACGTGGGTGGAATTAGATGAGCCTGTGGTAACACTTTCCTGTTTCTGTTCTCATCTCATTTTTGCTTTTCCTCCTCCCAAGATATGCCCCCCTTCAAGCCAGAAATGGAGCAATGAATCCCTTTCCTGCTTTCCGGTTATTTCATGCTGCCTGAGGTGCACCATGGTGAGCAGCAAGAGCAGAGGAAGAAGTCTTACTATCTTAACTCCTTAGTTCAAGCAGATCTTTGGACATTAGGAAAAATTTCTTTACTGAAAGAGTGGTTAAGCATTGGAACAGGCTGCCCAGGGAAGTGGTGGAGTCACCATCCCTGGAAGTATTTAAAAGACGTGTAGATGAGGCACTTGGGGACATGGTTTAGTGGGCATGGTGGTGTTGGGTTGACGGTTGGACTTGATGATCTTAGAGGTCTTTTCCAACCTTAATGATTCTATGATTCTATGATCTCTGAGAATAGTTGGAAGAACTGTAGGAGTTTGAACATGACAGATTCCAGAAGGGATGTAAGGCCAGAGAAATACACAAGTTGCTTACAAGTTCCAGTGGTTTTTTTCCTAAATGGTCTGTGATAGCATTATTCAAGCAGTTTAACAATTCATGTACATAACTCAGCTACATATCAGGTGTCAAATACTGCCTGTAACACAAATACATTCTTTAAAAGGAAAAAATGCAGAGGAGTCATTTTAATAGCCCATCCTGAAATATATTGCCCAGTATGATATACCACTACATTTTTAAGTTTTCCTTATGATTGGGCTAACAAAATAGGCTTAATTCTACTTGAGAGAAGATCTTTAGGAAGCATTAAGAGTACTATATTCTCCATAATATTTAATAGAAAATAGTCTTTCATCCTAGTAGCAATAGGTATCTTTTCCTAACAGAAAGCATGCTGAAGAATAAAAGCATACTTCAGCTAGGTTTTTTATTAGCTAGCTTTGAAGAGCAAGTCTTAGTTTGCCTCCAATGAGTTGTTAACTGAAGTGAATTGTAATTGAAAAATCAGATAATTTATAAAACAGAAAAATATTGGCTTACAGGTAATCTCAGCGGATTGCAGTAATTCCACACAGGATTCCCTGAATCACAAYACTGCAAGATTTATTTATCATCCCTTTCACTCAGCTAAAACTAGAACTTCAAGTATGAACAAAACACCCTTTCACCTCAAGTCGGTTAAACTCTTGGTACCTGTTAAGCAATTCAATCAAAATTCAACTATTTTGGAAAAAGATTCTGAAAAATATTCCTCTTTATGAGCAAGATACTGGTTTTAGCAGAAACACACCAAAACTCATCTGTAAAACACACTCACTGCTGATACGTACGTTTGCAAGGCTGCATTGGTGGCATTGATGAGGTTTCTATCCGTAATCTTCTCCAGTATTAACAAGGCACTAGTTTCATGACCCTTAATACAGAACAAACATCTGTCATATAACAAATATTCTTCAAACATCACTTTGAATGCCTTTTCAAAGYAACAAGTTAATATTTGCAAACAGTGCTTGATAAACACAAAGCTCAGCACCGGTGAGTCAGACTACGCACACACCTTGCTGCAAGCCAAATGGAGTGCTGTGTTCTTAGAACTGTCTTGCAAAGTCAGGTCAGCCTTAGCACTGCTAACCAGCACCTCTGGGGAAAAAAAGATTTGTATTAGCTAAAAGCATATTCCTTAAAGTCTTAATGGCTTACATTTGTGCAAAATGAAAACATAATTTTGACAAAATATATCCACAAGGACGTTAACGATAAGGCAACTTTACCCATAGTAAGATTAACAAACTTAAGAGCAGAAATATATAAAGCTTTCTCTTTACCAACTGTATTTGTCTGTCCATTTTCTGCAGCCATCATTAAAGGTGTTTTCCCAGAAGAATCTACAGCATTTACTTGAGCATTGTGACTGAGCAGAAGCTGTAGACACTCAACGTGGTCTGTAAAAGCTGCTGCATGAAGAGGAGTTCTACAACAGATCAAAAGACAATATGGCCATGTTCAGCCATGCTTTCTACTTTATTCAAAGGGACATGCTGACTGTGATCCTGCAGATACAAAAGACTTGGCAGTTCCTCTCACTGATCCTTCGAAATCAGTATTGCTGGAGTTGTGATTGCTGCCTTTAGAAAGTCACCTTCAGGTTTCAAGTAATTCCCTCTATGTTGTTTATAACAGAGATACAGTTTGATTCAGAAAAAATAAAATATGCATAAAATACTACCCACAAAGTGATACAATTTAAAACATGCTCAAACTTGCCTATATAATAAAAAGCCAATTCAAGTTTATTGAATCAGAACAGGATTTTTAAAAATCTAAAATTTATTTCTAGTACAGAATAAAAAAAAAATTCTTCAAAGAATAAAAACAGGGGGAAGGGGGAATTAATGTAAGTAGCAAATACAAAACCCCCAAATGATTATAGAATTTAGGAGAGCCACTCTAACTATTACATTACAAACATTCTTCCACTGTGCATTTACACTCTTACCTTCCTTTYGAATCTGTTGAATTTACAATACCAGCACCTAGTGTATCAATTAACATTTCTGCAGCACCTTCATTGTCATTTATCCTATAAGGAATTAAACAGGCTGTTATTTACAGAATGATAAATCTTTTGTTAAATACAGCAATGAAATCTATGAAGAATAATTTTGCACTTCCTTACACAGCACAATGCAATGGACTGAAAGAATTCCCTTCCATTTTCTGGAAAACTTCCTGTTCCAGGAGGAGCTCTACACAACTGTCATGACCTAAAGGAAATGTAAAAGTTAGGTATTAAAAAGAGGGAAAAGGTCTATTTATGGATTACAACAAAAAATATGTATCTAAATTAGATTAGGCAATATTTCACTTGAAAGTTTCAACAACACGCTAGTTACAGTCGACAGGGCTATGTTTAGGAACTAAGACATTTTTAGAATCCTGAAAATCAAACTGACATTTAACACCGTAAACTTTGTGAAGTTTAGAAGGGATCTCATGCTATCTGAAGAACATCCAGAACACTTAATTTAGTTCTTTACACCTCCACGTTTCAAACTCTTCTGTACATTCACCACTTAGTCTACATGAAAACATCTCCACCATTTGAGGGTTATTATTGTTCCACTGTCTTGCTACACCCAAAGAAAAACCAAGTCGATAGTCATAAAAAAAGCTTAAAAAGAACATGTTCAACCTATCATACTATTATTTTCAAAACTCTATAGCCTGCTGCTGTACAGGTAGCTAACAATCGTTACTATCTGTTTGATCTTTGATGCATATATGCAGAGAACTTTAGTTCAACATTCACTGTTGTGAAAATACAAATCTTCAGACAAGTCCCGTCAAATTTTCTTTCTGCAAATCAAGCACATTTCAGTTGTTTTATTCAGACACTGTGGTCACTCTGAAAATGGACCAAGCTGTAAGAGTTTAATTTTATGAAAGTAATAAAGAGATGTTATTCTAGTTCAAATTATCAGTGTATTACCCAGTTGCTTCAGCTGTGAAGACAGTTCAGTTAGTTATTCACTTAAAAATAATCGGTAAAGTGAAGCGCTAAACCCTTACCTTCTTGATCTTTCTCTATCATGTGACTCAGAGGTGAAATAAATGAGAACCTCTACTATGTCGGAAAGGAACACAGAGAACAAAATCTGTAGCAAAGGAGCTGAATGAGTTTCCTACCTTTTAAGGCCTCCCTCACCCTCAAATCCAAGAAAAGTATCAGTGAAGAAAAGGATCAGTGAGGAAAAAAAAAAAAATTCTTATTGAATCACTTTTATATACTTTAGCTTCTTGTGCCTATCAAGGTTGATTTGAGGGAAGTTTAAAAAAAGATTAATCTGAAACCATTCCTCCCAAGACTCCCTGTGAAAGTTGTTTTTTTGGGGATGTGTGGCACATTTCTATTCACAGGTACTATGCTTAATTTCTTGAAAGACTCCTTGAGGCATAAAACTAAGAAGGCAGTACAAAACCAAACACCTCATATTATGTATTAGATGTTAATGCATTCCCCCTCAAGGTATCATGTCCGTCATATTGTCACATTGACTAATACGAACTGAAAGAGGACAGACTTTATATGTTGCTTTTGTAAGTAGTAATAACTTCTATCTCAGTATCAACAAATACATTTAGACCTGTATTTTAACTTTAATGTATTTTACCGTTATAGCAGGCCCAATGCAGTGATGTATAGCCATGATTGTCTGCTATTGCAGGTACTGCATCCACAGATGTAGCTGACTGCAGGAGAGCTCCAAGAACACCTATATGTCCACATGCAGCTGACAAGTGTATAGGGGTTCGCCCCCTACAGTCTCGTAATAAGGACTTAGCACCATGTTGAAGCAATGCTTCCACACATTCCTCATGCCCAGTAACTGCCTGTGAGAGAGAGACGGGAAATAGCAAGTTTGCAAATATTCATGTATATAAGCCAAAGTGTATAACTAAAGCAAGCAAACTTCAGGCACTTTCTTACATTTTTAAGTAATAAGAAAATAAGCACAGTTGTTATTTTTATTCCTGGAAATAGCCATTCTGTTGGAAAAATAGCAATGTATTATCATATTGATGACAGAATAATTTCTTGGAATAACACTGAATGAACTGCTAATCTCTAGGGCTCATTCAATTGTCTTATCTGGCAGAGACTATTAAAAAAAAAAATATTTGGCATATAGCATGCATCACGCTTTTCCTCCTCCCATTAACACTACCCCCACCCCGTAACAGAAAGCTGTACTCTGGGACCTCTCTAGTCAACACTTTACAGCAAGATTAAGAGACTCTAGAAGTCCAAAAGAATTCTGAGGGTATGGAGCAAACAGGCAAAAGCTTGTCTTTTTAGTTGCTTTCAAAAGGCAACTAAAAACTAAGAATGGCAAGATGAGAATAATGAGAAATTCATTAACACTACATATTAGGTCTGTATTTGAAATTAATATGTATAAAACTAGAAAGGACAGAAAAAGAATATTCTCTTACCCCTCTATGTAATGCCGTCCTTCCCCACTTATCTTTGGCATCTACATTTGCTCCTTTGTTAAGGAGTGAATAAACACAGTCGGTGTGCCCATTGAGAACTGACAACATCAGAGGAGTCCTAAGCAGAGTGTGAAATAAAGTGTAATCTACATGGAAATTTAACACACTAGCACTCAGCTGAAATATAACAACTACTATCCTTCCGGACAACGCTGTTAAAATTTACATCATCAATGATCTTCTCTAGCACCACCTTCACTCTGACAATGCCACTCATATTTGCTTTTTAGATACAAGAAAATAAGTTAGTATACCCTAATTCAGAAGTCCTGATTAAGTTGCTAGAATCCATTTTTTCAGCTTCTGGGCAATAAGACACATTTTAGTTTCCTCCCAACTGAACAAGAACATTTTTCACTGCCAACATTATGTTTATTGCAAAATACACAGTCTCATTTGTCCTAGTTCAAATATCATCTCCCTTTAAAGTAATAAATTAAAAATCACCAATGTAAAATACTTAGTTTTTCCTTTTATAAAATACAGTAACTTGTGAAGAACAGAATGTGCATTGTTTAAACTCACTGTCCATTTCCATCTTGAATGTCCACTGCATTCTGTGGTTCTGCATTTCCTATCAATAGCCGCAAACATTCTGAGTGACCATTTGTAGCTGTAAAACATCATAAAAATACGAGTTTTACATTAATTGCCTTTGAGTATACAGCTCAAACAGAACGGTAACCTGCTCAGACTAAAGCGCGGTAGCTTGAGAACCCACTGTCCAGCTTTACCATTGTTATAACTTAAATTAAAAACAAAAAATACGAACACTAGAAAATGATTTCAGAAATTAGGTATTCTCAACTGTATAGTATTAAAAATAATCGATTCTAACTGTCAATTGCCAACAGGTATTTGTTTTTTTACACATAAATGAGGTTGCACACATTAACCATAATTAGAATATATGCTTATACAACATCCACAAGAAGGAATAATTAAATATAGTAATTAGCATAACTTTTGCTTGTTTTAAGGCACAGGTAAACACATACCTAGCCAATCATACACAGATTTTTTAGCAAGTCTGGCATGTGCACAGTTATGAAACGATAATTGAAATCACATTTAGAAAGAGGGGAAGGAAATGTAATGCATAGAAGTAATTAACCAAGCAGTTAAAAAAAAGGAAGAAGAAAAGAAACAAAAATTTGATAAATCATATTTAAATGCAACTCATGAAAGAGAAATGATTGCTTGTTGGAGGGGAAATTATTTCTGACATACAGCTGCTGTATTCAGTCCACATGAGAACAGTGACAATTCATGCTTCTCTAGCAGACAGATATGCTAACAGAAGTTAGGAGAAGCTAAATCAAATAGAAGAATACAGCTTGTGCTCATGGACAACAAATTAAGTGGTTAAAATGATGATGTTTTGTACATAATGCTCTTTTTACTGCAACATTTCTATAACAACGTAACTATAAATGTCGATTTAAATAAGCCTATTTTCAAAGAGAGGAAAAAAATAAGAATGTAGTATGAATGCTAGACTTTGAGAAAGGTAGGTTTATAGAAGTTTTCTAGGAAAGGCAGCGAGAAAATATTGCAGAGGATTGCTGTTATTTTGAAAACACTCAGGAGTCATTTAAATCCTTGGAAAAAAACCAAAGTATAGTTTTCATGTCTCTTCTCAAACTGACAAGATTCTCCAAGACTCCAGTCATTTTTAGAAGTATTTTACTGCCAAGACAGGCAACACAATTTACATATCTAAATTTGGGCCTACAGTTTGGGCTGCGTGAAAGACGAGGAGAGGAACAGGAACATGTCACTGACACCTGTCAGCACAGCTAGCCTAGCTAGGTGAATGGACAAGGACAATGCACCCTTCCAGACAGCAGTGTGGAACAGCACTCCTTGAGCCCAAATGATTTATTGGGTTAATACCAGTTTCTAACCACAACTGCTTTGTTACACCTTTCTCAGCATAGCATATACCTTAAAAGTCATCCTCTATTGCTAAACAACATTTCTTAGAACATTAATCATAGAGACTTCTAAACATGAAGATGATCCACTTCAAAACCCAAAATTTTAGAAGTTAGCGGTTAGCACATACCTGCAGCATGTATTGGGGTCCTCTTTACAACATAATCTTTCACCAAGATTGATGCTCCCTGATTAATGAGCACATCTACACATTCCACGTGTCCCTTAAAGGCAGCAAGATCCAATGGTGTCCTTCCATTATTATTCCTCACATCAAGGTCCAGCAGCGACTGTACCAGCACTTCCAGAGCTTGATGGTGGCCATGATAGGCCTACAAGAATAAGAAAATTCTTCAGTTYTCCCATCCTTCACATTTTTCCCTTTCTTACCAGGGTTACATAAATGAAACTGTGAAGATAGTATTTTTGTTTTAACATGTGGAAAAGCTACTGATGCAGCATGTAAGTAGTTACAATAGTTATGACTAATTTAAAAAACCCCACAATTTCAAGCAAGAAGGTTGGTGGGTTTTTTCCATTTTATCCTTTCAGTCAGTAACTGAAACTACTTTCAGAAACTGTCTGCCTCCAATTTGTATAACTACCAGTATTTTGAATACTGCATGTTTCATTGCTTCGTGTTATAGTTACATCACCCTCAGATTATTTCCAGTGAGGAACACATGCAAACTTAACTAAATCCTATTAGTTTTTTTAATAAAATATTTAAAAAAAGAAAAAGCCAGTAAAATTTGTAAGTAAAAAGAATACAGTACAAATAGCTACAGTTAACATAACTGGTAAAACAGAAGGGACTTAGGGGATGAAACAGTTAAGAGATCAGAATGGATATACAAGGATAAAAAAATAGCATAGAGAATACTCTGGAGGTATGCGTCAAGACAAAGTGTCAAAGTTAGTTATGAAAATAAACATCTACAACTATGTTTTTATAATTTCCATAATAAATTTTTAATATATACTCATGGATACATAACCTCTGCCCAGACAAAACTCATTTCCAGGAACAGTCTCTTCTAACTGCTTTCATTTACCACTATTAAAGATGACCTTTTACTTCGGCCATATATATACATATGTATTGCATGAGACTTAGGCTATTTTCAGAAAGTACATTGTGGTTTTTCAATTGCTTGAAGTCCAGTGAAAAGATGAAAGCTACGTATTGAGCTGATTACTCTGTATTTTGAATATATTTGTACAGACAGTTTCATCAGGTCCTATTCTAAACTACTCTCTGTGCAAATCTTTCTTAAAGTATTAAGGACAAACATTTCTCATACTGAACAATGATAAGGGTAAAACAATGATGATGATGTTAAAATGATTGGYCAAGAAGGCCAATGGCATCCTGGCCTGTATCAGAAATAGTGTGGCCAGCAGGACTAGGGAAGTGATTGTCCCCCTGTACTCGGCACTGGTGAGGCCGCACTTCGAATACCGTGTTCAGTTTTGGGCCCCTCACTACAAGAAGGACATTGAGGTGCTGGAGCGTGTCCAGAGGAGGGCAACGAAGCTGGTGAAGGGTCTGGAGAGCAAGTCTTACGAGGAGCGGCTGAGGGAACTGSGACTGTTTAGTCTGGAGAAGAGGAGGCTCAGGGGAGACCTTATTGCCCTCTACAACTACCTGAAAGGAGGTTGCAGCGAGGTGG
>JAYKAV010002207.1:204473-225216 GCA_035582835.1 Phoebastria nigripes | reverse complement strand
GGCTGCCCAGGGAAGTGGTTGAGTCACCATCCCTGGAAGTATTTAAAAGACGTGTAGATGAGGCACTTAGGGACATGGTTTAGTGGGGCATGGTGCTGTTGGGTTGATGGTTGGACTTGATGATCTTAGAGGTCTTTTCCAACCTTAATGATTCTATGAAAAAAAAGTCATCATTACTTATAGAACAAGTCTTCTAAAAGTTTCATTAGTATAAATCATAACATAAATCTTAATTAGAAGATTCCACTGTTCCATGAAGCAAGTTTCAAGTGAAATGCAAAAATCACCCTGTATAGCTAATTTGGGAATATTATGTACGTATTTTTGCGTTTCATTTATTGTTATTGACCTATTTTAAAAAAACCCAGAATGAATAAACCTATGTCAACAACTGTTTGCAATTAGATGAGCTATCATCACTAAAGAATGAAATACTTACAGCTAAATGCAGTGGACTTATAGGTGCTCTGTTGTCCGAATCATTCAGCATGTCAGTACCTGATGTTTCCATTAGCTTAGCAGAGAGAAAGTCAGAGTGAGTGCAAAACCCCCTCACCTTTAAAAACATTCAGCAATAATTGCTACAGTTTCCAGTATACGCAGATTGAAAAATAGAGGAAGAAAAATAGGAAGAATAATATAGGATTACAGTTTCCTTAGAAATTCTAGATCTCCTTCAACCTTTTAAAGAGTTTGAATTGCAATGACTGCAACCCCTCCCCCATATTCATCTCCCAAGCACAGTTGTTTAATTTTGTATAACAATGCAATAATTAAATCAGAAACTAATCTAAAATTATTATTTTTCCTGAAGCAGCCATATGAAATAATTTAGATGAAATGCATACAAAGGGAAGACAAGGACAGGTGGGAACAGCTGTAGTAGGAAAAAAAACCCCACAACAAACAAACAAGCATTTAGATTAGGTGAGAAGTCAGCAAGAAAACAATACGAAAAGCCAGAAGGCAGGATTGATTTCTCAGAACAGAAAAACATTTCCCAAAGAGAAGAAATGGACCCAAAAAAGGCACAAGCGTTATAAAATAGGATTAAAATATCTATGTATATACATTTCTATTTGTTACTTCCAGATGTGTTCTAAAGTTTTAATTCTGGGTCTTTTTCAAGACGGTATTTAATTTAGTACACTAGTAGAATTAAAACATTCAAAGTGTTTGAAGAACACCAAATACACTCAGATCACTAAGTTTTCATTATCACACTTTTATAACGTGGCCAGATGAGTGTTTAAGTAAAAAAAAAAAAAAAAAAAAAGGCTTAAAAAATAATTTTCTATTTTAAAATTCTGAATTGCAATTACATCTAAATTGCAATTGAAATTAAATAATACATCTATGCATTGAAGAAATGGTTGAATAGGTCTAAAAATAAGCAGTATTTTTAAAATTACATGTTCCCTTTTGCTGTACAGTAGTACTTTAATGGTGAGAAATAACACACTTACAACATCTAGAGGCGTTTCGCTTGCAATCTGCAATTAAAAACATTCAGAATTCATGTTTGAATACATTTGAATATAAAAGTATAATTTGTATAAAAGTACTAAGTTGTATAACATAAGAAGATAAAATTAGTATATCAAATAACATACACATTTTTGCAAAGGGATTAATAAAAAACTACCTGAGGCTTTATTATCTAAAATTCTATTATGTGGCCATTAGTTACTGTAACTACGTGAACTATTTTAAAAGGCACCCTTACTTTACAGGTTTTTCCTACATTTTAACTTGCTCCTTCAGATGACGTTTGTGGTATTTCTTAACACTTCTCAGTCGGATAACCTGTGGTTATTTATTTCAGCCATCAGGAAAAAATTTAGCAGTGTATTCCAAGTTACGAAACAAAACAAAACTAATATCCCACATCCTCAACCAGTTATCTCTTCATCTCAGAATGTATTATCTTTTTAAGCCAGTATCTACCATCTTAGCTCCTCACCTTGCCCCTATTTTAAGAGTACCAAGTGCTTAAATATTTATCCTCACAGGGGCTGAAAAACACTATCGACCTAGCTTACAGATGAAGAACCAAGGTGGAGGAATCCCCTAGCCTCTGCATCATACTCTGTAAGAGCAGCTGTTACAGCTTTCATCTATGATATGTTTTCTTACCAATTCAAGACATAAGCGATGACCATAAGCAGCTGAATAATGAACTGCATTGTATCCTTGTTTGTCTCGGATCCCCGGATTGGCATCATTTCTTAGCAAGTATTCCAGGCACCTATTTAAATTGACATATGCAACCATATATCTAAATGTTGAATTTCAACTTTACACTAAGTGATAAATTGTTCCAATTCAATTGGAAAATAGAATACAGCACACAGGAACAGTGATTTAATGCACAATATTGGCTAGGGCTAGAGAACACCTAGCTCATTACATCAAGTGTTAAGGTCAATCACAAAGCTTCCAAAATTTGAAAGAATCCTTCTCTGCAGACATCCTGCATCCTCTGAATTATCTGACTTGGTTAAAACTAGTATTTCGTGGCTATTTTCCTCTTTTGTTAATGTAAATGATTACTATTTTTCTATGTTTTTCTGTATCAGTACATTCTTCTGTACTTAATACAGAAGGAAGAGAACCAATAGCCGAGTTCTTCATAGTATGTATCCAAGAGTCACACACACACATGATTCCACTACCAGACACTAATTTATTAATTTTTTTATATAGTAAACACTCTTAGTTGTTGGCATACTTGTATTCTACCACTCCTTACACAAAGTTGTAAGGCAGAACATGATCAGCACAGTTTCAACCACAGACACTCAGCCAGGAGGATGAAAAATAGGGTATTAAAGTCAGCTACCTCTCCCTATTTTTCTGTTTTTAAGAGACTCCATGCATGCAGACTAAACAATTCCAACCAATAACCCTACTTATTCATAATTTTATGTTGTCTACCATTCCAGCAACATTTTGCAAAGCCTACAAATAATGAGAATGAGAACTCTGAAGCAGTAGCCATGAGAGATTGAAGAGGTAAATTGATCTAGATTAAACTACCTGACACATAACAATCTCAGCTTCAAGAGCTTCATGATAACAGGATAAAGACTGGTGAGAAACGAACAGTCCCAGAATAACATCAGGTTATTTTGCAAATGTATTCATGAGACTATAAGAGCCCCCAAACACCCACATAGACACTGAGAAAGATCAAGATTGTACAGAGCCTCTAAAATTCTGAATTAATAGAATAGGAAAGAGGAGAGATTTTAGATTTCTTATTGACAGATTAAGATGATTCTGGTACTTAATTTGTCTCAAACAGTTAGGATTATGAAGGTCTCCTCATGTCCTACCTTAAGCAGAACCTTCAGGATCTGAGAAACTGCACATACCATTTTACCTGACAACAGAACCAAGACTGTGTCTAATTCATAAGACTACCTGACTTTAGAACAGAACAGGTACTTCACAAAAGGCAGATGGACTTCAGATCCTTGGATCTGATCTCCCACTCTGGATTCACCAAAGCTGAATTGATTCAAAACCATCTGCTAGTATATTGAATGGCTGGATCATTTGCTTCCAGCAGGGGAAAAAAAGACTTCATGACATCCCACTTGTCAACACTGCACATTGTGATTAGATTGTCTGTTGAGACCTGGGCACAATATTTTTGAACAGAAGACCAGAAAGCTCTGCATGTGTTCTACACAGCTCTGAACACTGATATGAAATGGTTGGTCCTTTTGCCCTGAGATATCCACAAGTGCATTTTCACAAGTGCTCTCTGCCTATAAAGGATCAGCTGTTATGATAGAGCAAAATGAAGAATGGAATGGGTAGGTCTTCTCACCGCTGAAGGACTGCCTGACCATTCAGGAAAGGACCACCAAGCAGCTAGTGGAACATCCGTCCCAGATTTGTAAGTCTGGTGAAGTATACCGTGAAGCTACGTGCTGCTCTGTGACTAGAACACAAGTAAGACATCACTGAGGTAGTAGTCGTACATTCAAATGCAATCATACCTCTTATGACTTGGAACACATCCTGCAGTAGAAGGGCTTTCTAAAGACTGAACTAGAGCTAARCAAAATCTGGGAGGTGAAAGTCTAAAGACGCCCAACCTCTGTATGGCCACTTCATCAGGCAGAAGTCCAGCGAGGGAGAGTGACATTCCAATCCTTCTAAAATGGGTTGTTACAGCTGTTGGTTTAGGACTATTTATTTTTCCTGTGGCAAACCCAGACAGGAGAACCTTGCATTGATAATAGTCCAGGAACACCTTTAAGTGAAGCTACTTTGTACACAACACATACTTTGTATTATAGTTGGAAAGATTAATTCTGTAGGTCAAAATGCACAAAGACATGCCCTTGAAATGCAGAGATGTTTATAGCTAGTCACCATCATGACCTTGAACTTGCTGAAGCCATGTGGTTTTCTGAAGTGTACAACAGGTCACCATCCCTTCTTCTCTCTGGGATTATGAAATACTTCTTTATCAGTTAAATAAAATGCAAGTGAAGGTAAAAAATACATTAKCTTGTCAAATCCAGCTTGAAATCTTTCCTCCTCAGCACAGTTTATCTAAAGGTCTCACAGATTACCATTATCAGTAGTGACAAACAGGCCAGTTGGATACACTGACAACATGAGGGGTTTAGTTCCCATTTATCTCATGGGAAATTGTTTGGTAGAAAGTTAAAGGAAATTTCAACATTTGTAGTTGTAAGATATGGCTATGCTGTGATGTCATGTGAAAAACTTGCAGTGGGATATGGCAGGTTTAGATTTGAGAGGCAGGAATCCTAACATGACCTCTGATCAATGCCGTTAAGAGTAGAAACTTGATCATTCAAAACCCTGGAGAACCTTCAAACCTTGGAGAAATACAGGCAGAAATTCTACAAAAGCAGCCATCTCCTGAGGGAAGACAGCATGACCCTGCAACATCAGAGCTCTTCCTAAGTTCTTTCAAGGAAAGGCACTGTTCCATCTGCTGACTCCAGGCAAGTTCATCATTTGAATGAGATCCAGTACCAGCTGTGATGAAATGGAAACACATTTCAACACGAGTAACACAGCTGTACTGGGTCAAGGGCCTGATAACCTCATGTGCAACAACAGCAATTTGCTGAAGTGAAGACCCGACATTTGCTTTTCCATCCCAGACAAAGGTTGAAAGTAGCAAACCAGGTGACTGAAGATGAAAGGGGCAAAAAGCTACAGGAAGAACTACGAACAAGGAAGTGTCTAATTACAAAGTACTCTGTCTCATTACAAAGTTGAGAAGAACAGGAGCAACACCAAGGTGCACTCTCATCATTTTGTGTCCAGCATAAAGGAGAAAAGGACTTAGGCAGGTAGTGAAAAAGGTAAAAATCCTCCAGTTTTAAAGAATAACATATGTAACACAAGATGTAAGTAGCTTTACACCAAGTTCAATGCATCTAATAAAAAGCTACCTGTAAAGCATATCTATGTTTTCAACCAACTAATTCGGGTTTTATTTGCCTAGTAAACAAATGCCTGGATTTTGTTAATGGCAACCGTGCTTGCATGTTTTTATTTGAATTGAAACGGGATGAGATTTCTGAGAATCCAAAGACAAGTCAATTTGTCCCATCAAGTGAGAATTACTGTCCCTACATTTTATTTGTCCAATCATCTAACTTTCTTTGTTAATTTTAATCAATGATTTTTTATTAACATTCATGGCTCATTAATAAAGGTTAAACATCACTGGCATTGGCTATCTAAATTTCTGTTCTTGTGTACTTTCTGTATTTGTGTGCTCAGAAAAAACACAATCCACTAAATACACTGCAGGAAGCAAAGTCTACTAAAAATCCTTGAGTACCCATTCTTTCCAATGCAAAACAGATAATTATTTTTGTTGTTTCTTCTCATCCAGGAAAGAGATTAACTTAGCATCTTTTGCATACTTAATTGTCCTCAACAGTCCTCTTTAAAAGGAGATTAATCAAACTTTCTGAAAGCCCAGATAAGTTAAATTTATTTCCCATTTATTTATTGGTGTACTGTCTATTAAATAATTCTAACATAGAAAGAGCATGTTTTTTCTCCCCTAAGATGCTGCTTAGTTTATCTCATTCTGCGATCATGTTTCTCTGTCTAGTCTTGTCAAAATGAGGCTTACTGGTGTTTGTTCCACATCAGAAGCATTTGTTAAAGATCCAAAAGAAACATTTCCAAACAGGAAAATAATTTTCAACAAAAACGTCCTTGTCCCTAAAATCTGTCTTTAAAGATGTCTGAACAAAGACTATAAAAATGCACATAAATATCTTTGGAATTTCTATATAGATCATTTCCTGACTTTTTTTTTCCCAGGCTTTATATTCCAACTCAGTAATCATTTTTAGCTTCATTCCTATTTTGAATGTCAGCTGAGCAGTACTGGTTTTCCAGCTGTTACTAATCATCTTGCTGCATCAATATAAAAAGCTTCTCCTCAGGCCATTCTGCTTTGCAGCCTGTCTTCCAGAGAGCCAACTGTTAATCAGAAGGGCAATATCACRTGGGTTCCAGAGACGATTCTTTGAGTTATCTCCCAAAGCTCTGTGATATTGCCACATCGTTCTTGCTCGTGCCTTTTTATAAGACAGATGGCAAAACGATGTCATCTGAAGAACCAATATCGTTTGGAGGTTTTCAGAGCAACTGTGAAGCTAAAATTAATCCTAGCTCAACTTTTAAGAGGGCAATTAAAGTAAAATTATCTCAGCAAACTCCAGCAGGAATTGAAAGTATATCTAAAAAGCGGCACACAATTTTGTTTTAAAATTTGGCTTTACATAAAAGAGGCATGTACTTTAAATATTAGTTAAATGGCCATGGAAGTATTCTTTATTCATCCTTCAAAACCCAATCTGTAAGTTATATGCCACCTACTGCTACCTCACCTTTTAAAAGGTGCTGTATTAAAACAAGATGATATGGCACTTAGCAGCACTCTTTTCCAGTGAAGGTGTCACCGTATGCATTTGAAATGCGATGCTCCGCACCAGCTTGTTTTGACCTGTGTATGTGAGTGTGTGCACATGCAAGCGGTACTCTTCTCAAGTCTCCTCGATATATACAATGTCTGGAGCTTAAGTAACCTCATCAATTTTGTGCTACCTAAAATGCTTACATGCAAAGCTTATAAAGTCATTAATAACTATGTTAAATATAACCATTAGTTACAAAAGAAACACACACAAGAGACATTTATGGATTTCTGAAAGTTTCTGGATGCATTTCATTAATAAAAGTGTAACTACTTCACAAAAATTTACACTAACAAGAGATAGAATTGTAATGCCAAACATGAATTGYTTAATCAACACCAAATGGATAAAGCACCTTACATTGAAACATCGAGTTAGTTTCTATCTTGATGTAGGCCTACTGTAACTCACAGTCTAGTTTTACAGCGTATTTCTGACTAACTACACAGATTTTTGGGCAACATTAAGAACCCTCCATAAAACACACCATCCTTCATCAGAATTTGATTTTAAAGCAAAATGACCCTACTGCTCACAACTGTCATAATAACCTCCACAAATGATATTTACTCAACCACTACACAGCAGGTGGGATTAAAAACTCTATTCCCAAAGAATTCCTGAATTAGGACACCTGCATTATAGCAGATAGCACATAACAAAAAAATTACAATACATTTTACTATAATTCATTTTTCTCAGAAATATTTGTTACATAAAATATTTTATATACAGTGAACAATCCACTGTCAAGCTTAATCTTTAAAAATATAAAAAATGCATTTGGCAAATCTGAAGGCAGAACATACACGAAATTCACAGCTCAAATGTTTCTAAGGAGAAAGGCTTTAGTACAAAGCATGCCACTTACTTTCCATCTGTGTCTGATGCAGCTGCATAGTGCAGAGGTGTACAACCCCTCTCATCAAGGTCATTCACACTAGCTCCAGATCCCACAAGGGCAAACAGGCACTGATAATTACAATTGGCAGCAGCATAATGGAGTGGAGTTCTTTAGTACACATTTAAATAAAAAGTACAATGGTAAATAACAGCAAAATAATATTGTAGAGACAGAAAAAGCAAAATAAAATGAAACTTAAATCCTCCTTACATTTTTTAACAAGTATTTGTGGTGAAGAATGCATCATTACAACGTTAAAAAATGGGGCTGTTTTCTAGGGGCCGTTTCATAATGCAAAACAATATCAAGGGGATCTATTTGCCAGCCAAAATATGCACAAACTTTGTATTAAGGGAAGCTTTATATGAATTTTCCTGTGTAAACATATAGAGGAAAATCAAGTTCACATTTGAAATATTATTTTTAGTTAAGTAATTTCAAGCCACATGGAAAAATATGGACAGATCTAAGAACTGCATATCAACTAAACAAGGTCAAAATAAAATACAACAATTAACAAGTAGATGTTTTCGACAAACAGATCAGAATTTCATCTGAGAGAGGCAAGCATTATTTATTTAACTATACTAACATAGCAGAGGTATTGTTAAAGAAAACGTTTAAAAATATACCTTGTCTTCTTATAACAAAACTGAGATTATACATCAGTACTAATATTTCACAGAGGAAACTTMTTCCAGCTTCAAATACATAAACAATTCTCTAAATAAACCAGTTCAGATAAAATTTCAAAAGCACCAAGATGACTCAGAATTCCATTTTCTATTTTTAAAAAGAGATTGCTACTATAAATATCCCAATTTTGAGGAGACAGTCAGGCACTTTAAAGTGTCCTACCTCTTCCCTCTCCCTTAAAATTACTTTTCCCCATTTCTCTCCATTTTTAACTATTTTAATCTTTTCCCTCTCCTGAAATAATTGCTCTATATAACATGCATGTTAAACCACAAACCAAACCAAACCAAAAAAACACCAACTTTCAATGACAAAAGTTGTGCGGGATAATTGTTCCTTTCTCAGGAAAGAATGGAAGTGGAATTTAAAGCAAAACACAACTTTGGATCTGTAACATTCTCCTCAAGTCCTACTCCTGCCGTTCACATCCTGGAAAATCATATTTTCCATGATGTCATGTGAGATTTTACACAAGTACTGATCATGCCATCTAAACTTAAATAATCCTATACTAAAAATAGAAATTAATGTCATTCCAAAAGAGTTCAGAGCACGACCAAGGAAACAGAAAGGGATGGATATAATGAAAGGAAAAAGGTGAAGCAGTTATAATAAAATAATGGATTTTTTAATAAAAAAAGCTTAGAAATAGCAACAGATTTATAGGTTTGACTAATACATTATTTGGAAAACATCACTAATGTCCTCGGATGAAAGCAATTTAAACTCATTAGATCCATGTTATAAGCAAAAAAGGCTCATAAAAATTACAGTTGAATATGGAACTCAGTCTTGAAAAACAAGACTAAACACCTACTTAACAAAACACAATAAACAAAATATGCTCCTAACTTTTGATAACATATGGTGAAGCATAGTTTATTAGAGACATTGTATCATAAAAAACATTTAAACTGGAACACACAGACTTGCCCACATAGCAATATGCTACTTCCGTAATATGTTTAACAGCCCTTCACAATATACAAATCTAGAATATCTTACCTCCCAAATCTGTCCTTTTTGTTGAAGTCTGCACCAGTATTTAGCAGAAGATTTAGGCACTCCAAATTCCTATTAAATTAATGCAATATTACTTGTGATTGCAAATTTTGTTTCCTTAATATTGGCCTCTGCAAATACCAGAACTGCTACACATATACATCTCATACATTATTTCTAATTGAACTGAACTATCATATGAAAATTTTGATAAATATATTTTTATATGTGAAATAGATTTCATAATTGCAGGACCAAACCAGGAAAGAATACAAATTATTTCAAGTCCATATATAGAAATTTTATTGATATCAAATAGCATGCATAAAAGCACATAAATTAGCACTAACCTAATTTAACAGAAATTTCAGTTCTTTAAAGCAAACAAACAATAACACCTGCATGTCACATGCTTTTTGCTACCAGGAATCCAGCACAGAGGCAAGTGTTTAATGTATATTTTTAAGGCCAAATATAAGTTGCAACATAAATATTTTACTTTTTAGTGTAATTCATTTTCAATAAAATGTTCATTATAATAGATGTACAATACTGCTTATAGTTTAAACACTCTTAGTAACTTTCCTAAACTGAGATGAATGAGGGAATGTGTCACAAATTATATGTTTTTATATGAAAAGATAGCATTTTAACCTTAATCATTTGCAACAAGGATGTAAATATCAAGTATCTTTTGACTTAGAATGATTACTTAACAGTATTACTTAAACAACATTGAAACAGAAAAATGAAAATATCAATATCATGGAGTTCTTGTGTCCCACAAAGTGTATCATGAAATTTATTACCCAATTCTTCCAGGCAATTTTGAGTAGCTGCTATAGAAAACCTACAATACAATAACAATAATCAATATGGATCACAACTCAAGTGATGAGCAAGTAGTTCTGACTACTTCATCCACCTAAACTCTGGAATTTAATTATGGCTTTTAATTTAGTTAGATTGATCTTTTGTTTATGGATACGGTAAAAACATATTTCCCAAAGTTGCTGTTCTCCACCTCATGTCCTACAGTGATCTTAGCTGGGCATGCCATCTTTGAATGCTGTAAATTCTAAAAATTTTATCATCATCCACAGGAATTTAAAATAAAATTCAGTTCATCCCCAAGCATAAACCTAAGGTAAGGCTGATTATACTTGGACACTGTACTCCAATAATTACTTATTGAGCTGAATATTTAATTTATTTTTATTGTTTGTAGATAGAATCCATCTTGAAATTATTTTCATGTTTACATAAATTCCAAGGGGAGAGGGCAGGAAAAGCACAGAGAGGAAATAATAAAAAAAGAACAGGAATGATCAGCAATTGAAAAAAACAACACTAAATATGAAAGCATGAATGCTTTTTTACATACCCTCCAGCTGCAGCTGCATGAAGACAAGTCCTGCCAAAGTCATCTGGTGTGTCAATGTCAAAACCTAAAAATCAAGTATTTTGTAAAAACATTATGTAACACCACCTTTCACAAAACTGCTCTCATCTACTCTTAAGAGAAATGCTTTCTAAGCAAACTTAACAGCTATTTGCAAGAAAGCACTTAAGCACTGAAAATTTACTTCATTTGAAACACATCCTTACTATTTGTAATATTTTTAAAAACAGGCGTTCAAGTAAAACGTAAAAGGGATAAGGTAAAAGACAATTAGCTGCACTGAGGCAAAAGGCTATATTCTCTCCTAGCCTATTTGCCTGCTAATATTTCTTTGTAATTTAGTATTGAATATAAAATATATGACAGTAATAGGAAAATTTAAGGATATGCTAGAATTTATCAGTGTTACGCAGATTTTTTTTTTTTTTTTTTTTTTTAAATAAAGAGGGGGATGTCAGCATTACTAAATCCAGAAGCTACTTAAATTTCATCCTTGAGTTTAGCTATTTAGTCCAGAGAAAGAGCTTTGTTAAGCTGGAGTGAAGGCTGTAAATAGCAATTACTTACAGAGGAGTCCTTTAGAGAACATTGTAGTTTTCTCTTCCCAAAATGTGTGAACTATGGAACTTCAAATTTGAGATCACAAACTTTAACTGTGCAATTCCATATCTAACCATATACTTTGACATGAAGATTACTATTTAAATCAGGTTTCAAAGCTACATTTTTGGTTTCAGAAAACTACTATATTCTCCTAAGAGTCTTGCTCTTGTGTAACAAAACTTATTAAATCTCCAGTTTTGGTACTTTTGCCTGAGAATGCAATTTTTTTTTTTTCCTTTTTAAGAATTGTTCAACAACGATAAATAGTGAACAACACAGGATGTGTTATTCAAGAGTACTACTATTCAAGACTGTTTCCCTACTCCATATCCCCCAAAACATAGGTTTTGTATGCGCCACTATGTTCTCCTCCCATTTCGATAGGCAGTGATACACAGCAAACAATTTAGCATAGTTTACCAATCTGATTTGAAAAGTAGTCTTTGATGCCTTTCCACATCCCTAGGTAGCTTGTCTAACAGCAGTAACTACTTAAATGTCATTCAGTACTGGGACAAGGCAGATTGATGAATTTTTTTTTTTTTTTTTTTAAGGTCTGCATGTGAATATTAATGAATTTAAAAATCAGAGATTCTTAATTTACATAAATGAGACTCTTCCTCCCTAAACCAAATGGGCAGATAGTCTGCAGATACCAATCCCCACACCAAAAGCATGTACTAATAAGCTGTTAACAGTATCTAGTCTTTCCAGTCTGAAGACTGAACATACTCTTCAAGTCCGTATCTGCTCCAGGCTAGATTAACATCCAAGTTTCCTCAACTCATGTAAAAGTCACAGAAACCACTTGCAAGTCTTCCACAGGGATCCCTTTGCCATACTGAACCTCCAGTAAGGGCACAGCCAGCACAGCACCATGTGCAGAAAGGAGAAAGAGCCAGAGTATTACTCATTTTGAACGCATCCAATTGAAATATAGTCAACTATAGGACAGCTCTTTCCTGGAGCAAATCCTTGCAAGCTTGTCCATGACAGGACAGTGAAATAAAAAGCCTTACTGGTGGTAGCTTCAGTTATACTCCTTTAGTTCTTCTCCCAGGCTTCCCTAGCAGACAATATAAAGCTGGGAAGCAACTTCTTACTCTTCCTTTTCCCCAACTCTCTGCCTCCCACTTTTCTTTTTTCAAAAAACATGAAGTGCCTTCAGATTAATGTAGAACCATTTATTTTCTTCTTCTTCTTCTGTTCCTGAAGCTTCCACAATCCTTCAGACAAATCTACTTTCTCAGAATTGCAATGGTTCAAAGAGCTCAGAATTCACACCAGAGCAGACTCTGGACAGCAAAGGAAGTAATAACCTTACAACCCTCCGCAACTTCAAAGGAGGAATCAAACAATGAAAGCAAAGTGCAGTTTGGGTTGCATTTAATTAACAATAAACCACCAATGCAACAGTTTCTTAATGTTGCAGTCCACAGAGTCTTCAGAGCTATTAGGTGCACACTACAGGAACAGATAGGAATAGACTGATCTGTATTAAGCTAAAGACATCATGGAAGGGAAATGGGAGGATGCTCCATGAAGTCATTTAAGAGAACATTAGTCTTTCTCCTCAAAGTCGCATTATGGGGAACCAGTCATCCCACCTCTATGGCCAACTTAAAACACACAAACACAACACTTAAAATGTTACGGACGCATTATTTCAATATGGATGATTTTTTTTTTTTTTTTGGAAAAAATTACTTCTGTAAAAGTTTCCATTCACTGTCCATTAAAAAAACAAGCACTGGCCCCAGGCTACTAGTAAACTGTGAAGATTTTTATGTATTACTAAATTAAGACTTAATTAAAAGCTATCTATGGAACAAAAAAACAAAGTACAAAGCAGCCATAAGATTTTAAAGAGTATCCTACCTGATGAGAGGAGCTTTCTGCAGCAGTCTGAAAATCCACTTAATGCTGCCAAATGGAGAGGAAACATCCCATGTATACCCCGCCTAAGATACACCATAATCAGGTATCACAGTTTCATTACAATTAAAATAAAACAAACATGATTGTGTGCCAAAGTGCACGTGCATGGTGGGTTCAGCAAACCACCTAATTAGAATACTGAGCCTTAGGAAAACTTCATATATTAAACACTTTCTTACAAGCTAGCGGGATGCATTAAGTCAGTGCAACAGCCTATTAAAACTTTCAGAGCTTTTACTTCAAATACATTAGAGGAAAATCTATTTCTCTTTCTTTTTGTACAAATTGTGATGTACTGAGTAGCTACTTAAAAGTACAGTACAGGATAATATAGAAAGTATTTCAAGTTGAAGACGATATTAAAAAAAAAAATCACACTAGTCTTGTTAATCTCATAAATACATTTCTAAATTCTCTCAGCTTGCATTCATGTCAGTAAAGTTACCTACTTTGCAGTGTCAGCACCACTCGTAATCAGAGTGTTGATTAATAGCTCATGGCCATATCTAGCTGCTATGTGCAAAGGAGTATTTCCATTCTTATCTTCACAGTCTATTTCAGCTCCTATAATAAAAAGTAATTACTAAGTAAGAACATACATAGGCATACAGATACTTTTGTTAGAAAAACAGCACTGATGACAATTTAAGCAACATTAATAATTGTCCATGAATGACTACTTTGGATTTAAGATCTATACAGCTTTCAGTGGTATTTAGTATTAATAATAAGCAAATAGAGAGAAGCGTTTTATTATGTAACTATATGGGACAAACTTTCTGCAACCTGGGTTATGGAGAGAAATTAATATATTTTCCTGCATTCTGAAAAATAAATGGTTCTTCAATGTAACTTATCAAACTTTATAAGCAGATATGCCAGACTCCACCATTAACTGAACTACTACTAGACGTGGGATATGAAAAAATAATTCAGTACATTGTTATCAATACAAGAGGAGGAAAATATTTGTAATACTGGAAAGCTGATGACAAAACTACTCCCTCCCACTTTTTACCATTTTGAATGATGGTTTGAGATCTTGAAAATCTACCATGGATCGCTGTCATGTGCAAAGGTGTTTTCCCATCTTTACTCTGGAAAAGAAAAAAAAAACCCAGTGTTTACTTATGGCCAGTAATAGTAATCCACCAGAACTGACAAAAAAAAAGGACGACGACATTCTTTTACTTTCTTCTCTCCCCTCTACTCCCTCCTTTAAATTGTTTCTATGCACTTCCACAAGACGGATGCTGGCAGTGACAAGTCAGCATGACATGGCAAGCTTTTCAGAAGAGCTGCTCTTAATCTCTCTTCCAGCTGTGAGTGACAACTCAGTGATGCCCACTCACTCACAGTAATGCCTTTAGGATAATCACTCAAGAGGATGATGACAGCGCACAACTTCAGCAACAAGCCTACGTCCAACCCTTCCCCCGCCCAAGTCTAATACAAAACAATGCTTCTTTAAATTAAGTTTGTTTCTTGAAAGAAAATAGCTGTATTTACTGTAGAGGGTTACACAGGTTTAGAAGACAACACTAAAAAGCTCATGTGTTTCATGGAAATTTCTGTAAAGTGATATTTGTAAGCAATTTATCATAAACCACAAGTAATCCTAGGGTAGAACTATTCAACCATAATTGGTACTATACATTTGACACACATATCAAACATGCACTTAGTCATTCACCCAGTAAAGATGTCCTTCAAGTAGGCCAACAGTAATGCATAAAGGAATTTCAATTTTTAACAGCACAATCTCAATGCACTTACAAAACCAGTTTTTTCTGTTATTATTACTTTAGAATGATTTCCCCCCCCCCCCCTGTACTTTATCATAGGTAATGGGAAAGCTTTACTGCAGAAAAAAGTTCCTACAAATGCACACAAAAAATTGCAAACATGACACTCACAAAAAATAAAAGCACTCTTGGATGCACATGCATACCACATCTTTAAACATTAAACGTTGGCTTTGAAGAATGAAATGTTCACAAAACACAAAGTTAAAAAAGACAAAGATGGTAGGGGGAACATAATGATATGAACATATGTATTGAAATATCATGAATTGCTGTCATGTGCAAAACTGTCTTCCCAACTTTACTCTTCCTTTGGAACAAAATGGCAAAGCTTCTATGGATGTGTTACTGGAAGTCTGCTGGAGGCCCTTTTAGACAGAGTTGGATGTGGAATTTTTAGTTGTGTCACTGCAGAGAGCAGCATACACCACCCAGAACAATGCAATTATGGGAAACATTGTCTTCTCAGACCTAGATTGAAAGAAAGAAAACACTTGATAATGACAGCCAAGTTATCTCCAGATGTTTCAGCTAGCAGATTTCTTTGATGGTAAATAATCCAGAAGACACACCCACATATCCATAGCAGATGCAAAGAAACACAGAAAATGGGGTTGAAAACCACTTGAGGAATTGGACAATCGATTTTACTTCTGTCAATGGAGACCTTAAGAAAAGGCCAAATAAACACGTAAGTGATGACTTCCCCAAGCAATCTCTATGCTCTGATTTTCTTACTAAGAGAATTTTCTTTTAATGTCTACCTTTCACCTTTCTCCCCACGGTTTAGTTCTACTCTCTTTATCCAACCATTAATATTCTCTGTGTCCAATTATTTTTCTCCTTTAAAACACTTGTTACACATCTGGTGTCTCTTTCCCTCAATYTTCTCCTCTTTAAGCTGAAGGATCAATTAATTTAAAGAAAAACGATCATATAAAATAAGCTTAGTTGGAGTGAGTGACCAAAAGCTGCTTTGGTAACCAACGTTCTAAACTTTAAAAGGGGAAACTTTGAGAAAGTAAGGAAATAAATTAGTGAAGTAACAGAAGAATTTAAGGGCTCAGATAAAGAAGCCTGCAATCTCATTGGCTCAGATATGCTAAATTTGTATCTCAAAGGAAGGCTAATGAAGAGTAAGAAGATGGAGCAGAAAAAAGTAGATCCAAGTCTCACTGAGCACATTAATAAAGTACCTTACAAGGACATAAGAATAACTTAAGGTGACAGTATTAGAAACTAAGGAGCATGGTGGTCAAGTGAGAACCCTCACAAGACAACTTGAGTAAGATCTTGCAAAGGACAGAAAAATAAGCTACAAAATCATTTTCCAGTTGTAAATGAAAAACCACAGTACAATCAATAACAGATTTTTAGATTTACTGTGCTCAAATTTACTTAAAAATGCACTTAATGTAGATTTCTAAGACAATGGATTTGATTATCCACAGTGCCTCTCTCCAGTCTAGCAGTCTCAGGTTCCTTTGCAACCCAGGAATAACATAACACGCAATTGTCTATCAACATATAAACATAGAACAGGTATAAAATTAAATGAAGGTGATAATTTCCATGTTGAACTGCTAGGTATAGGATTGCATTCAGAATTCCCTTCTTAGGCATTGTCACTAGGGAAGGATACACAGAATCAGAACCCGTAGCCAAAGAGCTCTTTAAGCAATTAATCAGCAAGGCTCTATTTATTGAGCAAAGTACAGTTTCCTGAGATGCCAGGAGGTTGGACTGCATAAGCAAGGAGGTATCTTCAAAACTTTTGCTTCAATTTCCTCTTTTTGTGCCTTTAAGATCTTCTATCTAAATATTAAGTTAACTACAGCTGTCTGATTTTAYGAGATCAGATAGGATCAGAGCACATGAGAGAACAGCTATGGGCTAATGATAACTTTTGTAGTCTTCACTGAAACTCAATTAAGTGTGGTAATAGGAAAGAAATCACCCAAATCTCCTCTATCGCTAGAGAAAACATATCCACAAAATACTCAAGATCATATGAAATTTGCTAAGAACAGTAACTGCTATTACACAGAAAGAATTAACACACAGCACAAGGTGTTCTATCAAGTGATTACTCAGATATTAACTGTATTCAGACTACTGAGCTTTACTGAGGGTCAGGGGAAATGTGGGTCTATCATGTCACAGCATTCCTCCAAGTGAAATCTCCCCCTAGCAACAATTCTTAAGTTCTAGTATCACCAATGGAAGTAAAATACTTTTTCTATTTAGGTCACTGAATTTTCAAGCAGCAAGGGGGCCCATAAAACAATTAATACTGTCTCATTACGTACTCATTTCAACGTGTTCTTCCATGCATGGAAATCCTGAATAGTGAGGAGAGAGTGCTGCAGTAATGAGCAATACTTAACAGCATTCACTGTTCTACAGTACTATACGGACACTGACAAGGCTACAAAACCAGGTATGAAATGATGTCCTCTGCCTACAGAGGTGATAAAAAGCATATAACATATTTCTACTGTTCCATTATCTTCTGCTACATATTCCCTTCTTGAGATGAGGCCAGCATCCACAGATAYGCACAAGCACTTACCCTCCATCTGCCATCAAGAATGAGCATCTTCCCTTTTGCTCTCCCCGCTAGGTCATCCACTAGAGCAGAAAGTGCTCTAATAGTACTGTCTAGCCTGCACCTAGATTACCATCCATACCCACTCTGTTACCTCTAAAAACACAGATACAGTTGCACATGGAGGGAACTATTGAATCAGATTACACAAGCAATATAATTATGATGCAAAATAAATCTTATAACAATTGTAAGAACTACTTTGAACTTCAGCCTCAGAATTTGGAAACTGAACAGACTTGGTTTTMAATAAATTTCAGAATTCAATAGAGCATAAGAGCACTCTAAAAGCATCCCGTTTCAACTCTACAAATTACTCTTAGCTACACAACATATTCTAATTCAATTTCCCTTTGCTATTTTTTAGGGATTGTTGTTCTGATTAAATCCAAGATTTATCCCTATAGACCTTTCCAGGGAAGCATAAGTTGACTTGGAAACAATTTTCTTTTGCCTCAGTTCTTGCACTTTTCAACAGTGCAAGTGGTAAGTTTTCATACACAAAGTAAGGCTGTTCACACCTTCAGGCGCAAATTCACAGGCCAAATTCAGTCACACTGGTATAAATCACAGAAATGCTATTACAGAATTACAACAGACACACGTTGGTGCAGAAACAGGGGATACATGCTGTTTTCAAGCTATAATTGCTTAAAATCTCTACACAACCCTACTTGCTTAATTTTGCACTTAACAGTTTTGATACTTACTAAATCAACACATTTTAATTACAGCCAACCTATAGCTAAAGCTACTAACCCTTTCCACCGTAAAAACATTTTCTTCTGAAGCAGGCTAACTTCAGTACCCAAATCTTTACTAAGCTCTTAGACTTCAGCTGAAATTCTCAGCTCTATGATATGCTTCAGGCTGTGTTTCCCAGCCGCATCACTATCATGTTTCAGAAAAAATGATTCTGTCATCTCAGAGTAAGCTTAAGAGAAAACCTGGGTTTACCCATACTAAATCTTCTAAGGAATTTTTTTTTTTTTAAGTTACAGAAACCGACAAATCTATACTTTGGGTCCCATAACTTAAAATTGAATGGGAAAGGCAGGCAACAATACATCTCTCTGATGTTAAAACATCTTTTGTCACCTCCAAACAAAAATTCACCCACATTATAAAACTTCAAAGAATTCAGGAACTTTGCCAGTCACTTTGAAGATATTAGCCATTCTTTGCACAATTTCTAAGGTTACTTAGTGTTATAACTGACTAAATGTAGTCAGTATCTACAGTGTATACCATACATAAAACAAAGATTCTTATTTTAAGTTCAAACATAAAGATTATGGTAATCTTTAACAGTGTTTAATTATCCTAATAGAATGTTGGAAGTTTTTCATTTTTATTCCTAACCTACAATTAAGGTGTATTTGAAAACAAATAGCCAAAAAAACCCAACCACCATTATTTGCTGCACATCTTTTGGAAATGAAGTCCTCCCCACTTCTTTCTTCTACATCAGAAATATGCACAAAGTCATGAACCGTTGCAACCCAGCATATAGGAAAACAGTAATTCTTTGCTTGGTAATATTTATGTTTCTCTTTTGTTCTTATTTCTGTAAGTAACATATTAACATAATCATTAGTATATTTAACATTGTGGGATTATTTTCATGACAGAACGTATGTTACTGAGGAWTGATGTTTCAAGAATGTAGGACAGAAGACAGCCCTGTAAGGTTAAACCCTCAGTCATATCCAGTCTGGGACTTTATGCAGAGCAGAAAGCTGGCAACAAAAATAAATGGACCGTGACCTGTGTATTTTAGGACAAGTTGGCAATAAACCCTGTAGCACAGCTCCTTACTTCTCCAGGGCACTTTGGCGATGAATTTTTCCACAACTGAGTTTAAGTACGTTTTCATTAAATGATCTGCACGTTTAAATGTATGTAAAAGTGAGCAGTAACATACGTCTAAGATTTTTCCACATCACATAGCTTATTTTTAAATTACTCCCAAATTTTCGGTGGGCTACGGATTTTGTACTAACAATAGATATAAAATTGTATTTTAGAATTAGTCAGCTGAAAAATCAGTGTGAATACCTTACATGAAGTGAGCCACTAACCCCACGATTTTTAACAGAAATGTTAGCTATTCTAATACTCACCCCTTACCCAGATTGTGCTGAAATGCAGGCATAACTCTATTAAACAGATTTTTTAATTTGTTTATTTTTTTAAGAAACAAAAGGATAGATAATTCTCTTCCTACCACATCTGGGCAACAGTACAGGCAATTAGATATTTTGTAAGAGGAACACTTGGACTCTTCATTCCACATACCTGTTTCCCACTTCCCCCAGCCTAGAACCTGTCAAGACACCAGATACTGCCACTGAATATTTCTGAACACAGTTAAGTTTTCATTACTAGAGTAAAAATCAACTTAGAATAGAATAGAATCATAGAATCATTAAGGTTGGAAAAGACCTCTAAGATCATCAAGTCCAACCATCAACCCAACACCACCAAGCCCCACTAAACCATGTCCCTAAGTGCCTCATCTACACGTCTTAAATACTTCCAGGGATGGTGACTCCACCACTTCCCTGGGCAGCCTGTTCCAATGTTCAACCACTCTTTCAGGAAAGAAATTTTTCCTAATGTCCAATCTAAACCTCCCCTGGCGCAACTTGAGGCCATTTCCTCTCGTCCTATCGCTAGTTGCTTGGSAGAAGAGACCAACACCCACCTCGCTGCAACCTCCTTTCAGGTAGTTGTAGAGGGCAATAAGGTCTCCCCTGAGCCTCCTCTTCTCCAGACTAAACAGTC
>JAYKAV010002207.1:191415-202828 GCA_035582835.1 Phoebastria nigripes | reverse complement strand
TTCCTGGACCCCTTTGCCCTTCAGGACCGCCTCCCAAGGGACTCTCTCAACCAGTGCCCTGAACAGGCCAAAGTCCGCCCTCCAGAAGTCCATGGTAGCCGTTTTAACACAAAACACAAAACAGAAGGTCTCACATCTCTCTCTTGCATCTCAAGACCTTATGCTATACACTTGCGAAGATAATAAAAGATATAGGTTATAGTTTGCTTTTATGCTTCTGTGGGTTAGAAATTCTACCTACACTAAGACTGGATTCTAAGGAATATTCTGCAGCCAAAGACTTGTGACCAAGTAGAGATGTAAAACGTATACTGACTCTGCTCACAAAGTTTTGCTGGAGTAATTAAAAACCCAGCTGTTTAAGACTTTCCATTAGCCTAATCTACTTACCTTTGTATTTTTAATACACCCTTCACAACTCTCCCTTATTAACTAGATTTTAGGATCTTACGTTATCAGCTCTTCAACTGCTTCAGCAATTAGCCTGTTCATACACATTTCTCTGAAATATCCTTGATTTCATTAATGCTGCTTTATATAAGGAAAACATGTTCTTTTGCATTTTTCCATATGATTTGCTCTTACTCATATGGATAGACTAGGGAAGACAAATTATGTGGAATTCTGACATTTAAATATAATCAAGATTGACCAGACAGTATTGTCATCTTTCTCCTTTATCCTTTTGGGCTATTTACTACATCCCATTGAGGTTTTCAGATTCAGATCAAGTTCCTCGAAGCAACATACTGGCTCATTTTTTCTATGCTTTTCACAAAAGTACTCCAATCAATCAGTGGGAACTTCTAAACGTTATCATAACAATGATTTTGAAAAATTACCTCTGATAAAGACATACTGCATCTTTAAGAGTGAATGGATGGCTTTGGATTCACCTACCTTCATATTTACATCTGCTCCATTACAGACCAAAAGCTCTAAACACAACGCTCCATGTGTTGACGCAGCAGCAAAGTGCAAAGGTGTAAAACCCTTCTCATTCATTTGATTTACGTTAGCACCGCAGTCTATGAGTTCATTCACTACAACATCTTGCCCGTTGTAGCAAGCTACATGGAGAGGAGTATTTCCATAGGCATTTGGTTCGTTCATCTATCAGTGAAAAAAAACCCCAAGATTAGTTAGTAGGCAAAAACCTGTATTACTGCAGCATTTAATTATGACAAAGAAAAATCTCATGTCATGAGACAACTTCTTCATTACATTTTGGAACTCTTCAAAACCAGAAATTAAAAGCAAGTTCTGGATGTAGTACTTTGATCGAGAAGTTTGTACCGGGGAAGAGTACGATTGCTTTACAAGTGAGCCAATGTTCTCCAATAGTCTCCACACCCGTTTCCTGTATGCAGTATGCAACTTGGCAGAACACACATATGGAAAAAATGCCAACAGTAGCAATTTGCACAGACACTACAGACTAAGCACAGCACAGACCTCTTCATTTTTCAACAGCATTTGTGGGTTTCTGTTAAAAACAGAGGTCAAAGGGACTTTTTTTTTTTTTGGGGGGGGGGGGGGGGGCATATCAAAGTAGAATTTGTTGTTGTGCACAACATGATACTGAATTCTGATCTACTTCTCAAGATAGAACTTTGGCAGCATTCTCCAGCCTTGTAAGACTAAAATGTGATGCACAATGTAGATTTCTAACGCAGTTTCACAGTTTGTTGTTAACACACTTTCTACATGCAGGTACTGGACAGCCTTTTAATTTATTTTGCATTTCAATATTAAATATGGCCTTCCTTACTGTAGTATTGAAGCTTCTCACAATTTTTAGTATTTCCCAAAACTTATGTGGTGTAAGAAAGTCAGTAAGATCTATATTTTACAAATAACTGAAGCAAAAGAGTTTAGTTTCCTGCAGTTCAAAAAGGATTGTGTGGCAAAGCTAGGAACGGAATTCCTATTTCCTGAGTTCCAATCCAATGAAGTAAGAGCAAGAAATACCAAATGAACAAAAAAACTACTAAATACAAATTTATTTCCAAATAAATATGCAAAATCTGCAAGGCTTTTAAGTTACTTGGGGCAATGTGGTTTTATAAGAAAAAAAAGCATGTGAATGAAGATCTTTGGAAATACTGTTTTCACTATMTCATAACCTGCCCCTAAATAGTGTGCTACAATACTAACAAGAGAGTTTCAAACAACAAAAAAAATATGTATCACTTTGTTTTATTCTTCCTTACATCAACTCCAAGATCTAGAAGATATTTGACTACACTGATCATCCCACTAGATGCTGCAGCATGTAAGGGTGTGTATGATTTCTTGTCTTTGCATGTCACTTCAGCRCCGTGGGCCACGAGTAATTTCACAACTTCAATATGACCTAAAAGAATAAAGACAAAAAGAATGAAGCTGCATTTTATATTAACCAGCACAAATTTAAAAACTTAATAATTGTACAATTGTTATAACATGAACAAGACATTATTCATGTAGACCTAATCTGGAAAATAAAGAATTGTTCTTGTATGCTAATTGTATCATGAACTATAAAAGCAACATAAAATATTCATGTCCAGAAGAGAGTATTTCCACATACGCCCTCCAATAATCACAGTATTTATACTGCAAAAATAATCTTGCATATTAAAAAAAAAAAAAAAAAAAAAAAAAAAAAATTTTAAAAAAAAAAAAAAAAAAAAAAAAAAAAAAAAAATCTTGTGTTCTGCTTACACAGAAGGATTTTTTGGGAAGATCTGAGAATAGCGAGGTGAAATAACTTTGTAATTATTAAACATTTACTGCAAATTTCTGTTAACAACTTCAGAGAGAATGTGACTGTCAGTCTTCCACCTTCACCTCAACTGCAAACATGCCCGTTAAGGTTTTTAACGCCTTCAGCATAAACTTCGAAAAAATTACACAAACATGAAAAGAAGAAAATATTCTATTTTTAAATAAAAACATATCCCCCCCCAATCCAACTTCCTTTACTTGCAAAGCCTGTAAAATGTTGACCTAAATCATACAGGATTTAGCAAAGCTCTGTTTTCAAAACTGACTCAGGCCTCTGAGGAACCATAGCCTTTTGAAAGCATCAACTATTCTCCTAAGTCACCGGGAGTAGAGTAAGACTCAAGTGGGATCGTGGGGAAGGGATGACCTGGGGGAAGTTCCAGGTAAGAGGGTGGAAAAGGGAAGGGAGGGCGGGGAGCCCATCCTGAAGCAGCGGGCAGTCGCTCTCACTGCCAGCTTTGTGGCTGGGCCAGGGGCCCCAACAACGCACTGCTGCTGCAAAGGGCAACCAGCTTTCCCCTTCACCGTGCCCGCATGCTCCCCTGCTAGCTTGCACGCAGTTGTGACACTGCACGCTAAGAGAAAAGCTATGAAAATGGGGTAACTAAAAAAAAAAAAACTGTCATTCTTGCTCAGTTGTTAATTTAACCGCCAAACAAGTCAATCACTGAAAACACACGGATAATCATGACAAAGTCTGCAGAATAAAGGAGCACACTTGAGTTAAATAGACCATAATACATTTAGTGCTTTACTTTTGTAACTGACCCACACAGACAGATGTGGGATTCTTTGTTTTACCTTTCAAGTGACACCCTTACCTTAGCTAAAAAAGTGGTGAGGGGCACACTGAATACTTATGCTTATCCAGTCAGACACGTAAGTAAAAAGTATCAAATCCAGCCTTCAGATTAAGTGCTTCATAAAAAGTGAGGGTTTTTGCTTTATCAATGACTGAAAGGATTTGCAAAAGTTTGAATAGGAAGTGTCTACCCAAAGGAATACAGACAAAGCTATTTTGATAAACATTCAGTCACCATGATACCTATTTTATGCTCATGCCCAACAACATACAAAACGACATTTCACCTAGCTATACCGATCTCAAATATAGAGTTCACCAGTGCAACATGAAGTGCTGCAATATTTCACTTCTGAATTACTTCAGTATTGTAGGAAAGAAGAGAAACAGAAATGTAAACACGATACTCATCTTCTGACCCAAATATAACGGGGTCAAGAATGAAAACAAGCCCTATATGAGACAGAAGTACAGAAGATATTGAAAGCAGTGAAAGGAAGAGAGACACTGAACAGAACAGTGGCAGAAAAACTTTAGAGAGAAGAAAAAAAGAAAACAAAAAATCCCTGACCTGCATTGAAAACGCAAGCAGCAATCAGTGGAAGACACTCAAACAGAAGAGCAAGGTACTTCAAGTGGGAAGCGCTGAGGAGACATCCCGATACACTAATGAGGGCGATGCTAGCACGCAAGAATGAAAGTCCATTTTAGTTGCAGCACTGCAGCTGGACGGCAATGGAGCCGGGTGAAACGCAGGAAGGAAGGGAAACAATGGATATAACCCTAGAAAGTTATTTATAGTAGAGTGACGAAAAGCATAACTTTTTTTTTATTCTACGGTCAGTTTTACATGGTGGAAAAGCTTTAAGGCTTTCTTCGAACAATTGGAGCAGTGTAAAATGGCTCTAAATTGTGAGAGAGAATGTCACAGGTTTTTTTTCCTTGTTTGAAGACTTTCAAAAGCTTTTTCTACTCTGTTGTCTGCAAGGGTATTTAGGTCGAATGACATCAGATAAATTACATTTTTCCCACCCAAACACTGTTCATTAACAGAGTTTCCTGTTAATAGCCTATGAAATAGCACTGACTAAAATTGGAATTAATGTAGCTTATCTGAAAAATAAAAGACTTTTCTCTCATCTGGGTGAGCACAAGCCAGAAAACATCTCTGCCATCTCATGCACAAGTTTCATCCAACCAAATTTTGCAAATAATCACCTTGAGTAAGGTGGTTGGACAGCCTGTCACAGACATTGCTTTGCATATGTAAGTAGATTACAAAATACTAATACAAAATACCACAAAGAACATTGGATCAATAATGAAGATTGTTCTTTAACTTCTTGGTATCAGTACCTGAAGTGCAATATCATACAGCTTCAAATTATAAATTAGAGTATTAACACTGTGATGACCACTTCATAATTCACTGGCACATTCAAGTCTTTTCCTCTGAAGACAGCTCAACAGGGTCCTGTTGTTCTTTTTAGCATTTCACATATGGATTTCACAGCCTTATTTTACATTGCTATCAGATTATTTCAGACCTGTATTGTCAGGGATGTAAGACTAATGTGAAATTGGCCTGAAACAGAGTTATGCAAAGACAGCAGTTAGTAATTCCACTGTTGTGTGAATCCAGGTGTTTGTGAGAAGATCACTTTTACAACCATTGAGATCTTACAAACAAGCCCTATTTTGCAAATGTGTGGTTTTGCATTTGTAAAGACCAGAATTCTCAGTCCTCAGACCAAAGCACATTTCATCCAATGAACAACTCATTGTTTTTGGCGACTGTATTTAAATAGGTACTGCCCCACATGGTACTGCTCTTTTGTTTTGCTCAGTAAGTAAGTTTAAAATTGTCTTTCCACTTTTAAGTTACTGCTTCCATTTGTTCTTTCCTGGCAAGACTGGGAAACGTTGCTTGGATAAATGTAACAACTCCAAAGCAGTTATATAAGATACTCGATGCCACAGAATCACAGATGAGAAATATGTTTAATTAGCAACCTTAAGTCTGTTTTTAAGAATGACTCCCCACACATACACTTTGCACACCATTATGCCTATTTGTAAGTAATTCTCTCATTCATAATAATGAGCATTAATACCAAACTGCACATTGAGGGGCATTTTGCCTAAGATCAGACCTCCAAGACAGAGTTATCCTAGACTGAGTGATGTCAACATCACGAGTCCATGTAATTTCCTACTTTATATGTGTTTATTTTTTGGTTTGATAACAGATGCAGTAAAATTAGTTTGTTTTACTCAGGGAAGGGGCAGTATAGATATTACTCTCCTTGTACATTAACCTAAATGTTTGTAAAAAAAACCAATGTGCTCCTTTATAAACCCTATATAAACCCTATATATTGTGAGACATACACATACATGTGAATGACACTGAGACAGTCATTCCAAGTAGTATTTTCCTCTTATAACTGGAACAAAAATGTTCACATCTTTAGATCACCTCTGAAAAAAACCTGCCATAAATAATAGGACCATGTTCTCTTCCTGACTGTTCTTCTCCTTAAGTTTTGTAAGATGGTGTCTCAGGCATATAGATACGTATTTTCTGGAGAATTTAAAATTTAGGAAAACGCAGATCATCAAAACATAACAGGAACAAAAAATTACATATAATGAAGTTTTATTTCCCCATTTCATCTTTGAAGAAATTGCCAGGCATGCGGATTCATACAATACTGATGCTACTGCTTTTATTCTTCTCCCTTGGCTGGATAAAATTATGAAGCAATAAGCTAAAATACTGAATAACAATCAAGACCATGGAATTATCTCAACTGGCTTCTTCCTGAAATTGATACTGAAACTTAATTGTTCACTGCTCATATATGACACACATTGCATGTATTCAAGGGCATTTTTAGACATTTTCTGGAAGTTAAAGGACACATTATGTTTTTTGGCTTCTGAACAGGTACAACATATTCTGCAATGACAAATACAATCTGCAGTTGCTTGTGAATTACTTAGAAACAAAGCGATTAGCCAAAGCTAAGAAGTCTCTGTCAGTGTCGGCCTAGAACTCTTAATCTGCATTTTCTATGATTCAACTTCCAATGGTTTACATTGCTCATCTTTTAAACGAAGCTTGAGATACAAAGCTATTTATTATAGCCATGCTGAAGAAAACAACTCCTTCCACTTAATAAAATGAAAGTCTGATAAAAGGCAACGAAGTACATTACTCCGACAGCACTGCTAGTGCATTGATCAATACCATGAGAACAATAATTATCCACTCCTGGAATAAGAACGGCAAGGCAAGAATTTGGAGTTTTAGAGATGAAATACTCTTCTTTTAAAATACAATCCCCAAGGTTGGTGTAACAATCCTGTTTCAGGGAGGTAATTGCTTGCTTTCTATTTAGCATTATTGCAAAAGTTTTCAACTGTGATTAGACTCCTGCTGATTGAGGAACATAGTTCCTTCTTTTTAAAGAACAAAATTACTTACCTTACTTTTCTTTTTCCAACAAATTGATTTTTCTCACCACAAAAACACATTTACAAGGCAATTTGAAGTATACTATTAATGGTTTTCTGGCAGACACACAGATAACCTCAATGCTTACAATGTAAATATTTTTCCTAGAAATATATAAAACCACTAAACATAACGTGATTTTTTTTTTTTACTACCACAATAGTAATCAACTGAAATATGTACATACCTGTATATGCTGCCCAATGTATAGCTCGTCTGTCTTTCTTGTCAAATGCATTAATATTGGCCCCTCTAGACAACAGTAAGCTGACCATCTGAGATAAACAGAAAGAAAAGAAATCCTCTATTCATAATGGAAAACTCTGCTTAAAGTTAGACAAAGAAAATCATAGGAAAAAACAAAAATATATGCGTTTTCAAAGGATTTAAATGTGTTGGTTTTTTGATATTCCATAAGCTTGAAAAAGCTGGCTGACCACCTTGGCAGCAATAACGAAGTGACTGTAAGGAACACAAAACTTGATGTCAACAAAAACGTTTCCCAGTTAAATATGGCAAAGCTGTGGAATCTTTGAAATCTTCAGGCTATTACTAAGGGGTTCACTAAAGGTAATCACTAAAAGCCAGCCTATTGCCAATTTGTCTCCAATTACCTATACACAATTACAATGGGAATTTCTCAGCGGTCATTTTTCAGGGCTTGAAAACTAGCGAGTTCGCGCTTATTACATGTATTTCCTCCACATTTCAGTAACAACACATTCCGTATGTTCACTGTCTACTGAACAGAAAAATACCTTCTTTTTTCCATTTTAAATTTATCTGTTACTAGCTTAACTCCACTTAACTCAGGCAAATTTGCTTCTGTCTTAAGAAAGGTGAACGCTGTAATAACCTTGCAACTAAATGACGTAACACGTATTTTCCACAACCATTCTGTACACAGATGCATACAAAAGACAAATTCAAATACAAAATAGGGGTTGAGTTTTTTGAGGGGATGGGGGAAACATGATTTTAAACTGAGAAACTAAACATCAGAAATGTGAGGGACGGAACGACAAGTGGGAAACAAGCTAAGAAAAATAACTCTTACCTCAACATGTCCACTGAAGGCTGCATGATGCAATGCAGTTCTGCCTGCTCGATCAGACACATTTACGTTGCTTAGGAGAGGCACCAAAGCTTCAGCACATTTCACAGCTTTGTTTGCAGCTGCTATATGTAGGGGTGTCTGCCAGTTTTTATCACGAGCATTGACATCCGCTGAATGCTTTAACAACACCTGAACAGCATCCTGAAAGCATTTACAAAAAAACCAAGCCACTTAGTAAAGATTTGAAATGCCAGCCTTAAACCCAAGGACAGTATAATGGAATAGAACTATTTACAATTTGTTCTTTTGTAACATCATCTTATGCTTTGGGATTTGTACTTCATTATAAATCCAGATTTGGGGATGTTCTCAAGAACATGAGCAATATACTCCCTACAGGATTCAACTGGAACAACCATTTCCAGGTCTTTTGTCCAGTTCCTTAGGCCGTCTGGCAAATTGTTTTGTCATCACAACTMATTTCCAAAGCTCCATAAACCTCCTTAGGATTTCTTCCATTGCTAAGGATTAGTGAAGTGCTATGAACTTATAACGCATTTTCATCAATTCGCCAAGCAAAATTTTTGAACTGTCAAAGTCTAGAAATGGCAAAGAGAAGAACAGCTTATTAAATGTACATTTAGAGAACCACACATAAAACAGAGCATGGTCACAAAAAGTTTCAACATATACTGTTGCAAAACTCCTGAAAACGGTTTCAAAATGTTGCACTGAATTCCATCTCACAAAAAGATTATTCATTTCTTCTTGCTAAAAGTACAAGCTGTAAAAATTTGACAAATAAGACTAATTCTTACAGCAAGATAAACAAATCCCATTAAAATATGTGCACACAATTGGAATGCATTAAAAAAAAAAATCTGTTAGTGATATCAACGTGACAATTAATACTGCATTTTACATCAACTCCGTGACCTTCCCACAATTCACTAATTGCTTTCAGTGACTTCCAACTCAAACACTGAGCACACAAATAAATGGTTGGCACTTTGAACTTAAAACACGTTACCACAAGTAGTCACTGGAAATTTCAAATTACACTGGGGTACAATAGCTAGGTATTATTCTCAGCCATGAGCAGAATGCTAAGTAACACCTGATTCTATTTATTACAATAAATTATATTTAACACACTCAAATTTCTTCTACTGTCAATAAAAAATAAAATAGGAACAAACATAAAAGTGAAAATACTGCATCACAGGCTTGTAGTTTAAGTGAGAAATGGCATAGCTTCTATTCTCTAAGAAACAAGCAGATTTAGTACTTTAAAAATCTAAACAATATTTTGAACTTTTGTCTTTTTTGAATCAAATATTAAGAAAAACCATAATCAGAACAAGGAAATTTTAGAACAGCTATCACCCTTTTTGTAGAAGGAAGCACTGTAGTACTAGCATAAAAATAATTTCTTATATTTTTCTGCACATATGCATTGATAAATTTCAAGAATTAGTGAATCTGCTTCAGGTTTCTTTTCTTTTCTTTTTTTCTTTCCTTTTTTTTTTTTTTNTTTTTTTTTTTTTTTTTCCTTTTTCTTTTTTTTTTTTCTTTTGTAAGTACACCAGGCACACAAATATAAAGGTCTAGAGCCTAACAGTCTTGACATGAAGTTGCTTGAACTCACGCAGTTGACAGCTAAAACTGTAATTCCAGCTATTTTGCATGTTTCAATGTCCTTGTTTAATTGCAGCTGTCCTTGCTTCAAGAGTAAGTCCAGATGTTTTACTGAAATCATTATCAAGAGTTTTTTTCATTACAGCTTTTTTCGTCTAATGCCTAAAAAAACTGTGTAAGTCGGTCAGCTGGAAAACAGTGCCTACACGTACCAACCACCTCTCCACCTACGTACGTGGGCTCCTATGACTTACCGTGTTTATAAATAGAAAATTCTGACAGGCACCGATCATTGCTTTTAGGGCAGACTGATTGATTTACATGTTTCATTTGCCTTTGGTTAGCGTTTTGTTTAAAATACTCCACATCTTAAAAAATGACCATGGTTGCATTTCTTGAAGTCATCATTTAGGTCCAGTTTGTCTGTAGCACTCCTCTCTACAAGCATTACTGATATAAGGAGCTTTTATTGTCCCTGAGCTCTGAAGAATGCAGTATTTGGTGCTTTGGTTAGCTCCCAAAGGAGCAACCTAAAAACACCCCAAGAAGAACAAATAGCATTTGGGAGTAAGGTGCCCTTGGAGATTCATTTTGAAACACTGTTTTGAGTAACACAATCTCCACACAACTTAGCTATTAATGCTAGTGACAAAATAATGCAATTTATCCAGGGAATTCAAAAGCAAAAACTGAAACAAGGCTTGTTTAGATAGTTCATGGATCAAATACTTGAAACTCACCTGCTTGCCAAAACCAAAATATTCAATTCCATCTTCTCAAACAAAAATTTACACAGAATCTTTAAAAACCCTTTATTTTTGAGACATACTGAAATGAGCATCAATTTGACTCAGGATCTCAAAGGAGATAGCTTTGCATAAACTCTTCCACACAACAAGCTCAGCATTTCTCTGTTTGTTTTGATCTTCTACAGGCATTAAAAATTTTTATTAGGACATCAACAATAGAGCAACAATAACAAATTCATTTCTTACATTACTATATTCTCACAATTGTGTCACAGGTAGACTTCAAAAAACTTTCTACATATTTCATTTATAACTTTTAAAGTGATTTTCAATACTATCATTACTCATTAATCACTTTTTTAAAAAAAGATGTTTGCAGGCCTTATAGAACCATTTATTTCTTCAATGCCTGAACAGACGAGCTTGTAAAAAATGAAGAAATGCAAAGATTATGCTGTAAAAGCTGTACTAAATCTTATTTCATCTTTACTTCCCTCATGCTGAACCATTCTGGTTACCTTAAGAGAAGTAACCTGGACTTGAGAATACTGCATGCAGAATCCTCTCTGCTCGGGTAACAGCATTTGAGCAGAGAGCAAACCTGAGAACTGGAAGTGTATCGTTTTCCCCTTTCTTCCTACTCAGGCATATGATAATATATACTCTCCACACRTTAAACTGTTGCAAGTGTTCTGCAATTCCAAATATTCGGAGTAGTTTCACTTTATAAAAAACAAACAAAGAACAGATGGTAATTTGAGATGTCTAATGCAAAGCAGTCAAAAAAATAAAAGCATACCTCACTACAAGATGCCACAGCTCTGTGTAAAGGAGTCAACCATTTGCTGTCTTTGGCATTAACTCTAGCTCCTGTGGGG
>JAYKAV010002207.1:180745-191380 GCA_035582835.1 Phoebastria nigripes | reverse complement strand
AGAAATTTACAATATATTTGCAGAAAGACTTAAATATTTTCCAGTACAGAGATAGAACTATTGGAAGATACTTATTCTAGGCTCATTAACACAGCATGATGCCAAAAATGGAACAGGAATCTTTTCTCCAGTTGAAGCCTACCCTTTGAGAAAATTCTTTTAACACTGCACCCATAACACTCTTCCATCAAAGTGTACTCATCTTTTTACACTAGGTAGTCCTCTATAATCTTTTACATTGCCAAAGGTACATAAAAGACTATTGGGTATGGAAGACTGACTCCTTGCTTTCATTCAGCACCAAAAATCTCATATTTTCCCACTATAGTTGAAATTCTCCATTAAAATAGAGAAAGAGGCTACATTTATCCCCCATGCCTCCAGTTTCCTTGTGGTTGGTAAGTCTGACGCCTAGGTATATAGAATGATGGTTCTTCTACTGGGAATTTGGGAATGAATCTTCTCTACTCCACCAGGTCACCTAGCCCAGGTGGAGGACCACCTGGACCTCCCTTCATGATATAGACTGTAACAACCACACCTCTCTGCTTCTAAAAGCATACCTGAGAAATATCTGTCCCCGCCCCCAGAAAAAAAGGTCGCACAAACATCTGTAAGGGACACAAGCCTGGGTTTGGATTTTAATTTTTTTCTTAATAATAAAAGGAAAGAAGGATTTGACGATTTTTTCCCTGAAGGAAGCAACTGAACTACTTTCTAACTTCCAGTGAACTTCAACAAACAAGAAAACTTAATGATTAGGCTTAATGATTTAATTTCTTACTGATACATATACATGTATATATGTGTGTGTATATATATACACACATATGTATCTCTATAGGTTTTTTATACCTTGAGTATTGGATGGAAATTTAGCCATCTTATTTGAAAACTGCTGAGATTTTACAGATATGTGATAGCTTAGACAAAATGTTATGTTTTTGAAAAAATAGTTTGGAAATACTGTTGGAAAGAGTTCATAGAGCAATATATGATATCACATGGTAACATTAACGCTACGTGCTCAGAGCTTATTAACTTCTCAGGCTAAACATAATACTGTTATGTCAGAACCAACTTTAATTTTTTCTGTGTGTCGTGGTTTAACCCTAGCCAGCAACTAAACACCACGCAGCCACTYGCTCACCTCCCCATCAGCTCCGGTGGGATGGGGGAAAGAATCAGGAGGGTAAAAGTGAGAAAACTCGTGGGTTGAGATAAAAACAGTTTAATAATTGAACTAGAATAAAGTAAAATAGTAGTAGTAGTAATAACAACAACAACAACAATAATAATAATAATCATCATCATAGAATATACAAAGCAAGTGATGCACGATACAATTGCTCATCATCACCCACCGATGCCCAGCCTGTCCCTGTGCCGCGATCCCCCCTTCCTAGACCACGCCTCCTAGTTTATATACTGAGCATGATGTCATATGGTATGGAATACCCCATTGGCCAGCTGGGCTAGCTGTCCCGGCTATGCTCCCTCCCAGCTTCCCATGCACCTGGCAGAGCATGGGAAGCTGAAGAGTTCTTGACTAGTATAAGCACCACTTAGCAACAACTAAAACATCAATGCGCCATCAACATTCTTCTCATACCAAACCCAAAACACAGCATTATACCAGCTACTAGAAAGAAAACTAACTCTATCCCAGCTGGAACCAGGACACTATGCAAAGAATAAAAAAGGATGGAAGGCCAGTAAGACACAAAATGTCAAACAGGCTGCTGATCAGGATACCCAGCTGAGAGACAGGGTATTTTGACCCAAGTCTCCCAGACCTGCACCAGCAAAGAAGTCTCTCCCAGTCCAGCTGAACAACCTGACCAAGAAACTTAGCAGTCTGTACAAAATCATGGTTATATATACTAAGCAAACAAAGATTTGAAGTGAATTCTCCGAGTTAATCAGTTTCTAGTCAATCCATCCCTTTCAGGCTTAGGAACACAACATGGAAGCTGATGCTGGATCCAAACTCCCACTTTGACCCTAGGTCTTCCAAGTGCCAGACAGAGCCTGAGGTCTAATTGCTGGCTGCTATTTCAGGGATTTCCCTCCTTCCTTATCCAAATTTCAGAAACTTTGGGTGTCATCATATTTTCCAAGTTCAAAAGTTTTTGTAAAATAAGTTTGAAGGAATGGGAAGAAAGTCCAAGTCCATTTGAAGAAAACCCCCACAATTTAACAAAAGTTTGAGAGACTTAATCTTACCATAAATTATCTGCTTTTGTCAACCATCATAAGGACCTAGTGTACTGCACCATATCATGTACCATAACATAAAGTACTGTATCAAATTCTGCATAGAACTCGAGCAAAACAAGAATTTGAGGATTCTAAACGTCATCAGAAATGTCTTAGGAGTTTTGGTAATCCTTCCCAAAAGACAATAACCCAAATGATCAGTAAGTGAGAATGTAATCAATATATTTCAAACGTATCTGTAATTCTTGATTGTCTTCCAGGTTATTGTTAGCTACACCTTGTTTTTAGCAGACGAGACAAAAATAAGAGCCAAAATGGTACTCCAAGCTCTACTTGACTTCACATCTACAGCCAACAACCAAGGAATGAGGACCTTCAAAGTCTAACTGATTTCTAATTTTAGGATACAAATGTCTTTGAAGTGTTTTAAAGGAATTAAGGGAGGTACTAGGTCACTAATCACTATCCTGATTTTCCTCAGGTGACAAAGCCTGAGATAGGAGAAGCACCATGCCCACCAAAAGGGGAAAAATGCACGTTTCCACTCTAAGGAGGCGGCAGTTACCTAAGCTCTAGTGAAAACGTGCTCAGAGTCCAAGCCGTGCTTATGGGTTCAGCTAAGTCGTTCACTGACATTTCTGGTACTTTAACACACAGCCTAAAAATCGCATGAGAAGAGAGCAGGAATAAATACAAAAAGATACTGTACAAAAGGTTTTCCCAGTGGTAAGTTAATCAAACTTGCTAGGACTAAAGGAAAATAACATCTGAAAGTGTGTGTTGTTTCTGGTAAGAAAGAAAATCAGCATTAGCCACAGAAACGCCTAAGGAAATTTGAAGTGATACCTAAAAGTAACATGGTCCTCTTGAAAGAACAAAACCAACACAAAAATATCTGCCCCACACGCCCCCCGTAAGTGATCCTCCACCCAAAGCAGCAAGAAAGCCTAGGTCTAGGACATGCCATAGTTAAATTAGTGTAATATGTAGACACTAAAACACACTAAAATAAGTTAACTTTTCAAACGCACAAAAAATTTGTAGATTCTCTGACAAAGGAAAAAACAAAGTTGACTTTTGAGAAAAGATCTAAATCTCTGATGGACTTACTCAAGAAAGAACCACCAAGCTTGTTTTTTCCCCCCACAACAAACAACTCTTAAAGGAGTTCCAAAAGTGTTAGATTGAAAGACAAAGTTTTTAAGTAATAATCAGAATAAGTGTACTACCAAAAAATGCATATGCACTATTAATGTGGGAATCGGGAGATCTATAACTCTAGCCACATTGAACAAAACCTAGAGATACTTCCCCCTTAAATTTCTCCAAGAAAACATGCTGCCAAGAATGATTTAAATTTCATAAAACAGCTTCTCCTAACAGCCTTGCATCTGAGGACATAATCCCCCTCCAGGCTATTCTTTACTCCCTAGCACATGATTTGGGGAAAATGTTACTGTTCCTCCCTCCCCCTTCAGGTGCTCTCCATGAGACATAAAGCTCCCTCAAACCTATCATACTCCTACCGTGCAACAGTGAGGAAGGTTACAGCCTTCACCCTCTGGGGTAAAGCTCTGCTCCAGATCATTGCAAATAAATGTTAGAAAATACATTACACCTTTACTGAGTATCTTTTGCTTAAAAATTATTTGCTTCAACGGTTTGCTTAAAGACAGTTTGAATGCATGCATGTATATAATTCACTGTACAACACTGCGATCCAACATTATCTCTGTGAAGCTCAACCTGCTGACATGTTAACCAGGGCATTTCTCACATTTCAAATGCCAGTTATGCAGCAGTTTGCTCTTTCAAAACACGGTGCAGCATACCTCAACCCCCAATTTGTAAAAACAAAAACACCAAACCAAAAAAAACCCCACCACACTGGATCTTCCAGACTTCAGGGGCCTGGTCTTAACGTGTTTATTAAAACTCCTCAAATATTTCATTTGTTTAAGGTAAAATTTCTTATATTTCAATTCTTTTAATGCCATAGAGTTTGCAGGAAATGGATTTGGGGGCTTGCCAGAGATAACAAATACAATACTGCAACACAAATACCCATCATCGTTGCTTGAACTTAAGAACTGATTATGTAAATAACACTCCCCTAAAACTGCACCTTCCAAACAAACCAACTTATTCTTCCATGTTGGTGCACTAAACCAAAATATTAAACAAGATCTTCCCTTTCATCACCAGCTTTGCTGGTACAGCCTAGTAAGTTTACACATCTAGGCAAATATGAAAACATATGCTCTGCAAAAAGAGGCGGGGGGGAGGGGGAGAAGAGAGAAGTATTACATATTTTTCTTCCCTTCTCCTTGAATCTTACATTTCATTTTGCAAAGTTGCATTCACAAGACTGACAATTAGAAAGACATGTTTTACGTAGTAAATCTAGTACAGAAGCTACTGAAAAACTCAGTGATGCTTACTTTTGGCAAATTTATGTTCCAAGAGACACATTTTCCAACTTGATACATGCACTGATTTACAGAATGATCCGGAAGCTTTAATTATATCAGTCCATATCTGGCACTTGCACATTTAAATGTGCTATTAGCCACCAATACCTGGACGTATGTTTCTGCAATCCAGTTGCTACCTCACTGGTGTCAGTATACTTACATTTGAATAAGAGCTAGCATCTCAGCCATCTCTTGAAGAGATAGGCAATGAATGACTGGGCAGGAAACACTGCAAGGAACAGCCACACACCTCCTCCTTCATCCATAAAATGCCATATAACTATATACATCTATGTCTCAGCACATCACCTCTGTGTTCCTCTCGTAAGAACTTTTGCTGTGACTCTCTTCCCGAGCTACTCTGCACCAGAACTCTTCCTATTTGTAAATGTCCTCGGAAGACTAATGAATGCAGCGGCTACATTACTTATGCATCACTAGTTGGAAATAGATTCAGAAAAGAAATACAACAGAACTGACAAGACATTTTCTTCTTCGCTCACAGTACTGACTTAAGTACTGAATTGCCTTCCACTGTTCTGTTTGTAGTCTGTATTTTTAGACTGTCAAGGACAGTATTTTCCTTTGTTATTTTACAAGATGTGCTAGCGATTGAACAATATTATAATATAAGCAAATAAAGCAAAAGTGTTTTCATTCACGTATGCAATACAGACACCTGATGTTCAGTATTTGAAGCTCTGAAATGTTTATTTAGGAGTAAAAGATGTAAATAAGATCTCTAGATTGCATTTAAAAAAGCTAACAAACTTTGTCTTAACAACTAGTATACTGAAATAATTTTAGGAATGATCTTTGCAGAAATTAGGAAGATCCCAGGTATAAATCACTGAGAACAACCAGCAGTCCTCCTGTAATTAGATTCTATTTAATTATTTTCCTAAGGCCTAGTATTAGCTTCAGAAGTTTTTCCTTTTTAAATGATCCACTTTTTATCTAGAGATGACGACCACGGAAGTACTTGAAGTGGCAAGCAGAAATTCTCAGACTACACTGGGGAACGAATAGATGGAGAAGAAAACTTTTCCTTAGATAGAAAAATACGTGAACATTCAGGAGGAGATACAGAAAAAGTTTGTAAAGTAAAAGAAGATTTGAGATACGAATTGGAGCAATCAGTAATAGAAATCTAGGGTAATTTCCTATTGAAAACTTGGATACTTGGAAAACTATTGCTGCAAAAATAATGAATAAGACCTTACTGAAAGAAAGCTTCTTCCTACTTATAAGCTAAATGCATAGTAGAGGATCTATAGAATATTGAAAAAAATCTGAGAGGGACAGAACTGGAGTATCTTTTGACCAGCCACAATGATGCTTCAACAACAGTTTTTATTTTTATTGTTTAAAAACAACACAAAACCAACAAAAAAACCCCACCAAAAAACACATGGAGATACACTGGCCACAAAAGGGAGGAAAACCACAATTGAGTCAAAGCCATCCTCCAGAACTTCACTGCCTTGACAATATAAGAAGTCCATTTCCTTTCAGAACTTCATCGTTTCTGCCRCATCTCAGCCACCATCTCCTCGAGCTTCAGAGAGCAACATGAGGTTCTCGGACTCCTCAAGCTACTGAACGCTTCTACCTTTTCATAAAGGTCAGCTTCATTTTCTCTCTCAAAGAGCATCAGAGCTACTTTCTTCACAGCAACTGACTGTTACTGCTGCCAGAGGGAAGTTAAGACAGCTCAAAAAAGAAAACGGTGGCCAACATCATCGTCAAAAGAAGAGGAAGCGGCCGAAAGACACAGCCAGTGTAAAAGGAGCCCCTGTGAAACGCCTTCGGTGTGTGGGTACATCTGCAATCCAAACAAAGGGAGCTTCATGCAGCTGATATTTTGCAGTGATAGCCTTTCAACAGCTGAGCTGTGTGACTGTCATTGCACGGACTTTTAATACTTGCATAGCTTCAGAATTAGATGAAAGAAACGCAGGTAGAGTGGAGTAACGTTGGAGCGTCTTTACTATCCTCCAAAATCTGTTATTACTGTAACGATAGTTTTCCAGCATCAGCATGATTCTTAAATTTTCCAGCTGACCCAGAGGAAAGCACAACAAAAACTCGTGGGCTGCCAAACCTTAATGAGATTGAGTTTGACCACACAGTCATGTACGCTGAGCTCCATGCAGTGAAAATTTTGCGTTAAACAAACAGAAATATGTTGTGTTAGTATTTAAGTATCAATGTAATATAGTAACTAAATCTATTCAAAAGAAAACAACACATAATTCAGATATCCATTTTCATGGATTACATTGATTTCAGTGAAAGCAATAATAGTCTGCATGGTATTTTAAAGAAAACACATGAAAAAAGTTACTAAACAAAAGAACACATTCTGGGATCACACTAATTGTCCTGCTCCTCACATGTCACTCACTTGCCTGCAGAGTAGACTCTGATGGCATTAAAAAAAAAGCATAGGACAAACAGAAAGAATGATTTTTTATAAAGCAAGAAGCCTCCCCAGTTCACATGCAGGACTTAACTGAAAGAAGGGTTTGATTTTTTTAATCAGGACTTCTTGGAAAGAACAAGAAGTTGGACATTCAGTTAATTAAAACTTAATTATCTTACTTTTCTACTTCTCAGTAGTTTGCCATCAAGTATTTACACAATTAAAGTCAGTGCAATTATGCAAAGTAGATGGATGTATTTGTGCACCAGGATGCAGAGTTGTACATACAACATAAAAAGACAACTGTGATGGGTGTTATGACTCTTCACAGAGTAAAAGAAAAAAGAAAATGCTTCTAAAATTATGATTCTCAAGTGACTAAAATATAAACTTCTGTTCCATCATTCTGTATACTATAAACAACCATCTTTATGCCTCTTATTTACTGTTCACCTCCTTACCTCAGAAATTTAGGAATGCTAATTGCTTATCTAGCTACAGTCTAACAGGAGAGATGGTTTGAATATTTAGACTTCCACAGACCATAGTGGTATGACAATTTTCTGACAAGACGTTCACATCCTCAGGGGACAAGTTTATTAGTGTTCAGTGAAGCACTGTCTCAAGATAAAAAACAAAAGGCAATCTAAATGTCCAGCTCCAAACTGGAGTCACTGAAGCAATTTTCTTTGCTGTTCAGAGTCTGTATCCAAACCATCACCTTCAAGTCCCTTGCCCAGGTGAAAGACTGAGATCTTTGAATAGAAGAGATCACAGAGCAACCTTGAGGTTTGGTGGGAAAATATCTCAAGAATTCAAAAACCAAGTAAGTATGCTTGTAAGACTGAAAACTTATTCCACAAAAGTCTGCAAATAGGCTGAATCGGTTATACCTTCAGAATGTGCAATATGGGTTGCTTAGGTCTATAGCAAAGTAATATAAAGATATTGTAACAGCAATGTATGATCCAAAATACATACTTGAAAGCAACGTGGATCCCCTGGAGGGGGATGCCAAAGATGTTCCAATCAAATTAAAGAAACGTTATGTCTAGGTAACATATGATACACACTTTAACTAAGAATAGAGAATAATGAGAAAGAATCAAGTAAGAGCCGCTGAGTAGTGGAAAGATTAATACTGACTTCAGTAATTTTGAGATCCAGTTTGAAGAAAGAATAAAAAAGTCAATGCAAACAGTCTTCTTAGGATAGCTTGCACAGCAGGAAAACTGTAAAGTGGTTCCTAATAACATTCCAGCAAAACTACACTAGAGAATATTACAAGTTGCAAAGCCAAGCTCTCACAAGGTGAGAAATGCTAGGATGAAAGTAGTCTACACTACTTAATTCAATCCCTTGTGCAAATATATTATAATAGGTCAATTAAAGCCACATACAAAATTTTTACATGCAAATTTACTGCACAGAGGAGACTGTTGTTCAGAAATGTTATTTATTCAACAAACTATTTTCTCATTGTTCAAAAAGAGGTCTTGCAACACAGCAAGCATCCTTCAAACCTTGCTGTGGTAACAGATGTTCTTTATTTGCTCCCTAATGCTCATCTATTACGACAAAATGTAACATTATACATCTGTCTCAAAAAAGAGATTTGATTTCCAGCTGAAACACAATAGATGAATTTTCCGTATCTTTATGAAATGGAGAAGAGGACAAATACACTTAACCTCTGTTCCCCATCTTCCTATTAAAAGAGTTAAAAGAAAAATCTTGGCTTGTGCATTTTGAGACACCTAGACCTGATTTCTCAAAGTAGCTGGTGCAGCACTTCAGATACAGCTGTGAGCGCTCACACTTCACAAACCACAAGGACTTCAAATCCAGCATTCAGAAGTGAGGAAGACTAAATTGGTGACTACTTTTTAAAGATTCTGGTTTAAGCTGYTTGCCTAAAACCACAGCTTGCAAGCAGGTAATATACAGATTAGTGCCCAAGTACAGCACAGCCTTTCAAACTGAACAGCCTTAACATGAAGCCATCACTTTCTCATCCTGCAATGAATGCCCCTCTTCATTCACTTACAAATGCATCAACAACTGGCATCTGTGCCTCCTTCACTGTACCACTCCGATTCGTTCCCAGCACAGCCCCTCCCTGTGAAATTCACGAGGCTGCGCTTCTACAGCAAGGCACAAACATGTCATTGACGTCCACAGCATAGCACATGAGCACAGCAAGGTTAGGCTGATATTGCCTATACATTCCACAGCTTTTGAAGCTTTTGATTTTGCAACTATTTAATGTGTTGTTTTGTGTAAGTAATTCTTGATTTTCATTAAATAAATGTTATCTGAGACATATCAATGCCTCCCAGTCTTCCTGAACAATCTGCAGACACAGCAGCACCCCACAACCTCTCCTCCACACAACAGCTCAACTTTGGACTATTCGTACAGCCCTAATCCTTAGTTCTTCACTTCTCTCCTTTGTTCTCCAATTTTTCTTACGCTTATCCCCAGGCTATGTGCCCAAATAGCATGACTAACCTTTCTTCCCCTACTGCCATCCCCCAATCAGGATCTTGTTTCATTAATATCTGAACTAGAATCTTGCTCCTTCCATAAGCCCTTTGCCCGAGAGAGAGAGAGAGAGAGAGATTTTCTTCAATCACAGTTCTGGTAACTGGACTCTGTTCACCCAAAACAGTCAGAAGCTTCACTCCCAGAAGTAGCTGACTACAACTTTGCAAAGTTTGTAACATGGTTAGTTGTTTTGGGGTTTTGTTTGGTTTTGTTTTAATCACTGTGAAAACCCAAACAAAAAGAAATATCCTTGCCAAATCCAAGATCCATTTTTAGAAGTAAGGGGTCATTATATATTTTCAAAAGTCACTAGAACTTGTTTTTTTCTTGATAGGGAAAAACAGCACCTTCTTAGCAACACAGGTGAACTTTTCTGGACAAATTATCACTACAGAATATTTCCATGAGAAATATATATATAAAATATACATAATGTGATATTAATTAATTATAAGTATATATAATTATATAGAGAGAGTACATGTAAAATATATATATATATATAATGAGAAGATTATATCTTGCTAAATTATAACAAATTAAATTATGCCTAGCAATTTCAACTGAAAGTCTGGAAGTGACTCCTACAATCTTAAAAGTGACATTTCCTTAAAGCAAAATTTGTTATTAAAGGTTGATGGGGAGGGTGGGGAGTGTGTGGAAATAGCCAGCTTTGCACAGGTAAGGTGTGCCATTAAGCAGACTGAAGATTAAAGTAGTTCTATGGGACTGTTACAAGTTTTAATCTTTCTATTTAACCTTAAAGCTCCATATTATGAATTCAGCCTCAAGCTACCTGATGGGTAGATTTGTCCAAGATCAAAGACAATCAATTCAGGATCTCAGTCATGAAGTTTTGCTTTCAGGTTTTTGGTTTAGTTTCTTGGGTTTGGTTTTTTTTGGGTTTTTTTTGTTTTGTTTTTTTTTGTTTGTTTGTTTGTTTTGGGGTTTTTTGTTTGGTTTTTTTTG
>JAYKAV010002207.1:131831-170844 GCA_035582835.1 Phoebastria nigripes | reverse complement strand
TTCAAAACTATGTTATATTTAAAAAAACAGATACAGTAATATCTCATTAAAAAATACTTTCCCTTGGCTTTACCCTTCCCAAATGCCAAGTATATGATTTGTAAACATTTACCTGGTACGTATGGCAGAAAAAAACCCCAGCTTTTAATTGGAAGACAGTTGCTGATAAGAAAAATGATAAATAACTCAAACTATTTTTGAAAAAAAATAAAGCAGTATGTGAAAACACTTTCCATAATGAGAGAATGGTGACGTGGAACACATTACGTAACCCAGCCCGCGCTTGTAGAGCGGGCTGAACGAGGGACAGTGACTGCCTCGTCTTACTCTGTCATCTATCCATAATATTTGAGGACACAAATAAGAAAATATGCCAAAAGAGAAAACAGTACAATACGGGCTCTGTTTATGCTCCAGTGAAAGATCACACCACACTAGGTAAGGTATGCACATCTCCATCCCAGTTTAAATCCACCACATTACGTTCGGGCCAATGACACTTTTGTTCAGAAAAGCTGAGGTTTCTGCCTTTTTCATTGCAAAGGCTAGTGCTAGAATGACAACCTTATACACGTCTGATGTAAATCAGGTATTCCTCTCACTAACTGCATTGTCTTGGTGACAGGAAAAGATGTAGTTTTCAGGTTGTGTGTTTAATGTTAGCACCTCTTCTTCTTGGAGCAAGCTATAACATTGTGATTGTGCACGTTAAGTTAAATAGCTTTGTAAAGTCAAGTCAACTAGCTGCAATACGCGAAGTCCTTCCGTTAAGATACCCTTGCAGTGTTCTGAACTCCAAGTAGCATACAACACAATCTATGCTAACACAGAGACAAACTGTTAGGCAAGAAAAACCTGACAGAATAGATATATTCTGAAGAATGAAAATGAGAGTCAAAAAACCCCTCCACCCAACAGTAAGTGTCTGCAACAGAAAATGAGAAGTGCCTACATTGATCACAAAAGAAACCCAACAGAAAGCCTCTGCTAGCGAGGATCAAAACTCCTCCAAAAGTGCTGGTAACCGTAGGATCAAAAGTATTTTATTTGCACTATTCCTTAGGCTAAGTRGATAGGGGATAAGCTTAGAAGATAACTGTCATTACAGGAAGAGCTAGCAGTGACTAAAGCAAGACATTTGCACTCCTTTGAGACAGTAAGTCAGCATCATGTAATTTATTTATAAGTTACCATAATTACATATATACATATGTATATAACTAGTATTTCATGCAAATAAAAACTGAAATGAAATTAATGATCAGGAAGGATAATAATAAAGTAGGACTTTAAATAAAGACTGAAAAGAGAACAGAATTCCACTGGTTTTGGAGACGGAAAGGTACAGGCTGATATCACAGGCCAGAGAAAATTCCCCTCAAACTTCATATTCCAGACAGACATCGTATCTGAACTTTTGGGGCATACTCTTCAGCAAGGACTCGGAGATCCCTCATTGCAACAGAAACTTCCAGTTCATTTGTCCTCAGACCTGACACCAGTATGGGCCTTTCCACGCCCTACAGCCACCTACCAACAGTCCATGAGAGCCCTCCTCCTTGGGCATTTATGGGATAGCCCTCCCTACAATATGTAGCAAACAAATGAGAAACACTTCCTTCTCCCAGTTTTTGATATACATCCATCCTTTATTAGAGTAGATTTAAGGAACTTAAACTACCTTGCGTAGAGCCTGCGTAGAAGGGCCAAACTGTGTGAAGGAAATGATGGTGCATTAGATATTCCACAGGCGATATGTAAGACAGCTTTAACCACTTGCAAAGTGGAGAAATTGTCTTGTTCAAAGGTATGTTGCATATGCATAAAGAGYTTTCACCCAGAAAGCTACTGCAAATAATCAATAAATTCAAAGTCTATCTTGCTATTACCAGCAACGCATTCTTAAAGGACTGCGTCGATGTTGGAAGTTAATGCACATTAAGTCTACTGAGCTTCTTTCTTCTCTCTGCTCTTTCAGTGGGGATGTTCTGTTCTCAAATACCAATCCTTTGCGTGACAGGCAGAGCAACTGCCAGGAGTAACCCCAGGAAGCTCTAACTATTCAAGACCTTGCCTCTAGCTTGTTTTTTAAAAGCAGCAGGAAATGCAGAACTTCAATTATGCTTTGAAGGTTACAATCTTAAGTAATAATGACTGAAAGTAATATGGCAAATCAGACATGATCTACAAAATCATTATCACCAAGAATCACACTTGAGACTCAAACAAAAAATTCTTGAAACACATTTAAATTTGATCTAATTATTCATGGTTCTCTACATCAATGCTAATTTTTCAATGTTAAAGAAATAACAATGACCGAAACAAAACTTGTCTGTCAAACACCCAATTACTGTAAAACAAATTCAGTGTACAGCCAATATGGTAAAAACACTGCCATGCAGACATCCAAGCTTGTCTGCCCAGTTTAGCAAACAGTATAACCATCTTAGCATAGTGCTAGGCAAGCTTACTAGACCTGATGAGAAGGAGGATATATTGGCCTGAGGAGGACATCACACTAATATTAATTCATACTAAGTGTCTAAAGAATACTTCTCATTACCTGTACAAGGCAGCACCATGCCATGTAAGCACCTTCTTCTTTTCAGAGAGTCCTACCCTTTGCAGTGGTAACTTTTTGAGAGCTACCGTCCACAGATTCCAGTGTACCAAGCAGCAATTTGCTGATGTTAGTCAGATTATCCCGTAACTCTGTTGAAGGTTTGTTTGTATCACTCTAGTAAAAGTGATAACTCAATACATCCGAAAATCTCATTTGCACAGGCTAACATGAAGCAAGGACATGAAGCAAGGAATTACTTGCTTCGACATGAATTACTCCTCTTCAGACTGGCAAGGTTTTCTCATTAAGAGTTTAGATTCTGAAGAAAAATGCCTAATTATACAGATTTGTATTTAAAACATTCTGAATCTGTTTCTACACCAGAAGAGGAACTCAACACCATTTGGACGCACTTTATATTGAGGTTGAAAAACATGATTCTTCACTCTCTAAACCACTAAAAAGGAGATAAGATATCTGATTATTCATAACAGATGACATGCTTGAAAAACATTTCACACTAATGAACAGGAAATCCACAACTTTAGTAAAGTTAAGAAACAGTAAATAACTGTTATATTATGAATTTAATTCTTCTTTGAGTAGCTGGTGGATACTCTTTACAATATACAACTTGCAGCAAGTTTCCACAACACTCGGAAGAATTAGGCCTCCAAAGTCCTCTGTTTCTGGAATCAGACAGGCTTTAGATCCATGGAGCAAACTGTCTCATATCAGATCCTCTAAAAGTAGAGGAAGCTTTCCTATAGGAAAAGTTTCCCTACATTCCCTGCAGCAGGGCTTCTTCTTATCCCTTCAGATACATAACATAAATAATCACGTTTTTAATAACTGACTTAATTCTTTACAAAAATAACCCCTGGACATTTCCATATAGTAGCGCTGAACTCTATCTACTCCCTTAAAAACACATTAAAACTTGAGCACGTTTATCGGCAAGATGCTTTACAAGCTAACTTTGTATCTTGTTAACAAAACCCCAACACATTTACCTGTGCTATTCACATAACGCTCTTCTAAAAACCAACTCCTAGATCTTCTTGATTGCAATATACTTCAGCACCACGTTAAAACTGATGGACGGCTATAAGTTCTGAGCAGGCAGAACCTGCTCCTGTCTGCAAAGGACCACAAACACTCTCCCAATAAATAGGATTCTTCACAGAATTTTCTTGCTATTCTTCACAGATAAAAAAATTTCAATGAAATGAACACTTTATAAAGCAGGAGAGTCTCATGACTCATCATTTCATCAGGCTGGTCACACAGGAAATGGGGGTTCCTGTTTGTGGTGGAAACATTAAGAAAGTTTAGTACAGAGACTATCTAGAAGCAGAAAGCAATACAGTACATTGACACACACATTGGACAAAAGTCCAAGCAAAAGTTTAAGGAGAAAGAAACATCTTGCTCTCGTTCTACAGCTGTATTTTATTAGAAGTCCATGGGCAAGCAGGATAGAGAAGATGAGTGCTACCATTAGTCTCTGAGATTATATACTATTTTCTTCTCTCCCATACGTACAAAAAATATATATTTACATATACCTCATGCAAAATGAAAACATACCAAATTAAATAAAGCCATTAACTATTAAAAATGCCTCTATCTAATTACAAAAGCTCTCTCAATTCTTATTAGAGATATGTTCTGAGTAAGAGACAGGTGTAATTATCGTTATTTAGATGGGTAACAAAAATCCTTCAGTAAACAGTTAGCAGTGGAAGCGTCTGAAGGCACACTCAGCTTGTTTTGTGATTTATGCCCATCCTGACTTTACCTGCTCTCTGCAAGGTCTCACTGCCCCCCATTTGCCCAATACAAGATTTCTCAGACTCTCTGCTCCAGCACCTGAAGCTGGGTTCCAGGCAGAGGCTGCCTGGCAGGAGCTGCTGCACTGAGTCAAGGCCTATGTTTCTCAGCGGTCTTTTTTTACTGGAGGGACTCTCATTATTAGTATTTGTTCATACAAGAATGTTTTATTTTCTCTCCGACCTCCTACAGTGATTTCAAAGGAGTGTTCTTACTGTCAATTCATTATATGCTTACTGTCATTAGCACTAGATAAGCTACCATATTTTTTAAAAAATATATCTATATACACACCGACATTTTACATATAACTTGCATGCATATATATATATAGGCACACACACACACATGTACATAGGTGTCTTTTCAATATACAGTTCTTATTTGCAGGAAAACTCACAGCGAATCACTGTGCTTAATAATCCAAAGGATKAAACTGAATTAAAATAACTAGTACCAAACACGAAGTTGTAACTCATCCTATGTTCTCATCACATTGAAAAGTCTTTCAAACTCACAAATACCTGTAATTTTATCCCCCAAATCTGCTATGCTCTAAATTGGAAATAAAAACAGATTACAAGTAATGTTCAACCAAGCAGAAACCTTTCTAGTGGAAAAAAAACCAACAACTCCAAAGTTGAAAAGAATTCTAAACAGATAAATCATTTAGAAAATGAGCAAGCAGTTTTAAAACAATTTTTCCTCTAGGTCTGATCAATAAAACCTGAAGCTATAAATCTTAAGAATTACACTAGCTATAACTAGAACATTATAAAAGATAGGAAACTAAAATTTGTCCTCATTTGAAATCTCTCTGAGAGTAAGTGTTCTCAATAGGGGAAAACATGCAAATATTTCTATCTACTTTATTAATACGTCAAAAGTCACCATTTTTCACTACATACTTCTTTGCTATGATTAGAGACTCAAGATATTACAACATTTTTGGAGAGAAGGTCTTAAATTTAAGATTGTTTTTAATAGGTCTAAATTGTGCACTCCTCCAAGATACTATTACAACTACACATTCACGTTGTCAGTCTAGATAGTTCAAGTTACAATAATTACAGTGTCTCTTTATTAAATGCTTATCTGCAATTTGCAATTAGCTAAAGACCCAATTAAAAAAAAAAGTGACTGATACTTTTAAAAAAGAAAAACATACGCCAGATTGAAACTCTCTAGCAATGACCACAACTAAGAAAGAAAAAGTTCATACCCTGACCTATTAAGATAGGAACTAAAAAATAAATGAGTTGTGCTCTTCAGAATATTTTACTATTTTCTGGATGCTTTTTAAATTCCTCTCTCACCTTCAAATCAGCAAACCAGAAGTTAAGAGCACTGCCTGCACAGTCTGTCCTGCCAAGGAATACAATAAGATGCTGCTCACAGTACCAAATACATTAGTGCAAGTTTTTGTTGCCAACTCCAGCTACCAACAAAAAAGTCCTTCATGCAAATAGTCTACGTTGCCTGCAGGAACCTGACAAAATAGTTACCAACACTGGGTCCGATACATGCCTGAGACACATAGACTAGTTAGGCAAACCCATAATCTCTCACCTCTTCAGAAACACAGCTTGAAGAGTTAAAAACTGTGCACAATTCCTACTTAGCCTTTACTACATTATGCTAGCTTTTAACTACTATTTATTCTCACCAGTTTAGATACAAAAGCCACACGGTACCTTTGCTCTGATTGCTAGAAGCTTTATCTAGTAACAAGCGGTGTTATAGATGAATTGGCCTGGAAAATGATTTCCCTGAAAGCACACTCCAGGTGGAGCAAATCACAAACCATTACGAAACATCACAACACTTTTCTGATCAATAGTCATAGTATTCCTAAAGTGTAAAGGAGTATGATTTGGACATGCCTGCCTTCCCATTGCTTTTATCTGGCCCATGCCGGATAAAATCTCTGTGCAAAACTGTCAAAGTGTTCCCTGCTGTTTTCAAAACTATTTCCACATCCTATTAAAAACAGTCTCCCTGACCCCCCCCACAAAAACACAGAAACATGGTATTGCAGATGAACCACCACTATTTGAAAAGCATCACGTATTAAACTGCTCTGAGCAACTTCTTCCAGTTGTCCCAACTAGCAAATTCTTACACTAACGTGACTCTTAAGTTACAAAAGGCACTGATAACAAAAGGCATAAGTCAAACAATTTATGCATAGCAATTAATGCAGAGAGAGGTTTTTAGAGGCATAGATATGTGAGACTAAAGTGAATTTACATTTGTAGTTGTATGCACGCACACTTTTTAATCAAAAACAAATGAAAAAATCCACATTAGTCATTGGTAAAATAATTGGCTACAGAAAGATAATGAACATAAAGGTAAAAAAATTCCTAATGATTATTTTTACCTCATTACACATTACAGCTTTTTGTTTATTTGTTTTTAAGCAAGGCCATATTTACTTATGTAAGTTTCTTTACATTGAGAGATATTTCAAATGTAATTGCTGAATTAGACAGCAATTACAGTTTTCCACATAATGACACATATAAAAATTCTTTTAATGTATGAAATAGGTACAGAATTTATTTGTATTATTAGAACATTGAACTCTACTAAATTTTGTAGAATGTTCCGTATTTCAGCCAAGTAATTCAGGCTTTCCTGTTCTACACTGCACGCTCCAGTCTGCGGAAAAAAAAACAGTTACCCCACAGTTCAAGCCACAAGGTTAAATATAAAGATGAAAGCCAGGAGACCATACATTCATTACCTATTTTTTCTATTTAACCTCTTTTAGGACTTTGCTGACCGATACCAGCATCACAAAGAATCTTTCTTGGTTTTTAAACTGTACTTTAATTATTAATTCCTAAATTACTAGGATATTTGAGACCCTCGATAATCTAATTCTCCTGGTACCCAGACCCAATGATGTATGAGAAGTCCTAGACTTGTCACTAGACTAACAAACCAATTTTCTTGCTCTTTCAGTCTATGCAGTGACCTGCAGAGTAAAATAAATTTAAAAACTTAACAGGTAATCAAATAAGACGTCATATCCTACCCTAGAATGACATCCAGCAACATTCTCCTAGTACTCAAATAACACAAACAAGAAGTTATGCAAACCCACATTTAGCAGGACTGGGAAGGGAGCCCACATCTCAAGTGCAACAGTCATCCATGCAGCAACCCTATTGCTCAAATAACAAAGTAGGATACAGACACTTAGCCCTCCTATTTCTACCTAGCACTTTGGTGCTACTGGATCATATCCCTTGCCAGTCCCAGGAACAAAGCTTGGGATTTATGGGCAACACTTCATTGCTGTCTAATACAGGTGGCGGGGTAGGGAGGGCAGACAAGATTGTTTGGTTCTACGGTTTTGTTTTCTTTTGTTTTCCTTTCTTCCCAAAATAGTAGCACAGGTGAGCTTTTATTTTATTTTTTGGTTACTTACTATAGAAAAGAGCCATTAAATTAAAAGCTGTGCTGGATGGCCAATAGTCCAGAACAGAAAGCATACAGATAACCTTGATTGCTGCAGTCCTCGGTACAGTATGTGGAATTTCATTTTCCCACCTTACATTTTGTGTTGGGAAAAAAAACACCAACTCACACAGAAAACAGCTTTAAAATACATTTCATAGTTTACATCTATTTTAAATCTCACAAAGCACAATAAGCAGTAAGATACAGGTGTTTCATGTTTAAGTCACTTATCACATATGTCAATATCACTATTTTAAACAGGAGCAGTGAGCACTTCTGAAGATTGGGAGAGATCTGTGTGATTTTGGGATTCCTCCAGAAAGAGCGCTTGTTTGGCTTTAGCGTGAGAAGAGCAAGGGGCACACTGACACCAGTTCCAGAGAGGATCAGATGTTTATCCCCTTGGCTAAGATCAAGTGCAATCGGGTTATAAAAACTGCATATTGGGTTACCCGAACTATCACTTTTCATGGCAAGAAGTATTACCCTAATAGGTCTAGGAGGAGGAAAAATTGTTCTGATTTTGAACAATCATTTCAATAGTCAGATCTGCAACATTTAAATCATTTTTGACAGTGAGCTGGTATTCCCTCCACAAAATTATATTCTTAACAAATAGCTGAGATGAAATATTCCATTTTCATGATCTTTTAAACTGAACAAACGTCATAAAAGTTTTGGTTACAAACAGAAATGGCACAGTTTGCAACAGTAATAGGCCTCCAAATTTTAAAAAACAAACAAACAAACCCTGATTTATAAAAGGCAATGCTGAAATCATTTAGTTAGCTAAAACTAACTGCTGAAAAGTACATAAAATTCAAACCAGCCATACTAATCTAATCAGCAAGAGCAGGAAATGTTGAGGATCCCCATTAACTAATAATGAGATATTAAATGTGTCAGTTGTCACACAAGATTTTCCTTACTGCCAAGTCTCAAAAGCTCAGGATGGTACTAAGAAATAATTTTTTTTAAAACATATATATATACACACACACACATATACACACACAGAGAGCATAGCAAGACCCATGCGTATAACAGAAACTGTATCAGTCTCGACATATGTGATGTGTGAGATTTAAGCCTGATTCATGAAACAAGCAGCTACAGTTTCTCAAGCTTTCTTTTTTTCCATTAATTGGAGCCTCAACAGAGTTCACCTTCCAAACAATACATTTGATCAAAGTTCCTATAAATCAGTTTTGTCTATAAAAAAGCTGCACACTTCCAACTTGCAGAGAAGGTAAGCCTTTCTGAACCACAGTTTAAGCAGCTAGGGATACACTCAATTTGCTCTTTCTTCACAAAAGATTACAACTGCAGAGTGGAAGACAATACATACTTTCTAAATCTAGACTGAGCCTGTGACTCAAGAAGGCTGGTGTGGCATGAACAGAGAACAATCTTCTTCCTGAAAAAGCCCATTTGCTATCAGTACATCATCTTCCAGTCGCACACGGCAACTCATGTCATGAAAGGCCGCCCATCTCAGAATCTTTCTAAATATAACACTATGGTAGAAGACATCATCTGTTTTAGGAATAATGCTCTAATACAGCCCAACCTGGGTGCAATCTTTAGATATTACCATAATATCAAACAGTTACCGCAGCCTAGCTTTGGGAAGCCAAATACACAGACTCAACTCACTCAGCTTTAAAAGAGTATTAAGCCAATTGCGACTAATGTTAAAGATAACATACCCTGAAAGTAAAAAGGTAAATGAAGCTGGATGATAACAGAAGGAAAAAAACCACCCACATTTCATCAAGACACTAACAACTTTCCTAGATGAATGTCCCTGTCACAACAAAGACCTACAACAGAGCTCTATCTTCAGCTCCCTTCTGGGCAAAATTAATTTGCAGAACCCTGCCAGGTCTCCAGTTACAGAGTCCAACCCATGCTCAGGGGAAGGGAGGAAGGAAGGAATCTCAACTATTAGAATACAAACTGCAAAATAATTAGTTGCTCTTGCAAGGGGGAAATGACTCTGCAAAGGCATTGGAGGGAATGACTCTGGAATTCAAACAACTGTACTGAAGCACTTGGATAGTGAAGTGGAAAAAAATCCAACATACACACTGGTCTAATACAATCCACAATGGTCAAAACAGCGTATCACAAACCTTCTCTTTATTAGGAAATATATATAACCACTTAATTTTCTTCACTTTTTCCCTCCTCCTGTCCACACCAATTTATAACACATAACTAAGGGGACAACTTTGGATCTAGACTACGTAGGGATATGTTATTTCCAGTCAAGTACCTACAGCAAACGAAAAACCTAAGGTAAAGAACACCACACACACAGACAGACACAAAGAAAAAWCCACTAGGCAGTTTACTTCATTTCTATCAAACAATGGGAGAATATATATGCTTGTTTAGTSCTAACAAACAGTGTTTTAAGGGATATATGTGAATGTAATATTAAATACTGTAGTAGGACTAGGAGTGCCATGGTAGCTTATTTGTTCTGGATGGATTCTTAACACACCTTGGGTGTTACTAGCCTAAGATGCACACACGTTCTGTTAAAGGGAGATGTATCCACAGAAAAGAATAAAAAAAACCCAAGGTGTAAAATGTAGAAACCTCCAGATTTTGAATATTCTACCTACAATATTTTTCTTCACTGTAACTACCTGGCAGTCTGAAGTAACCCTCTTCAAAGACATCATACAATTACATCCTTTTCTATTTAAGCACATTTGCTGACTTCATATTTATGGGCAACTGTTTGACAAAATTTGAGATAGAACAAAAACACAAAACCAAACTGCTACCGCATAGATACTGAAATCTAGCAGAGGCTTTTGTGATAGATAATCAAAAAAGCAGAAAGATACTAATCTAACTTTGTTTACAGGCAATATAGCTATGAATGCTAAACCTGACTTACACATGGAGGAATATAAATGAAACAATACAGACTAATCAGGTTTTAGAAATAAAAATGGCAATGTGACCAGAGCGTACATATGAAGAGACTGGAAGGATACACAGCTAATGCTCTCATAACTAAACAGAACATTAAGTCTTGATATTCTATAATCCATCATACAATCTTGCTCAAGAACATGCAAAACTACTGAAAAAGGAAAAGAAAAAAGTCCAACCTTATCAAACAAAACTTTAGATTTGACAGCAAGTTTACTTATACAGGGTCCTACTCAAGCTCTTCAAGACAATGGAAGGGCTCTCTTATACTTCAGCTGGCATTGGTCAGATATAAATTCTGCAGAATGCTTTTAAATGTCAAAATACACATACCAAACTAAATATTGGCTTTTGGTTTACATGTCTCAAGAAGAAAGTGTAAACAATTATCCCGGTCTTACACGGGCCAGTATGTAGCATCTAGATGTTAGCCTTTGCTTTTTAGCATCACTCTTGTTCTGATGCATTTGGAGGAGAAACAGCTACATACATTCCCACAGTGTTAAGCCCTAAATGGTTTATGTCAGTCTGCTTTAACAATCAAAGCAATTTCTAACCAAAGAGTTTATGTTATACTATCTTGCATAGTGTCAAACACACGTATTAGAATTTTAATAGAAAGTAAATACAGTAACTGCATGCTGTTCAAATCCTGAATTTCACCCAATGGAACAAACTCAATTTCATTTCAGTACAATTTTTAAGTCTGCAGTGCCTGGGTTTGCAGCACTGCAAATAGGACCTATAAACACAATTTCTCTTTTTTACTTATTAATATAATCATTAGGCTTCCCTTTTTAAAATCCACTATTAAACCCACCTACTGAAACCCCAGACTATTTTCCTGTAATTGTCTAATGTATACTATACACTGTATTTAATTTTAAAAGAATCAAAGTCTACATAGCATCACACTAAACCCGTCTAACCTTCTAAAAAGTCTGATGCAACTGTATAAACAAACTTTTCAGTTACACAAGCACTGCAGAAATAACATTTGAAAGGAATATAGAATTAGGTCTTTACTATCAACACAAATCTACAAAGCTATACTCCTCCTTCCCAGTATTAAGCGTATGTATAGGCTTTACTTTGCATATTACATAAAAGCAATAAAATTTACATCTCACGAATTAGCAAAGTTTTAAAGTGATTAGTACAGCAGAAAGCTATATCAAAACAAAATTAAAACGTATTCAAAGCTAATGATGTTTGCTTTTACCTGAAAATTAACATCTTCCTTCTTAAATATCAGTGCTCGAACTTCATCAGGATCTCCATTAAATATAGCTTGAACCAATGGTGGCTGAAATGAAGGAAAAAAACCCACATCTTAGAATATAACCCCATTTTAGTTTTTAGTGATACACATATGGTTTTTTGATACATACCACAAACACAAGATGATGACAAAATAAAACATCCCAGGCAGCGAAATAAAGAAACCAGCAACAGTATTTAGAATTGAAGAAATTCCAAGTTTTAAAAACCTTAAACACACGAACACACTCTAAGTCAATGAAATTTAAAAAAAAAAANGGGGGGGGGCAGGGGCACCCAGAAGACCAGCTTATAACAGAGAACTCATAATAAAATTAGGGCTGTTGTTACATGCTGCAAATTCTATACAATATAAGCAAACAAACCCCTTTTACGTTAGCAAGTGACTAAAGTTACTAGAAGTTTTTCACCTGTTTAGACAGAGTGGGAAAGCAAAGTGCATCAGATAAGTATGGTAACAAATTCACACTCACACGCATCTATTACTAAATATAGCAGGATTTCTTAGTAAGAAAAGCTGCTGAGGTATGCTAGCAAGATTTCAGTCAGTCACTTGACAAAATAAAATAATTTAAAGCAATAAAAGCACAGTCCCCAGTGTTGATCATTTCCAGAAAGTGGTAACTTGAATCTAACAGTTACATCAAGATTATGACTTATGCTATTTTTTGTTAGCTTAGAATTGCTCTTGCTTGATGTACACTATTTACCCTATCAGTTCTCAAAATAAACACAGCATATTATTGCAATACAATGATTACATCAGTTTCTAAAGTGGTACTGCATAAATGTACCATAGAGGAATGAGGAGCGGAGCAGGGAAAAAACATTTACTTCAAATACAGTTTACCAAGCCCTCCAAAAATCCTCTGCTATTATACAAGAGTTGAGATCTGTTGTTGCTGCACCATAAATAAAGTTACATGAGAGAGAATGAGCCCTTGCAAATGTTAATTCTACAACTAAGTTTCAGCTTTTTCTCTCTTTAGTACAGGCAGTTTTTACCACCTTGTCTTGTTTCAATATCATGCATATTCATGTTAATCTTAGGAAAATTACTATTGGTATTTGCGACAGTATTATAAGCAGGAAATATGCCAACAAACGACATGCCTTACCAGCACGTTTCCAGAGGGCGATGGACGTAAAGATACATTTTCCTGAGGTAATTTGGAAATAAATGTGGGAGAATCATCTTCCACCTCCTCCAAAACAACAATACAGACTCGACTCATTCGATCCGTTTGAGGAAGCAAAAGCAAACAAAAAAATGCCAGCCACAGTATTTTTGGAACCAGATGGCAGGTATCACAACGGGGACCATAGAGGAAATACTTTCACCTGTTTCACATGCCCTCACAAACTTGTGAATGCTACCACTGGTGCATTAGCATTTAAAAAAGGATATTCCAATCCCCCCTTACACTTCATGTTTCATTTAAACACCCTGAGATGTTCAAGACAATGCTGAAAAAAAGTTGCTCTTTGTAAAATAAAATTTCCCTAGGCATCAAAACCACAATAATGAAACTGCGGAACAGCTGATAACAATATCCCAAGATCCAATTCCATTCGAACAGCACTCACTGTCGCACACAGCTGTCCTTTCACAAGCAAATTTGTCTTTGTTAATGTCACAACTTCCACGGCGTCCTTCTACCCCCACAGTGAAATCATTGTTGCAGAAGACACTACACCGAGGACGGAACAAGGAACAATTGCCCTGAGAGAGACGGCCGCAGCTATACCCACTCCTGCAAGGTCAGTTTTAAATCAACCGTCGCAGGCTTTCTGGTGACTGAAAATAAACGCGCCTTCTGATCATCCTGTCATTCTACAGCTTCCTTTCTCAATGTCAAAAACAGTCCAGCCAGAAAAATGCATCTCGTTTCCAGCAGTTATTCAGGACCTGCTTAGAGGAAAATAATTCTTTCCCATGCAAGAAAAATATCTGCAACGTACAGCACGGCTGCAGTACATTTACATGCGATGAGTCAGACCACAGGGACAATGAACTCCTTGAATAATATTGCTGGTTGAATCCAGCCTCCCCAAACGATAGCAACGCAAACGGCGTTACTCCGTCAGGGACACAAGCAATGTGGAGCGTTCATTCTTCCTTCACCGGGCAGTAGCTGTGGCTTCTCCATCAGGGAACGTGCTAGGCAGAAATACTGTTGAGGAAGAATGCTTCAGCAAAACAAGCTAGCTACCGCACACAAAAGCTCAAATTACTGCCTTGGACTTCTTCTGCAAAAGCAGTTCATCACTCAAGTGTTTCTTTTGATCAGCATGTGAATGCAGTTCCCATGATAGTCTTCATTCAGATTGAAGGGGAGAGGAAAAAAAGGAAGAAAAAAAAAAAAAAAAAAATCAGACTCCGTACATCTTCTCTGAGCCAACTTCTTTATCCGAACATCTGTCACTGTGCCAACCTGATTCTCCTCTTTAGTTAGAGCTTATCAGGGTTTTTCCTTGACAAATTAAATTATACAATCAGCAGATAGCCTTGCAAAGCTTAAAAAAAGCCTAGCTGTCCGAGCCGGTAATTAAAAGCCCGTAGGAGCAGAGCAGAAACCACCGCCACGGCAGCATTCCCACTGAGCAGCAGCCTGGCGAGCAGCGACTGCAGCCTGGCAGGATGAAATGCCTAGTAATGCTCACATGTCACACTTACCAGAGAACCCAGCCACTGCTCCCAGTGCAACTTCCTCTGGCACAAAAAAACCACGCCACCTTCTTTTTTTTTTTTTTTTGGGGGGGGGGAGTCTTTGCAGTTATGTCTGTGCCAGTTCTGTGACTAACAGAGCTGAAAACGTAAAAATCCTATAACTGAAGAAAGAGCGACTGTTTAATATTTTCCACTAAAAGCCGCAAAGAAATCTGGTGTACTGGCTCTGCTGACTAACAACAATTTAGGCAGTAAACAATTCCAGCATTTTAACTGCTTTCATATGGCACTGGTCAGAGCAGCAAAACAGTCCTCGCTTAACTCATTGAAGACAAGAAATTCCCCACATATATACTCTGAAAATTAAATGAAAGTAAAATCTCTTTTAAAAGTAATCAGCTGACTATTAAAAAGCCAGCTATTAATGACCAAACCCATGGGGTTTTTGCAACTAGTATAGACAAACATACCCTCAGCTCAAAAAAATTACATCGAGTATAATTTAAATATAATAATATTGTAAGAATATTAATATAACATAATAATAAAAATATAATATAAAGCCCTACAACTTGCTGAATAAATGTTTCAGCTTGAATCTGCCTCAATGGTGCTAGTTTGTGGGTGTATTACATAAATGGCTTCTGTCAAAGTTGCTGGATAAGCGTCAGTGTTACAGGAACAGAGGGAGAGTTTTTGTTCTGCTGTGCAGGATGAAGGCACTTCTGATGTCCTCCAGTGGCTGGTAAGATCAGAATTTGTCAGTGGTGAACAAGTTTCTAGCTCTTTGATAAAGCATTTGCACTCAGGTTTCACATATGAATCCAGGCAGAGAGAAAGACAGGTTTAAGTGGTATGTTAAATGGTTTGGGTATTAACAGACATATGAATTCCCACCTTTGGGGGCCACAGGCAGGAAAAGCTCACATCACCACTCTTTTGAAATAATGTCTGCAGTAGCTTCTCTTCAACATAATAAATTGCTTAACACACACTTACTGACACTTCATAAAGGTGAAGGTTTTTGTAAGGTCAAAAGAGTACCTTAGCCTAGGGCTCCCTAAGCTCAGGACTGCTGGCTTGGCAGAACATAGCACCAGTTTCTGATTCACCGTGAAATTTCAGATATGATTCAAATTTCCCAAATGTTCTCATTTGCAGCATGTGACTAACAAACATCTTTGTAAATATATTCTGTTCATTATATAGAGTCCAGTTGTTTCAGAATTTCATACTTTTGGTCTCAATTATGAAAAAGCAATGGTTTGTACACTACACTGCTTTGTTCTTGCATTTCAACCATTTATTAAAAAGAAACAACACAGATTCACACGAATACATATGACAACTCATGCTCCTCCTAGCCACAGCAAAAACAGTTTAAATAAAACCATGGACATTCTCAAGGCTCATCTACTGCAACACCCTACTGTGTCCTAATGAACACAGCAACCACAACCTAGAAAATACTCTACTTTTTGTTTGTGAAAAATGTGCTAAAGAATAGACACTGTAGTTCACTTGCGTAAGTAAACATTCGGGGGGGGGGGGGGGGAGGGGGGAAGCGGGCGGCGAAAACCCCAGATTTTAAGTCTACAAGCAAAGTACACTGACAAAATGCATACTTGGTTTTCATACTACACACACACTTCTTAGATAATGGTATTCTAGCTAAGCCCATACATTCAGTGTAAATGAAGTTTTCTAGAGCCAATAAGTTTATATAGTAAGCACATGCTAAGAGTTCAATAAGTTTTCCTTGGAATTTCCAACTGGACACGTTGCTAGACAGAGATAATGCCCAGTTTAGTTCAAATTATCTGAAAGTGGTCCATTTTTCACCTTTGCAATTAATGCTCCAAAGTACATTTAAAAAATTCAGCTAGAAATTCAACAGTTACAATAAAAAAGTATAGGACTTCACACTCAATTAATTGCRAAAATTCAGAAGAGTTAAGAATATTTGAATCTACGGTGATAATTATTCTAGAAATCTTACCTATAATTAAAATAAAATTAATATAAACTATTTCCAAAAGCAAGTTAACATATTATATCTTGCATAACATTATGTATTTTTGGATGGTGACATTACTACGGTCAAACAGTTAAAAGCCAATACGTCACARTTTGTATTAGAAAGAGAACCAACATAACTGAGTCAATACTACATTGATCTTGATAGCAATCTAAACCTCGTAAGTAAGCAGACAAAGAAAACCTACTCATGCTAGGAATGTGTGTGTGCAATTACTTCCATAACCAAAGGACAACCCAGTTCTAGAAACATTTAACTTTTGCTTACAATGAACTAGCACTTGGAGGTTACTTAAAAGAACAATCTTCCCCCCGTCCTACCCCCTGCAATTGAAAGTAATGCCTTCAACTCAATGAAAACTCCATCTCTAATCATCTCTTCTTTCAACTTCAAAAAATCATCCAAGCTATCCTCTGGTTTGCAAAATACAAGTTTCTAATGCTACCTAACAGCTGTTTTGAAAGCCAAAAGCTAAAGTTCACAATTCTACTGAAAGAAACCAAACTAAGGTTTCAGTTTTTCAGCAGATTATCTAGACTAATAACTTTCAGTGAGGAAGAAGAGATAATCTTTAGGAATCATAATGGATCTTTACAAAGGTATGAAGAAAGAATATTGCACCTCAAAAAAAATTTTCAGTTTATCTTAACAAAACTTAAAATAAATGCAGATAGCAGGTCATCAGCATCCATCTTCCCCAAAGCCCTCAAAAGTTTCTAGATTAAATGTCACATATTTCCGATAAGAAAGTGTATTAAACAAGTAGTAGGAAAGAAGAGTCGAAAATGGCCTAACTTAAAAAAAAAAAAAAAAAGAATGCCATGTCTACTGGGGCTCGAGGGGTGATCTGACAGCCTCCACAGTATCTAACTGTTGGCAAAATAAGATGTCCATGCTTAACTTTAAAATTTTAAGGAGTGCAATGCAGAGAGAATAAAAAGAATTTTCAAGTGAACAATAGTGATGATACACATTTTTGCAAAAAAAGCTTTTGTGTTGACATGATAGCTTTTTGCAAATAATAAAAAAGCATTGTAATTTTCAAACAACACTTGTTTAAGTAAATCAAGTTCCAAGAGTCTTTCATGGGTGCATATAAAGAGAATATATTGCAAGAATGCAGCCTGCAGGTTAAAACATGGATGACAGCAGCCATGTCTGTACCAGACAGAAAAAACATGAACTCTGAAGCAGCTAAAAATAGTAACCTTTTCTATAGATCTACCCTTTTCTCTAGGAATTGATGAGCAGACGACTGTAGCAGCACTGCTGATGACACTGAAAACCTCACTGAAGCACATTCAATGTCAACAAACCTACCCAGATAAAGATTTCTCTCTTGCCAACCACATTTACCGAGTCTTTTCTAGGCTGAGATTAAATAAAACCAGTTGGATTAATATTTTGTATAATTAAGGATCCAGGAAAGGAAGGAAATTGTTCTGTCAGGTTCCAGTAAAAATGAAAAAACGTAAAGCCAAGTAAGGCTTATGAATTGTTTTTTTGAACGATCTGTATCAGCTCTGCAAGTCAAAGACCTAAACTACAGATTTCTTCAGAAGACAAAGATTGCTTATTATAGCTACAGCTGTAAGCATATAGGCATGTCCCAGTACAAACAGATTTTTATATAATTTACCTAGAATATTTACTAAAGTGTTGCCCACATGCAGACAGAGATGAGTGTTCAGCATCACCATGAATATAAGCTACAATACTTCTAGAAGCCTTGTGAGTCACTCATCTGAACTCCTCTGCTGTTTCCTCCCCACTCCTGAGGGAATGAGGTGGAGTCAGGAAAGAAAACGGTCTAAGGCAACAAGAAATTACTACCTTTCTTCCCAATTTTGCTCTGTTTATTCCAGAGTACATGCACAGCTGGGAGGCAGACAAAGGAGACTGGTTTTAACCTCCAGACTCCAGATTTCTGCTTCCAAGGAAAAGCAAAGTAGCTTCCCTTGCACCTCCCACAAACCGTAGGCAGGTCTCACTTCTTTTTCTCATGCAAGTATATAGTCTCAATTAATTGACAGAACTATCTTAATTCAAAGAAAATACATGACTACATAAAACTTTGCAATTAATAAAATCCAGTAACTGAATAGTCATCTGTTCAGTTCAGAGACACAAAATGACAAAAGAAAAATAACCCAGCATTCATTCTAACTTTTCTCTATTGGAGCAGCATAAGAAAAATTAATAATACAAAATGCATATTTGTGATTGAGATGTGAACTTTATTTGTATACTTAAACTGTAACCTTTTAAAAATACTTAAGAAATATAATCTGAACAAAGAGCAATAAAATATCTTAAAAGTGTTAAAAACCTATTTAGCAATTTTCTGTTTAAGACTTCTTGCATATTTTATACACCTGAACAATACGCTGGTAGAGAAACTCTTGACTGAARCATCTTACAACCACCATAGTACAAGATAAATCAATGCCTTTAAAAAAAAAAAAAAAGTAGCTCTGATATTCAAAATATGTAGTCTAGCAAGCTGTCTAAAGAACTGACATTCCTAAAAAAAACAGAAAAGCAGACACAAGAGTCCTATTTCTCTTTAAAGAAAGTGGTAATATGAGGGAACAGCATCTTTCCTCACGACTTTCTAGCTAGGATGTCACCCACGACACTTCCCTTTTTATTAAGGCCAGATTTAACTTTACTGGCAGGGGTTTTCTTTCCGTGCTCTTGTAGTGTATAACCCTGTAATCAAAATCAACGATCTATTCTTACATTAACAGACAGTACATAATAGAAGTCCTCCAGCCTGTCTTACTTCAGATTCTCAAGGTACTTAATAAAAAGTGTACGTTCTCCGGCTGGTGGCTCCTACTGATTCATCAGCTGCATCTAACAGCAGCCACCTCCCTGTCTTTTGACCAAAACAGAAGGCAGCTATTACACCCAACAGCTTTCCAAAGTAACAACCATAGAAGTCTGACGGTAGAATTGTTAGTCTTAGAGAATTAACTAGGAGTCAAAACAACTCCTGTTTCAGGGAAGAGGGACCACAAAAAGTTGCATCTATCCACATATTTTGTTATGGATAGTTAAGATAAGTCTGCGTCCATGAAGACAGACAAACAGATGTAGACAAACTGCTTTAGGTAGTGTGGTGTGAGTTTTGGACAGGAGACGGGTTGGTTTTAAAGCAACTTTTCTTTYTGGGAGAAGGTAAGTGACAGAAGACGACTTCTGTTGGAAAATGGAGAAGAGATCTCAAAATATCAGCTCAGTCAAAGAGAGAAGCAGGCAAACACTTCAGCATTTGTTAAACCCACACAAACCCACAGTTATTAGCTGTACACTTAAGTTCTTCTTGCAAGTACAACAGCTTTTAAAAAATGTTTTCATAATATGAAAAGCAAGGCCCACAGATTGGTTACAGGTATTTTCACCTGTTGGCAGAGCAAAGGCAGAAAAGCCACTGATAGCAGGAATACTTCTGGCCTCCTTAGCTCCTTCCAGCTCAGACCATGTCCACAGCCAATTTTGTTTTCTGGCACTGAAAATGGCATCAATTACAATAATAACCACAGAACCCTTCCAGGAATAATTACTGAAGGCAGCAATTTCAGCTGTGCACACCAGCTCTAAAAGCAGAGTTGAAGGAAACAAACAAAACAAAAATCAAAGGCTGTCTCAGCAGCCCGTTTGCTCTTTCACATGTCAACTGYCCTCTCCCAGCACTACCCAGACAGTTGCTGGGAGGTGAGACTGGACAGGAACGCAACAATAGCGGAGTGAAAAAAAAACAACCCAGAGACATTGGAAGACATCAACCCACTGTCACAGCTGGCATTGACAGCCTGRTGCTTCACGAAGAAATGCTATTACATCTTCCCAAGGAGAAGAAACAGATAAAGGTAGCTTGGCTGGAGCAAATGAATGACTGCAGAATTCCTAATCTTAGTTTTATATCATCCATCACATTGCCTTGAAAGTGTTTATACCAATAGTGCGCACACTCTTATAAATTAACTAAAACATGATCCTACTAAATTGTATTAGGGCAGCTGGTAAAACAACTAAGAGAATTCCCTTTGGGCATTCTCTGAGAAGAATTACTRCATCTCCTTTGATCTACTTTTCTACTGATCTATAGTCATGCTCTAAAAATGAGCACAGGAAGTGCTGATTTTATGTATTTCCCCTTTGAAAATGTCTTCCTGCAATACTGCTTCTGCAGAGAAAACAGATTCAAGCTCATCATTTATTACAAAAAAACCTAACCCACATCACAAAAGGTCAACATAATATTGTCTTATTTTCACCATGCAATAAGCTTGCTTTTCCCTCTTCAGCAGGTATTATGAGGCTTGCAAATACAGTGCACAGTCTGGGCTTCAAGGACCGACAATGCACAAGACCACCACAGGCCTCAGAGGCTGCATCCTTGAATATCAGTAGATCTCCTTGGGGTTTTCTGAAGTATGGCATAGCAGGCTTAACAGCTTCTTCTTGCTCTGATGCACTGAAACCAAATCCCTATGCCTGTATCCCAAGGAAAAGAAGCAATTCTCACCTACCAGCTGCTTAATCAAAAAAAAAAAAAAACCCCGAGTGTGATCTTTCATTGTTACACGAGAAAAGAACAAGTTCCAACTTCCCTGGATTCAGATGCTTTTTTGGTTTGCTTTTTAATCCTGCATGTTTCTCTCCAGCAGATGATTAGGAACACATTACATTTGGTCTGTAGGGCCAGTCAGCCTCCCCACTGAGGCTCATTTAGCTGTATGGGCTACAAGACAATAACCTTTATCCTCACTTTGCTTTTTTCTTAACTTTGGTTCTTTTGCCGAAGGCTGGAAACCCCCTTAAAGGAAAGGCAGCACAATGCAATGTGCCCAGATTCAGCACTGGACAGTGCTGGTGTTGAGATTGAAAATTAGGAAATTCTAGCTGGAGCCAAGAAATCTGGAATAAAGTTTATCATTTCCTCATTAAAACTCTGCTGGATTGCCATACTGCTGAGCTTCTGAAGAAGTAAATGTTAGTCAGGTCCATTTCTAGAAATGAAAGTTGCTCTGCTGCCTATGACAAGTGACCAATCTGATTCTATCACTAGCTCCACTCTAAACGATGACATACAAAAGCTGCCATTGCAGCATGTTTGATGAGCTTGGGATGACGGACAAATCAATTACTCCTTTTCAAGTCATATCAAGGTTATTCCTCCCAATACCGTTCTTTAATTTAACACAGATGTTCTTTTCCCCTTCTCTTCCCCCTATAAAATTCATTAGCTAACTAATTTTTTTCAGCACCGTTTCAGTTACACTGGATTATGTATCACTTTTGAGTTGTGCTCCAAGTTATGTAGAAAGAACAGAGAGACCCGAATTTGACTACGAGCATATGAAACTATGGAAGAGATTCAGGTTCATAAAAGACGTTTTCATTTTAGCAGATAAGAACAGTAGCAAGTAGCCATGTAAAAATATAACACAAATCCTAGTGTTCTACAAGACCTTCTACAAACTTGAAAAGTGATTCTCATGACTGAATTTTTATCCCGTACCACTTACAGAATTTAGGCAGACAAGTCAAGTCAGTTATGCCAGTCAGTAGAGGGCTTTCACAGTTTTATGCCACCAACCACATGAAGCCTCGTGGGTRAGTTGCCATGGTTACAAAGTGTTTGCTTTTATACATTTGTCTGAAATTCCTATGGAATTCCCACATGGCCAAAACCAGCAGTGGTTAGGAGTGCTCCACCAACATTTAAGAACTTGAGTCAGAAACGCATACCGCTTCCGCTCAGACTATTATCTGGGAAACACTAAAAAAGATGATTCATACCATTTTGAGCCATGGAAGGGAGGAAACAAACATCACATTCAACTATTTAAAACCTTCAGTGATGACTCACGTCAGCTTAGGACATTTCCAGAATCGGCTGCTGTTCTCAAGTAACAAATTGCTGTAGACTACTGAAGAAAATAAGCTGTTGATTATTCAAGAAAACAAACAAGACCGATCCRCTTTCAACAGAACCATTCAACTATCAAAGAAAGAATAAAAGGGGAAGGATTGGGTTTTTTTCCCCCGCCACAACAAAACACAAAACCCAAGAAGCTCAGTGGATCATATCTCTGTAGGCCAAGGTCAGAAAGCCCACCAACTCCCAAGTGATAATTATGCCTATTAAAGTTTGATTTTAGCTGTATTTGCAAAAATCAGCTTGGAAATTTTGCTACAGCGAGTCCTGTCTTGTTTCAGCTGTATTAGTGTGGTTTTATCTTAGCCTATGTTTTGCTTGGACTCACACGGTTGTGCGATTTAGCAGCCAGTACTAACAAAACGTTAATCCAGTCACAGGGGCAACAAGATACAACCAATTAAGAGTGAGGAATAATGAACAGCCTGTGAAAAGCTAAGAATAGAGCACAGAAATGCATCCAAAGAAGTGTTATACAGCACTCATTGACCTCCAGTGATTAAATGACCATGAGGGGAAGTAACAAGGGTTGGACTTTGGAAGGAAAAAAACCTAAGTAGGAGCAACTATATAACATAGATAGCTTTTTCCCTACCAGAAGGGCACTGGGAACAGGACACTTCRCATGGAAGCAATTCCTGTCTAACACTTCCCTTCTGGCCATCTTAGGGAAGGAAAGTTAAATTAGCTTTTAATGTCTGTCTGCTATTTACTCATAAGCATGACATTCTGATAAATAAAAGAACTAAGAAGCATTATTAAGAGGAAACACTATATTTAGAATGACAGCGTGATAGCAGTAAGTATTTTCTCAGAAGACCACACAATTTCTACCATTCAAAACATAGCTCTGATTTTGTCAACGAGAAAAGGACAACAAAATCTATGCCTTCAAAACACCTATTCTCCATTTTTGTCATTACTGAAACTCTCCTAGTAGAAAGTTTTGGAAGTCAGTAATACTGGGGGGAGGAAGAGGCTGAAATACTAAATAGCTCCAAAATTCTCAACCTTAAGAAAGAAAAAAGAAAAACTGTTGCTGTTAAAAGTTTAAGTTCAGATTTTCYTACTCATTAGTCATGTGATGGTACAATCTGCCTACAGTCCAGGCTCCCCCTCCCTGTCCACCAAGGGAAGAGTGTTGTGGGGTGGGGAAGAGTTTGGTGGTGACGGTTTTTTTTTCCAGGATGGGGTTTGGGAGGGGAGGGTCCTGAATACATTGATTAACTTTCTTTAAAGATTTAGAAGTTTTCTTTTAAAGATTTTTGAAATCAGATTCTCTTTTGCAGAAGAGTTATAAGAGTTGAAACAAAATGATAAATATTTTAGTAGTATAATACTAAAAATGCATATAACATTCCTACCAGTGCAATACTTTTAATACAGTTTTGGGTAGATATGAATAGACTGTGACCACAGAAGGCACAGTTCAGCTGGCTTGCTCACATGTGGGATTTTGTTTCCATACATACCAGGGACTCAAAATACTATATGCAAATGAGCAAAATGAATTCTAGTTGCTATGGATACCACCATATTTATGATTTTATCTCTCTTCAGTATGTAAACACTCAGCATCACTGTATATGAATTATTCTGATTCTCTTTGAAATAGTGTGGGTCAATATCTGCCTCATGTATCAGGATTTGCTGTTTGGGGGAAGCTAAGTTTCCTAGAAGTTTTTAGGAATCCCTTACACCTCCCTCATGTCCRAGAAAGAGCTCTTTTCTGGCAACTGGAAACACTCTGGAAAACGCAGCTGGATAAAATCCACATATTCACACACACATACGCACACTACTACAGGATGAGAGAGCTCATCTGAATCTGCTGCAGCTGCCAAAATGGATGGCTTTTCCCAAAACTGCACAAGGAGAAATAAAGCAACAGCCAAGAATCTTACCCGGCTGCTTCAAACCTTGCAAAGAGTCCTCCCCTCGATGCCCACCAGGGAAGTAGCTCCCAGGAGGGCTCTTACACATCCCTTCAGGATAACGGCATGTAAGCAACATTTATTCTTAGAAGTTACTTTTGCTATCAGTTTTTCAATTCTGTTATTTAGAAGATTAAAAAGTGCTTTCCTTAAAAAGCTGAGCAGTCCAGTACCGAATTAAATTTCACAAAATATAACAAAGTATTAATTTAGAACACTAATTAAAGTTTTACCAGCCTAGAAATTTGTTTTTTTGTTTTTCGTTTGTTTGGGGTTTTGGGTGTTGTGGTGTTTTTTAAAGTGACATCTGAGGAAGTGGATGAGTCTGATTTTAACTGCTGGCCACCAGAGAGACTCTTCACTCCTCCCTTCCCCACATGATCCTTGTACATTCACATCCCCTTCCTGAGCCAGCACAGGCACTTGTGTGATCCAATTGCCCCTATTCATTTATTTTGCTGGTGAATTATTTGAGCCAGCTCATCATGGTCTGACAGCTGACACAGAAGCAGTGGGAGCATTCAAACTGCTCACTGTGACAGAAAGTGATTCAATTGCTTTGCAAAACCACACCCATAAGCTGAGCTCCCTTCACCAATAACATATCAGAACTACTTCATTCCTCATATCGTCTTTAAAATATCTCAAAACAGCCTTCTTGATACCTGAACTTTTCCAAACTTGGACACTATTACAATCAAGTGTATCACTTAAGAAATTCTTTCCAATTACACAAAAACTCACTTACACGAAGAACTCAAGTTTTTCTCCCATGATTCAGTATATAAAACACTCATAGTAAGTTTCTTTAAAAAAAAGAAAATATTTCGYAACACAGAAATTTCACAGATTATGGTATTCAAACTGTCTCTATAGTATGAACAGTATTTATAAAGCATGTGGCAATAAGAACAGGCTACAGAATTTTAGGGCCCGGTTTTCAAAAGTGCACACAAAACCAATTATGCATGCAGAATCCACGTGTGAACAATTTATGTTATTACCATACAAGCACAAGAAGGTAGTTACAACTTTACACAATCATCCATACATGATTTAAAAGGTAAACTTGTGGTTTGTTTTTTTAAATCAGGATTATTTTGGGGTTCATTTCTTCCAAAATCTTCCTAACACTGGCTTCAATCAGTCATTTACTCAATAAAGATGACACCTAGAGGAGAACTTGCAAAGTAAATTTTGGCATTCCTAAAAGCCAACAAAATGCTTTATAAAGGAGTACTTATAATATAGAATCAGAAAGATGGTATCAAAACAGAATACATAATACATTGAGCAGTACATTATTTATTTAAAACATTAAGAAAATTAACTTCTATATACCCTTGCCTCTAAAAATCCATAGGCTTAGGTATCTTAGAATCTACAAATAACCAAATCCCATTCAGCAAACACACGGGTATGAAAAGGAAAGGTATCTGCTCAAGTTTTTGCAGAAACGAGGCCACAGAACATCTAGTATGCAATTGTTTTCTACCACTTTTTGGCAAGGTAACTTTTATTTTATAAAAGCATTATGAAAAACAAAAACCAGGTTTCTATAAAATATAAATATGCCAAGTTTTATGAATATGTTAGGAACACACTAGCGTTTAGTAACAAAAAGTCAAGAATATGGTTTAGAATATTCATATTTGTTTATATCTTATGTACCAAGCTGTGCAAAGTCTTCCCCAGAAAACTCTACTAATGCAACCAGCCTACTCAAAATGTACGACAATCAAGAGAGAACACCACTGAAGTCATAAATTGTTTTGTAAACTAAACCAAAATCTAGAAACCCATCAATAAACTTACACATCTTCTTTAAAAAACACCACACACATTATTAGGAAAATGCAACCTTTAAGTCATGCAGATATGAATTTTTGGAATCTTGACTCAGCTGTTGTCGCCTTCTCTCCGGCAAACGATTTCAGGCCCTACGAAATAAAGCCAACCTACTATTTTTTCAGAAGGAAGTATTGATCTCCCAGGTTTCTTCTTGGATGTACACTGACACCTCATGGACATTTAAAAAATTTTTTAAGGTCTACTCTTTTAGTTCTGTTTTTCTCTCTGTTTTTAAAACTCCAATCACTTTTTTTTTTTTTTAAAATGCCATGTTGTTCTCTTTAGAAATGTACAGGACGTTATTTGCTCTATTGCTAATTTTCTCTTAATAAAGAACTACCTCACATTCGTTTTGGATGAGCAGTGGGGTGTGTCCCCCCAAACACTGAACCATGGAACACAGAAAGACAAGGTACCTCTCTCCAGCTTCAGCCCCTCCAAACTGCAGAGAAGCAACCACAGAGCCTGTAACTCCTTGCAGAACAGAGAGACCAGGAAGAAAAATAGGACAAACATCATATGAAGAATGAGACTGGAAATGTTCTTCCCCACATGACAGAAACTAGCTCTGAACAATTATCTGGGGCTACGCAGAAGCCCTTTACTCTTTGAAGTCCATGAAAGCCTTCATAGTTACACACATGATTACCTAAGAATATTAACAAAATTCACCATTTCCAGTTCAATTTATGGCAAAGTAACAATAAGCTTTATTTAGCACTGTTGTACCATAGAAAACAAAGGTAAAAGGCGAGGTTCCTTCCAGATTCTCATTCTGGAGTAGAAGTGTGTTACCTTTTTCTTTTCCAACAGGCTGTCTAACATGTATGAAAAAAAAAATCTGCCATTTCTTCTTCCTTGATTGAGGCAGGAGAACAAAAAAAAAAAAAACAAACACCCAAAAAACAAAAAACAAAACCCACACACCAAGGAAAAAGTCTGTAGCAATCTATGTAAATAGTCAAGTCACACATCATACATCTCAAGACTGATAAACTGACAAACTGCTCCTTGCTAAATAAAATTATAAAGTCCTCAACAGTGAAAAATGTGAGAGTAATTTAAATGTAATAGGCCTATAATGCTTATTTGGTAGGGGTATTACCAGACTCTTCTAAAATACCGCAGAGCTAATTTAATTAATGATATCCACGAAATATTAATATGCAGGGGGAAAAAAGACTCATTCTTTTGAAATATTTATCTTTACCTAAATATGCAAGACAAAGCCACTTAAAGGATATTGTTTGTTCTTAAAAATGAAAAGAAGCTCCATTATGTGATTTCCTTAGAGGTGCTACTTCAAATTTCTTGATCTTGTAAAAAAGAACACTTGAATTTTGTTTTCTAAAGTATTTATAGCATTCCTGAACACAGTATTTAAATATTTTGGCAAAATCTGAGGCTTTGTGGTTTTTTTTAAATAAAACTATTAAAAACAAATGTAAAAAAAAAAAAAAAAAAAAAGCAGCCTTTACCTCATCTCTTTCCCATGCCTAAGGGAAGAGGAAGAGATTCTCAAGTATTTACTCTTTGCTTAATACAAAGCTTTGTTTTACATTTCTTTTGAAGTGGAATTCCTGTAGCATTAAAACCAAATCAAGAAGGAGAAAAAGATTCACTTTCCCTCCCAGAGAAACATCCCATCAACTCCTTGTCCCACAGGGCTCCTGGCTTTAACAGAGATGGAACAAGCAAACTGCCAGTCAGCATATTTTCCCAACACATTCCCTCCCACCCCAGCCAAAAAGCAGCAGCTAGTAAATTCCATTCATCACGGAAGAGAATGTATTTTTCAGTCATTACTATCACTATCTGGTCAACAAGGGAAATATCACACCTATTCTCATTTATAAAAGATTAAAATTAGGTCATCTTGAAGTACACACTTGAGAAAGAATCTGATGTAACACACTTGAAACTAAAGCTTATTTTACTCCATGCATATATTAAAGAGATGCTAGTATGGTCTACCATTTCTGCAGATGTTGCTAACTGCCACAAGCATCCAGCTTTGTAACTCAGCCAAACTCAGACTCAGGTTTTCTGCATCAGGTGCCAGAATCAGTTAAAGACCACAGATAACGTTTTCAGCTAAAAAAACCAAACCAAAACAAAAACCAAAAAAACCCCCAGCTATTACCAAGATTAGGAGAAAAATAAATTTTAGTCTTCATCAGTTCAACCCAGTCTTGCTTACAGCAATTCAAGTTATAGCACCACACTATTTTGGAAGGTCAAAGAAACATGCATCGTTCCGATACCCATTACACACACATAATGGATTTATGGAGTTTTTTTATTATTATTGGGCTGTCAAAATCAGCCCAAATTTCCTTGTGTTAAAGTCTCTTATCTGTATACTACAAATGTTTTCAGCTAGCTTGTAGCTGTCTGGCAACACAGTTTTCTGAATAATTTACCCCAAAAGAACAGTTTCCAGCCATAAACAATTCCCATAACCTGTAAAAACTGGACTAGCAAACTGCGTCCAAAAACTAATTACTCACCCTTCAGCAAGCACAGTTTCTGGAAATATTTTAGCTAGCATTGTATTTTTAAATAAGGATGTGCATTGCATTTGTATTCGCACAAGAGCAAGACAAGGTATTTCAGCAACAATGACTTTCAGTTTCCTAACTAAACCAGTATTAACCATTATCTTTACAGCACTCCATCCCCAAGAAAGACATAAGGAATAGAGCAGGGAAACCAACACTTCTCCCCACCACCTGGAAGTCAAGACATTTTCCCCTAATAGTTCGATCTGCATTTAAGTTGTTCCAGTTTGACTCCTGTCTGGGACACCTCAGGCAAGGGAAAAAAAAACCCACAACATATAAAATTGGAAAAGACACGTCTCCAACCTGAAGCTTTATACAGGCTCCAACTCCTGCCAGATTATGGGAGACATCTATACCACAAAGCAGCTTGGCCTCCAGATCCCTAGCACATGAGACAAAGGAACTAAAAGCTGCAGCTCTTCAATGCTGTAAAAACACAACTGTACCAGCAGTACAGAACAGAACCCACTTGATTATTATATGTACTTAAGGAGATTTAACAGGATGAGTCAAGAGGTACAAAATCCACTTGACTATACAGGGAAAGAGACCAGTGGAACTCCTTGGGAAAAATGAGAGAAAGCCAGGTTCTTTAGGGCACTTCAACAGTTTTACTACTGGAAAACAGTGAAAACACAGCCACCTTTCTCCCTGTGAGGATTAACTTAAAGCATACCCCTCAGAAAGGTACAAAGTGTCTTAAAAATTAAGCAGGCCCCTACTGGGTTTCACAGCACAGTACCAAATTAGGATGCAAAAGTTGACTGCACAGACTGATGGGAGCAGGCAGAGGTTCTGCAAATCTCAGCATGTTCCCTACTAAGGGATGCCTATTTTTAATTTAATTACACTTCTGTATCAATAAACTGAAGCATGTTTGGGTTTTTTTGTTGGTTGTGGTTTTTTGTAGGGTGTTTTGTTTTGTTTGTTTGTTTTAAGGTCAGTACCTTTTGTTTGTTTGTTTAAATATCAGCAAAATGGTTCAGATTCAAGAAGAAAAAAACCAAATCACTCAAGCTAGCTTTCACCTGGAAGTTGACTCAACTCCATGTTAGGAACTTCACCTATATTCAAGTATATATCAATACAGATCTTATCCACACTTGGTAAGCAGTTTACCTTGAGCTTTAGCAGTAAAAAGCAGTTGCACAGCTTCTCAGTGAAAATTAAGGTTTACTGGTGGGGGTGACGGGGGGGGGGGAAGGCAACAAAAAAAAAAAAACCCCAAAGCACCAACACAAATCCTGATGCTTAATCGTTAGGTTACTAGGCCCAACTTTATGTCCAAAATTAGCAACTTTCTGGGGCAAGCAGATGCAGTAGGATTTAACAGCAAGGTACACCTCCTCATTGGCAGCAAAGTTATAACAAAGAATTCCTTACAGAGGAAGCTTTTGAAAATATCAGCCACAGCCCATAATAAATAGGTACACAAACTGAACAGTTTGAGGAGGTTGTTCTAATAAAGATCTGAAAGAGTTCTGTGTGCCATTTCTCTCCTGATGCTGAGCATGAGTTCAGCTATCTATTCAGATGCAATCCTGAATATAATTTACCTTGAAACCCTGAAAAAGACATAATCATTCTAACCATATGACAACTATCAGAAACTGAACACCTCTGTGCAAATCATAGCAGCTACAGAAACATTCAGACAAAACAAAAGGAGTATAGTGGAACCATCTAAGTCCCTATTAGTCTCAACAGGAATGCCTGTCTTGCAGAAGAGGTCTTCAATCAAATAGTGCCAGTTTTTACAATTTTGCTGCAAATGTTGCAAGTATATAGTCAGGAATGCCCACAAGCAACACTTACCAACCAAAGACACTGTGAAGCTCTGCAATTAAAGGGTCTTGCTGAACACCACTCACAAGGGACATGTCTTCCAACGCACCCTAACTGGTGTGCCCCCAGTAGCCTAACCCAGGCCCTGTCCATGGTACTTCACCGGAAGCATCCCAGCTGCTGGGGGCACAGATTGCAGGGCTGCCCAAAGTCCGAACAGGGCTAGATCAGTTCTCGGTGGGCTGTGAAAAACAAATGACTTCAATTTTATAAACAGACCTGCCCATAGAGAGCTCTGAGATAGCTTGCTTTTTTTATTTATTTTGCAAGTCACATGGTTAGGGGGTGGAAATGCATAGAGAAAGAAGGATTAGATTACAAGCAAGAAAGGTCTTAATGAACCAAGGTTCATGCTCCACACCTTTAAAGCAAAAACTTCCAGCAGCTGAAACCACTATTCATGACAATCTCCCCGTCTTCCTCATCCAGGAAGAGAAAACTGTTGACTGGGGAGAGAGTACTAAAACTACTCCTCTTACACCCGGCAACAGTTCCTCTGCTTAGAAAAATCTATCAGACTACCGTGAACTTTTAGAATGCAAAGTTCTACCAAAATTGTCCTATACCACTGTTACTGCTCCCAGAACCAGGTGCTTTCAAACAGAAATAGTATAAGCAATGCATCTTTTTATTATTGGTAATATGTATTACTGCTGTTGGTTTATATGTCACAGTCTGCACTACGGAGGTACGAGGAACAGGGTAAGACCATGCTGAGTGAGAACAGACTCCAGTTTTCTAACCTGGTGGTAGCAACACAGAAATAAACATGCAGGTGCTCCTTCTTTCAGGTAGTCTCCTTCAACATAAAAGCAGTATATTTAAAAAGAAAAAAAATCAGAACTGATGAACACGCAGCCTGTTCATTAAAACTGGCTTCTTCAGCTGTCATTCAGTAGTAATTGTTAGAGTCTGAAGTGACGTACACTAGCTTCTTAGGTAAATTTACTTTTGAAGTCAAGCATCAAAAACGTCAACACTTTTCCAAAAATCAAGAATAGTCTTGAGATATATAACCTGTTCTTCCTCAATAAACAGACATGGAAAAAGATGACATTTACATCTCCTCTAAGCTCTTATGATTTTTTTCACTATGCCAGGTTTATATATCCTTCCTTCCATAAGGGCTTCAGCTTACTAAGAGGAATCAACAAAAACCAGCATAACAGCTTAGAAGTGTTTTGCACTCCTCAACAGCAAGAAGCTGGTTCTTCAGCTGAGACCCATACTAAAAAGTTTTCCAGCAAACCTACGCAAGTTAGGAAGGACTGTGAATTTATACCACTGAGGTAGTTATGCAAGCAAACTCTAACGTAGACTTTTGTCAACACAGACTACTTTGTTCAGAGAATCAGTAGATACCATACTAGCAATACTAGCATAGGACACTCTCCCCTAGGGGAGGGCTTGCCACTAATGCTCCGTTTGTAATTTCAGAACTACTTTTAAGTGCAAACAAACAAACAGTCTTGATCTACTTTCCCATGCTAGAAGGAAAAAAGTAGCTGAACTATAGCCTAAACTGGAAGGCAATAGCCCACTCAAGAGTCACTGCCATGATTAAACAAGAAAACAGACCCCAAATAAAAAGAGAAAAGAAAAAAAAAAAAAAAATCTATTATTTCAAATGAAATAATGATGTTCAGTCTTGAAACTAAGACATATAAAACAGAGTTAGGAATTTGAAGGAAAAAAAAAAAAAGAAATCACAGTGTATGCAACTTTAGGTACAAAGCTAAACCACACGCAAGGCACTAAAGTAGTAGCGGAAGTCTACTTGTGTACTCCTGAAGACTTCCACTACCAATCACCTGCTATATCAACTCAGGGCCTAAACCAATTTTTCTCATGGCCTTATACAATTCAGAAACTATCAAAATAAATACAGCCAACAAAAAAGTGCCACCACAAACCAGATGATCTCACACAGTTGGCTTGTTTTCATGCTATAGAAGTTAATTACAGGCATCACTTCCTGATAAATTTTCCATTTTTTTTGTTTATCCATTTTATTTACATGCCAAAATACTTAGTTATTACAGCTACTTTTTTCCAAACATGCACAAGACTGAAATACTTATTACGAAACACTAGCTTAAGTTACTGAGTGTACTCGTTTTGGCTGGGATAGAGTTAATTTTCTTTATAATAGCTTGTATGGGGCTATGTTTTGGATTTGTTATGAAAACAGTGTTGTTAACACAGGGATGTTTTTGTTATTGCTGAGCAGTGCTTACACAGAGTCAAGGCCTTTTCTGCTTCTCACACTGCCCCACCAGCGAGTAGGCTGGGGGCGCACAAGAATTTGGGAGGGGACGCGGCTGGGACAGCTGACCCCAACTGACCAAAGGGATATTCCATACCATATGATGTCATGCTCAGCATATAAAGCTGGGGGAAGAAGGAAGGGGGGCATGTTCGGAGTGGTGGCGTTTGTCTTCCCAAGTAACCGTTATGCATTATGGAGCCCTGCTTTCCTGGAGATGGCTGAACACCTGCCTGCCGATGGGAAATAGTCAATGAATTCCTTGTTTTGCTTTGCTTGGGTGCGCGGCTTTTGCTTTACCTATTAAACTGTCTTTAACTCAACCCACAAGTTTTCTCAATTTTACCATCCTGATTCTCTCCCCCATCCTGCTGGGGGGGAGTGAGTGAGCGGCCGTGTGAGGCTGAGCTGCCCGCCAGGGTTAAACCAAAATTAACTGCCAGAAAATGGCAGAATTAAGGTAACATGCAACCTTGACACATTTACCTTAAACAGAATAAAGACACTGCTTAATTACATGTCCCTACTACTTTGTGAGTTAGGGACATAAAATAAGTATTTTTCAATTAAGTAGTCTATCCATGATTCCAGTTCCCAAAGATCTCTAAACAGTTTGGATTATTTCCTTTACAGATCAGTTCTGTAAGGGGGACCAGTGAAATTTATGACATACAACCCATGCTGGATTTCATTAAATTTACTTACTGTGTTATTTCAATAAATAACACAAGCAATTGAAGAACATTTGGAGAACAAGGAAATACAAAACAGAAATGCCACACAGCATTTAATGAAATTATACAGGAATTTCTTACCATGAAAAATGCCATGTGACCAGGTGCAGTAGCATTTACACAGCATGAGAGAGAAAGATTAACAACAGAGTTGAAATGGCCACAGGCAAAATTAATTCCTAATTTACATGAAAAAAATTTCAGAAGTTAAATCCTCTTTCGCTAGGATTAAATATAACCCAATAGATCACAAACTGGATATATTTTAGAGGAATGACTACTGTCACCTCAGAAGTAAAGGTTTTAAAGTATGTTAAAGCTGTTGCTATTGTTTACCGAGACAAACAAAATCATACCAYGGGTTATTAATTTTTTCATTTGCAAAATAAGAAGCACAACTGGCATATTGATATGCCAATACTTCTTGGGACGCAACTGGCAGTGTAGTCAGCAACCCACAAGATTCCCCGTGCCAGAAAGGAGTTCTCTGGAAGTTTCAATGTATTTATTTGCTGTAATCTTTACTGCTAGTGGGTTTTACCGATGGATTTCTTTTTTGTGGACCAAAACGAAGGCGGTGGGGGGGAGGGGAGGAGAAAAGCAAACCTCAAAAGATTCAGCCTGCATAGWTAAGAAGGCGTATAGAATGAAGGCAAATGGAAAGCTAACAGCTGTGGTAAGCAGGTACAGAATCTTCCAAAATAACTGTATCATTACAACATTGTTTAGATGAGTCTTACTGATAAATTAATTACTCAGGTCAAAAAACAATCCTCAGTCACCTTTCCAAACTGGGCAGAGTAGCACAGGACATATTCAGCCCCAATACAGCCAAGGTCAAAGAGGGACTACCACTGTAGTTACATGTCCCCAGCRTCTTCTTTGTGCTGCCACCGCAGTTATCAGACTGTCCCATAAACTGACCTAGAGAGCCAAAGTGGCAGAARGCTAAAAGTGTTTTTTGCAAATTCAGCGCCCCCCAAGCTGGCCTACTGTAAGATCAGCTGAACACCAGTGCAAGAGGACAGCTGGGAAACTCCCAAGGAAGGGATATGAAGGGAAACTACCTTTTCTAACATGGGCTTTAAGTTGCTATCTTTTTAAACAGCACATAAAGTAGCTTTGCTAATCTGTGCAGATGCATCTTAGCTAGTGGTCTCATCTACAATTCAGACCTTTAATCATATTCCCAAATAATGCTGTAACTAAAGTCTTACTTTCTTTATGTTCTTGGAAAGAAAGTATAATTTCACTGCTCAGCAATTTTTATAGAGCTCAAGTGTATAAGGACCAGATGATAAATAGTATAACGTAATCAGTGGTTCTTAACCAGGGGTAACACATCATCTTTTCTGTAATTTCTGCACACACACCTCCATCATTCCTGACCACACACAGCTCTCAGCAGAAGGTAAAGTAGATGGCACATCTCGGATGTGTGAGCTGCACAGATGTGAGGTCACCCTCAGCATCCCATGACCACCCCAACTCCACCTGCAACACTCTCCCCTTACCCACAATAGTATCTTCACCTTACCAATCCATTTTTGCTTAGATTAGCACAAGTAGAGACCCTAAAGCAGATGGTACTGGCACAGATTCAACAGCAACACTGACGGAAAAAGATGGAGATACAGTACTTCTCTGTTAACTCACCTAAACAGATTTGCATGGAGATGCACACTTGTTGAACGGCTGACCAGAAAGTGTATGTGCCAACTGCTTGGCCTGCTCATAGCTACAAGGTCATACTTCCAGCTGCTCAGATTCATTTGCAGCACCCCAGTGTTCAGGCTCACTTCAAACGTCTTTTCTCTTTGGTGCTGAAAAGAGTTTCTGGGCTTAAGATATGTATTTGCAGAGAGGATGCAGAAGAATTCTTCTGTCTACTGCTGATGTAAGTAATTATTTAAGTCTAGTTCTTCTCTGAATAAATATGATGCTACTTTGAGTATTGGTCAGAGTATTAGTTTAATATACTGATTGTTTTTATAAGATTGTTCACCAAAAGATATCCTGAAAAGAAACATCTAACAGGATTCAAACTTTGTTTCTATAATACATTGCACATTTTCAAATCTGACAAATATAGTTTTCTGATCTGAGCATTTTCATACTTGATCTTTATGTTTGGATTTGTGCTTATATTATATTGTTTCGAATTGAAGAGAAAATTCCCCACTTCACCCTAGAACTTTCTCAAATTATTATTTCCAATAACTGACAGAAATCTAGAATCTCTAAACTGAACAGCAGAATGGCAAAAAAAAGCTTTGTTTTGATGATTCTTCTACCCTAGAAATTTCAGTTAGACTGTCCAAGCAGTCATGTTACTCCGAATAATAATTTGGAATATTATATGCGAATGTACAAAAAGTGCAAAGTAATATTCTTTTTCAGTTTGAAAGAAAGAAAAGAAAGAGCAAGATTGGTGGAAATCACTCTAAAAAAAAGCAGCAATATCAAGTTTTGTCACTTGGTGGCAGCACACCAAAGAAAACCAAAACACTTGAGCAAGACCACAAAATTTCTTATCAGCACGTATTCCTTTACATCTCTCATACAAGTGCCAGAATTCCTGGAAGGCTCTAGTTACTTCACAAATTTAAGATAGGCACCTAAATTTTTTAAGACTACTGACTTCACATTCAAGTAGACATTAAAGGCTCAAAATTAAAGGAGCTCTACTTCAGTCTTTCTGACTGAYGTTTACAGGTTCACCTACCTCCACCAAAATTGCCAAACATGTGCTAAATAGGATTCCCAAGCAGGTGCAAGCATTGGCAAGCAAACAGAAGCAATACTTGAAAGCCTGACATCCCAACGGTGCTAACTGTTCATTCAAACAGAACTAAATAGGGGACTTGGATTCAGATGCACCATCAATTTGGATTTTACCTTCTCCCCATGCTGTCAGAAAAGGCCTACCAACACACCAGAAAACTCATTACAGTAATTTAAACTTCTCCTACCAGCATCTCTTCCACCACCTGAAACTGTTGCCAGTATTACACATGAAAGGCAGCACCACATGCAGTAAATACCTAACAGTGCTACTATAGTCAGTGACAATGAACCAGAACTGACAGTCTTTACCCATTTAAATAATTGACATTAAGCAAAGGTTAGATATCAGATTAAATAATTTAACAAACACATCCATGAAATGTTTGAAACTACTACTATTGAAACGGGAAGGAGATGTAAGGAGAACACAAAGATCTGCTGGTCTCCTCCTCTTACTAATGTTGTAGCAAAGGCTCATTTACCACATGGGTAACACAGGATAGCTATCTTTTCTCTTAACCTGATCTTGTACACAGGCACGTACAAAGACATACAAACCATCATGTTTTATTTCTGTAACCACATGAAACAGCTTTATTTTGCACTATTTGTCCTCTACATGCCAAACTTACCTAGGGCTAACAAAAAATTACCCTATGCTATCACATCATTAACACACAAGTTGCAATGACAGTTCTTTTAAATTTGTTTTCTATATATTAAATCTTGATTAGTATCATTTCAAGATTTTAAACACAGTCATTTCTTAATAATGATCCCACGCAAAAGCAACTAATGAAGTCTTTATAGCACTGGGTTTTTTTGTACCATACATAAGATGTGCTTGACCTCTGGAACAAAGAATTTAAGATTAAGAAAGCAAACTATTCTTATTCAAGCTTTAGGGAGACTGAGTCATCACTAAGCCAAACATTAGGAAATACACTCCAGATGAATCACAGAAGAGCGACTGTGATATTTAAAAATACGAAATAAATTTAAGTAAAGAAGATAATCTTTCCCCCTACCTGACCAAATAGCTTATTGTTGTCTAGTATATATGCAGTCTGGTATGGCCCTTCAATTTGATCAGCTTTATTAAAACTACACTTTCATTGGGACACACACACACACACACGAAACGACTTAGCCTAATCCAGCATAACAGCAAAAAGATAAAATGGAGACCAAGAAGGAGAGATGAAAGCAAACATAGAAAGCAAGAGAAGTGCAGCAGTTCACCATCAGAGGGAGTACGAGCCTTAAACAAAAGAGTTCAGCTTCCAGGTGAGAGCAGACCTGCAGCTCTGTGGTGATTACAAATGCCTACACAGGTTTAAGGGAGGGCTGGTCCTCCAAATTTTTGTTGATAAATAGCATATATGGGAAACAGCTGAAAGAAAACAAAGAAATTGTTGTTGAAAGACAGAGCTACTATACAATTTTTATATATAGAAAGACATGGCCATGCGACAATGAACAAAAACTTCCAAGTTTTGCTCACGTAAATTAGTAATATTAAATAAAGGTTAGGAAAAAGGTGCTCCTGATCCTTTTTTTTTTAGTAAACTTACTGCCTTCAAAAGGAAAAAAGGATACCATATCACAACATGGAGCTTGATTTTGGGTCTGACCGAAGTGAAAAGGGACAAGCTGAACAATACTATACACCAGCCTGTACTTTATCCCATGCTCTCACTTCCCCTTTGCTGCTGTTCAGTGCCAAGTGTGACTTCAACACACTGCATGCTTCTCAGCATTACCTGTAAAAGCAGATCCTCAGCTGAGGTGTGGATAAGAGAGGGGAGAATGATCCTATTAAAAAAGAAAATAACAGCCCCCCACCCCACTCCAAAACCAAACACACAAGTTCGTAAGTCTCCTTTTCTACCCCTGCTGCTAAAGAGGGAAGAGAAGCCATTTTTCAGCATATTCAAGACCTACCGGTTAAGGTCTAGTCAACACTGAAGCTCTATTAGGCTCAGCCTATTTGAGAAGGGAAAACGTTTGCTGATTTACTCATGTCCCAAGCTGCAGAATACACTAGCTTCCTAATACACTAGGAAAAAATAGTTATCTATATTTCAGAGGTACTGAAGAAGTAGCAGAGTAGGGTTACAGTACCTCAGGGTATTTTCTAGATCCAACTGGTAGAGCAATTTTCTTAGGTAATCTTCATTTTTCCTATTTAAAAGTGGCCTCAGCAAAATCAGCAGAAGTCTGGCATCTTTTAAAAATTAAGCCAATTGCATTTTAGTCGGGGGGGGGGG
>JAYKAV010002207.1:0-131826 GCA_035582835.1 Phoebastria nigripes | reverse complement strand
GGGGGGGGACGACAAAAACACAACAACAAAAAAACCCAAATGCATGCCCAATTTTAAAAGGAAGGTCATCTAAAATCTGATTGAATTACAGCAAAATAATTCTAGTTGGGGTGGGGGGAGGGAAACACTATCTTTTTCCCAGGAATCAAAAGCTGGAGGCACATACTTGGTGTTAAGTACCTCGCCTGCTTAGGACAAGTGTAAATGAGTCATACCATCTGTACTCGCATTCAAAGGATAGTCTGGCAAGATAGCAGGGAGAACACAAAGCAATATGACGCTCTGCTCTTAATGCTATGGAAGCAGTTAAGTTGGGGAGTAGAGGAAGACTTATCAGTTAGAATAAGAACTACCTACAGTAACAGACACTGAAYGCCTTATTCTCTGAATTTATAATTATTTGTAGAATTCTACCTAGTAATCTATAGTACTACAGAGACACCTATAGACTCAGGTATAAAGACACTGCAGAGGCTGGTTAATGCTGTATTTCATGTGAATGTATTTATCTCACAGAAAACACAGAAGACAATCAAAGTAGAAAGTAAATAGATTTGAGAAAGAAGTCATTCCGGAACATTAATAATTCAGAGAGCAGCTATTTAAGATAACCGTTTGTTACAAAGACAAGACAAAATGCATTGACAAAGGAAAAAAAAAAAAACAGCCAACAGAATCAACACTGGCGAGCAGCCTTCTAAACCAAGTTGTGCTGAGCAGAGTAAAAGCAGTAACCGCATCGGAAGAAACAACAAGAACCTCGCAAAGACACAGTGTGAGACTAATCCCAGTGAAGAGGGCGGAAGTCCCACCCAAAGAGATGGCTCGTAGCAGTATCTAAGCGAAGGTGGACAAAGCCATCGCCAGCATCCGGAGCAACGTGCCACAGAACAGTGCCATTCCCAACGCAGCTGTGTTGGGTGGGGGACCCGAATTTATGGAAGTGATAACCAAGGTGTAAAGGCTTATCATGAAACAAATTACTAATACTGGAAAAACGTGCAAAGTTCAGGTTTCTTTGTTTTTCTTTTAAAAAGTCCTGGAAAGTTAAACTGCGTGGAAGGCTGAACTTACCAACATTATTTTTGTTGTAATAAAAGCAATATATTTTAAATACAAAACGAAGCTTTACTTTGGGTCTCAGGATATGTAAGTCAACATATATGGCGTCTAACGCTCCATCTTTTACATCAGATGAGAGTTTGTAGTACAAAATGATGCTAAAGACTGCTTCAATGTAGCACAAACACATAGCTTATTTATGATGGTTACATTTAAACTAGAGTACTTACAGGAAGGACACCAAGTTCTCCCAAAGATATTCCTGGATATCTCGGGGGCTGGAAGGGGGAGAACAGACATCCATCTGCTGTTCCAAAATCCTTGTGATAATTTGTTTATATTTATATCAAGCTTTGAGGAGCATTAAATGTACAATTAATTTAAAATGATGTCTTTCTCCTTCTAGTTTTCATGCCTTCACCTTTTAGTTATATGAGAAAATTGTTCGCTATCTTAAAAAAAAAAAAAAGAAATCTGATCCACTTATGTTGATTTACTTAATCCTTTAACTTTTTTGTTGGTTAAAATCAGGCATGTTATTTCAGAGCATTCTGTAGGTTATATTAATAGCATTTACAATTTCCAGCAGGTTTAGCAGCAGCAGATATTCACAAGGACGTCTGCCCCCAGTAATCACAGTTCACAAGTAGGTACATTAACATAAAACCGATATCATTAATATATATGTCTAGCTGTGAGCTGAGTTGATTTGGGAGGAGGAGAGGACATGAGGGGGTAGGAGGATGCTATGCCACACCATTTCCTCAGTGACTACCTTTTTACCAAGAACTACCGCTCGGAGGAGCTTCACAGGCAAATGAAGTAGTAACTCAAGCTGTTTCATTATGAATCAGCAGAACTGTCAGAGATCATGGCAAAAGTATTATACCATTTTTAAATAAAAGTAGATTCAAAAATAGATTTAAGAGCACTCCTGCTGTTGAATTCTACTTAATGATTTGGTATTCAGAAAAAAGCTTTGTGCTTGAACAGTTCCCCAGCATAAAGCAAGAGGTGAAATAATGAATCCACAAGCCTGGAGAATCATGAATCTATGAAGCATCCCAAATGACATAAGTGAAAACACATGTTGATCCTCTGATGTTCACACCACTATTAAAAATGAAAAATGATCAAGGCAGAAGAGGAGTAAGATCCTCTAGAGATTCCAGAAACCTTTACCTACATGTTATTTCAGTGTGTGCACATGTATCTCTTCAAATAACAACTGCATATACAAAAAGCCGTATCAACTTTAAAATTTCTTATGATATACCTGGGATTGACACAGCTTTAAAAAAACCAAACTACTGCAGCTCAGACACCATTTTTACGGTCCTCAATTTCGCTTTTACAATTCTTTTTGTTAAGTACTTCAGAAAGAATTTCAATTTAAAAATCTGGGAAGAAAGCAAAGCAAGCAGAAGATGAATTCTGATCTGACATAACATTAAGAGGACAGATAAAAAGGTAGACAATAGCATTGTTCCTTGAGCTGAGGGAACAAATCTTTAAATACTATTTCGCACATCTTGTAGCAAGGTAATTATCTAGATAAAAATAAGGCAGCGTGCTATGAGTCACAGCAGTTCATATATAAATCAACCCATCAAGAAAGTTCACAACCAGGACAGATTTTTTAGAACCTACAGCTACTTTTCAAAAACACTGTACTTCAATAAGACCAGAAAAGAGTAATGCTTTCCAATCTGAATAGATGCTTGTCACATTCAAAGAAGAGATTACAATTCAAGAAGTGATGTTCATACATGTTAAAAATCAGAGAAGAAAACACAGGTTTAGAGCTATTTAAGTCCACTTCTGTCCATAGAAGGTTACCTCTGAAAGGTTACAGTTTGGCTTCACAGAAGCCTCAGTGCTTGAACATAAGAGGGCTGAAGAGTTAAAACCCCTCAGATTATTACTATGGAACAGTGACTTTCTGGTACATAGCTGTGACATATTTTAGAACATTCAGGGGAAAACAACAGTTAAAAATGGGTATTGGGTAGAGAGGGGAAAGCATTACATACTTTAGGTATCTGCCAAGGAGCAAAGATTAGACTTGATCAATAGTATTTATAGGATAGCAGGGTGGCAGTTGCTGAGGGAATCTTGTACCAACACATCACCTTTAAGAACTGTTTTTTAATTCATGGGTTTTAATCATCACAATTTAATTTCCACGTGTTTGAATTCTAACATTTCCAGCCAACCTAATATGAGGGTGGGAAAAATAGGAAGAAGGGTTAGGAGCATTTTAGAAAATACTGCGAACTTACATGTCTGTCAGAAAGAATGATAAAACATAAATCCTATTTCAAACAAAAAAAATATGCATTTGCAAAATGAAATTAAGTGATAGGAAACATTCAGCTCATCCACTAACAGGAACAAATCATCATAGGTAAAAGCCTCCTTGTAGTTGTTTCCTCCTCTCCGAAAGGAAAGCAATACATTTTAAAAGAATATTTTCTGAGTAATTTTTGAAAGCAAAAATAGAAGTGCATCCAAATGGCCTCACTGGATCTTTAATGAGGAAGTGCTATAACACATATGGAATAACAGTGCATGCAGTCATTTCTCTGCTACCAGGGCCAGCAACCCAAGCAGCAGTTGTCTTCTTAAGCCAGGTAATAGACAGCCCTACCAGAGGGGATGCAATACTGGACCTGATGGTCACCAATGCAAGTGAGCTAATTGGTTACATCAAGATTGGAGACAGCCTGGGCTGCAGTGATCAGGACTGCAAACTCCACCAGTGCATGAGGGATATGGGTCAGGCTAAGAGTAAAGTCAGGACCCTGAATTTTAGGAAAGCAAACTTCCACCTGTTCAAGGAGTTAGTCAATAGGACCCCTGGGAAACTGCCCTCAGGGACAAGGGAGCAGAACAGAGCTGGCAGATCTTTAAGGACACTTTCCATACAATCCAAGAGCTCTCGATCCCCAGGTGTGAGAAATCCGGAAAGGAAGGCAAGACACTGGCATGGCTGAGTCAAGACCTGCTGGTCAAACTAAAGGGCACGAAGGAAGTGCACAGGCAGTGGAAGCAGGGACAGGTATCCTGGGAAGAGTACAGAGACGCTGCCCGGTTGTGTAGGGATGGGGTCAGGAAGGCCAAGGTGCGGCTGGAGCTGAACTTGGCAAAGGATGCAAAGAATAGTAAGAAGGGCTTCTACAGGTATGTCAGCCAGAAAAGGAAGGTCCAAGAAAGTGTATCCCCCCAATGAACACGACTAGCAAACTGGTAACAATGGACAAGGAGAAGGCTGAGGTACTCAACAATTTTTTTGCTTCAGTCTTCACTGGCAACCTCTCCTCCCACACCTCTTGAGTGGATGGACCGCAAGACGGGGACTGGGGGAGCAAAGTCCCTCCCACTGTAAGAGGAGATGAGGTTCGTGACCACCTGAGGAACCTGGACATACATAAGTCTATGGGACCTGACGAGATGCATCCCWGAGTCCTGAGGGAATTGGCTGATGCAGTTGCCAAGCCACTCTCCATGATATTTGAAAAGTGGTGGCACTCAGGTGAAGTCCCTGATGACTGGAAAAAGGGAAACATTGCACCCATTTTTAAAAAAGGTACAAAGGAGGACCCTGGGAACTACCGACCTGTCAGCTTCACCTCTGTGCCTGGGAAGATCATGGAACAGATCCTCCTGGAAGCTATGTTAAGGCACATGGAGGACAGGGAGGTGATTCAAGACAGCCAGCATGGCCTCACCAAGGGCAAGTCCTGCCTGACCAACCTAGTGGCCTTCTACGATGGAGTGACTACATCAGTGGACATGGGAAGAGCTACAGATGTCATCTATTTGGACTTCTGTAAGGCCTTTGACATGGTCCCCCACAACATCCTTCTCTCTAAACTGGAGAGATATGGATTTGATGGGTGGACTGTTCGGTGGATGAGGAATTGGTTGGATGGTTGCATCCAGAGGGTAGTGGTCAATGGCTCAATGTCCAGATGGAGATTGGTGACGAGTGGTGTCTCGCCGGGGTCTGTATTGGGACCAGTACTGTTTAGTATCTTCATCAATGACATAGACAGTGGGATCGAGCGCACCCTCAGCAAGTTTGCAGATGACACCAACCTGAGTGGTGCGGTTGACATGCCTGAGGGACAGGATGCCATCCAGAGGGACCTGGACAAGCTCTAGAAGTGGGCCCATGTGAACCTCATGAGGTTCAACAAGGCCAAGTGCAAGGTCCTGCACCTGGGTCAGGGCAACCCTCAGTATCAATACAGGCCGGGGGATAAAGGGATTGAGAGCAGCCCTGCCAAAAAGGACTTGGGGGTACTGGTGGATGAAAAGCTGGACATGAGCCAGCAATGTGCGCTCGCAGCCCAGAAGGCCAACCGTCTCCTGGGCTGCATCAAAAGAAGCGTGGCCACCAGGTCGAGGGAGGCGATTCTGCCCCTCTACTCCGCTCTGGTGAGACCCCACCTGGAGTACTGTGTCCAGCTCTGGAGCCCTCAGCACAAGAAAGRCACRGACCTGTTGGAACGGGGCCAGAGGAGGGTCACAAAAATGATCAGGGGGATGGAACACCTCTCCTATGAAGAAAGGCTGAGAGAGTTGGGGTTGTTAAGCCTGGAGAAGAAAAAGCTCCGGGGAGACCTTATTGCAGCCTTTCAGTACTTAAAAGGGGGCTTATAAGAAAGATGGGGACAAACTTTTTAGCAGGGCCTGTTGCGACAGGACAAGGGGGGATGGTTTTAAACTAAAAGAGGGTAGATTTAGACTAGATATAAGGAAGAAATTTTTTACAATGAGGGTGGTGAAACACTGGAACAGGTTGCCCAGAGAGGTGGTAGATGCCCCATCCCTGGAAACATTCAAGGTCAGGTTGTATGGGGCTCTGAGCAACCTGATCTAGTTGAAGATGTCCCTGCCCATGGCAGGGGGGGTTGGACTAGATGGCCTTTAAAGGTCCCTTCCAACCCAAACTATTCTATGATTCTTAATCCTACTGACTATGTCTTCAAAAGGCCATCTAAAAAAGAGGCAGAAAAACATAGCAAAATACATGGAATAAGCAGCTCTTTGAACAGACTTAAGAGTCTGCAATTTCATATAAACATTTCCAGCACTGCTAATGCACATCCTTTTTTGTTGTCTTAACAGCCTTGAGGCTACTGTTACAGGACAAAAACATGGCTTTAAGGTGGGACACAAGAAGAGTCAGAATCAACTGTTTCACTTGGAACAGAGGTGTTAACTGTATCCATAAAAGCTTTTGACACAGCTCAATGATCTATAGCTTTTATTTCCCCAAAATGCAAGCTCTAAAAGAGGACTGGCCAGCAGACTCASAGGCACATTTTCAGCATACGGATGTAGCAGCACCTCACCTTACAAGAGACCCAAATCAGTCAATGACAGGTCAGATATCTGAGCAAAAAGCATGATTTCCATTTTCCAGTTCAGTGTGATTCCATGGGAAATGCAGAGGATACTTCCACACACTTCAGGACTTTCTTCCTCCAGGGAAGAACACAGTTGCTTGGACAGGATGCACAGTCCAACAGCCAAACATCTCCTTTACCTGCACCCTGCCAATTGCTTAAAGCTTAAGTCATGACTCTCACTTTCATGTGAATGCAAGAGGAAAATTGGTGGTGTTACCTGCCACACACAAGCGCCATAGCTGATTCCACTACATCAATACAGCCTGCAAAGTGCAGGTGCCTCTGACTGCCAGAAGCTGGTCATCTTCTCTATCTGGTCAGAGGACTGCCGTACGTAACAGCACAATTTTTAAGTTCAGCAGGATGTGATCATTACGGGGGGGGGAAGAGGATTTTTGCAAGGGAAATTAAGGAGTAAAAATTATTTTAAAAAATACTATTACATTTCACAGACAATGGAATACTGAAAGGGGTGTGAAAAAGACAGGTTAACTGTTACAGCTAAGCCTACCTGCACAGTGGACACCGACATTCCTGGGAAAATTAATCCCAACTAAGTAACGCCATCARTATAAAGCAGATCACTTAAACCAAATGAAGACCTTGCTCATTTATAGTTAAAGTGGCCTTATATTGACTAAACAGAATTCACTTCCAAAGTACATTTGGTTACCTCCAAATACCTAGGTGCAGTGCTCTTAAAAAAATAAGTAAAGAGAGTCAGATTTTTCCTTCACAGACAGGAACCCAAGGAGAATTACGCCACATGAAAATTTAACGTTTTTCACTTCTTCAGGGGTGAGGAGGATAGGGGTCAGATGGGAAAAGGTTGGGAGAAGATGACCTTCCGAACATGGAACCAAAAAGCAATGTGCACTAGACAGGGTGTGATCGAAAACAACCAAAATTAAAGACAAAAGAACCACCCTATAAAATGAATATTCCAGCGAACATACCACATCTCTCCACAGCAGCAAAGCAGCACTGAAGCAATTTCTTYGCCCTCAGTCCTAGACTGCTTAAATCCCTCCACAGGGAGGAGACAAGCAAGCTACCACTAAATACTTGCAAAGAATATACCGCCTCACCAGGCATACCCTTCTTCAGGACAGACAGCTGATTGCTTTACTAACACTTTTTCAGCTAAATTCTACATGTGTTTAGATGAAGGGCAGACCCAGTCAAATCAAAGTGAATTATCTTGGTTTGTATTTTTGCTTTTTGGATGCATTTAAATAGCACACGATAACCTTTATGATGTGTTAATTACTTCACTTTTATTACTTTTGCTATACTTTTWAATTTATGATTTTATCAGGGCATTTAATAAAAATGGAAAATAAAAAAATATTTTAAGTTGTTTTAATTACATGTGCCACTAAATAAAAAGCTTCCAAAAATGTCTTGAGTTAAGCAGTCGTTGTATGAAGCAAATACTATGGACAGTTAGTGTGCTGAATCAATCACTTGGGGTTGGTCACAAAGTCTGTCAAAATTTTAGGATTAGTACAATTCTGTCAGACTTCACTTCACAAGAGAAGCTTTTCTTTTCCCCAGCTTCTTCTGGTTTTCAACACTGAACAAACCGAGTAAGAGGAGTAATTGTAAAGAAAATACCATTTGTTCGAGAAGAGGCTACTGTTGTCTAATGCCGCTTTCAAACAGTGAACTTTCACAAACTCATTCCAAGTGCTTAGCTCATGACTTCCGTCCGTGAAGCAGTTCGAATTCAATCCTTCGGCAACAAATATATATGCCTTAAGTATTTTTTTTTTTTAATTCTTTGAATGCAAGTAGATGCTATACTTAGATTTTAACAAGTTATACTCATATATTTCCCTAATGTAATTTTTAAATTAAAAATTTCCCTGTCCTGTTCTCTACATCCTCAAGCTGAACATTCCCTCGAAGTTCCCACACTCCACGCCAATAAACCACACTGAAAATAGATTAACCTTTTGTCTAGTCTTATCACTGAGAACCTTTGTACAACATAATACAAAAAGCACAACAGAAAGTACTCCGTATCTTTTATAAGATAGGGAACATTAAGTACAGAATAGGAAAAAGAATTACCATAAATGTCATTTAATTCACAACGTTGAACCTGATTTTCAAACACTAATAGCCACATAATACATGTGTTCTCAAAACTTTGCATACTTTTAATAACTTTCATTTATTTCAGCATAGCAAGTAAGATTCTGCTATCCTCTCATATTCCCTCCTCTTGCAAAGAAAATCTAGAATCAGATACTTCTTACGCTTTCTTAAATATCAAACTACTTTTCTTATTAACACTTTGCAAGATACTTATTTAATAAAAGTTTGTCAGTCTGTTACCCCCCCCCCCTGCATCCCAGTGTTCATTTGTTTATGTTTTACACTTTTATGTCACCCATGTGGGTTTTGACACCTATCAGGAGCAGCACTGATACTATCCTCCAGTCACCTGCTCTAGAGCCCACAGCAGAGACAGCTGACCTACTCATGAAGCAGCCCCTGAATGACTGCCTAACATTTTTAGGCAAATATAAAAAAAAAATTTGTAATGGTGCTGATGAGCAGTTTCAAGAACAAGCGTGAAACAGAAGCTGTAACCTGACCTTCACTGAAGGTGAACTGCTTCTAAAAAAAAAAAAAAAAAAAAAAAAAAAAAAAANGATGGGGGCTAAGGGCCCTGACTTAAGTCTTCCATATTCTTTGCTTTTTAGCTCAAAATACTTATAACAAAGATATCTCATAACAAACATACAGGTGATATGTAGACAACTATTTGAGTGGAGACTGTTAAGTGCAATTTTATTATACCCTTATTTTCCAAGGTAATTATTCCCAGTGCATTTTTACAATCAAAAGCCATGCCCAGTTTTTTTTTTTAAACCAAGCTTTGTAGTTTTTATCATTGTTTATTCCAGAAAATTAAACCACAGTCAAATGCATGAATAGCCCCATCCATAACCCACTGAATTAAACAGCTTTGCAGCAGTATCAAACTGAGAAACAGCATCAAGTGAGAAATAGTCCATCTTGATAAGGTTTTCATTAATGGTGACTCAAAATGCTATCTTTTCTAGCTGCTCATAAAAATATTTGCACAACCAATGCACTTATGTTGTAGTATCCATACAACCATACTAGGTGATATGCGGAATATAAAACAACAAGTTTAACTACTATTTTATATTTCAATTTCCTACAGAGCTGAGATGAAAAATTTTCTTCCATTACAGAAGGCTTAAATTTATTCTTAGACTGACATGCTTCATTAATTACTATTTGTAGAGAAGTGACCAATTACTATTTTAGTTTATTTCAACTTAGTCATTTTTCTACGAGCGTATTTTCTTATTAGATATTTCCCTACCCCAAGCATATATCTCTGTGCAGGGAGATAGAAGGATCACTAGTCACAACAGGCATGACTTCAAGCAGTCACTGGATGGTGTCCAAGAATTAGAGCTGCACACACAGAAGCATACAAGGGAGTTAAGAAGTTGAAGGGCTTTCTGTCCATACATGTTTCTATGAGGGAAAAGGCTGCAGCAAGTTCAGACTACTTTTGGCATACAGTTTTCAGGTAACTGGACTACCTGAACGTGATCTTATATTTTCACTGTAACCTCCTGAGACGAGATGGAAGGCAAGAGAAAGTCTTTTTGATGTAATTTTCAGAGCTCCAGTTGTAAAACCATGAGTAGCAGTGCACATGATCAGCCTAAGGAGGGGGAACCCTAAGAAATGCCGCAAGAAAACTGGCACACAGTTGTCATATGGGAGATGGGAAAAAGCTGAGGATCCTGAAAGGCAGCGCATGTGGTAAACAAGTATGTTACAGAAGTACTTTTCTTGTTTCAGTGTTTTCATGGTCAGTGTAAGTCAACATGACATGTTATAAATAGAAGCAGACATCCTTAAGACCCTGGGTTCTCTCACAATTAAAGAGGAATTCACAACCACACTCAAACCCAAAAACAATCAGGACCAGACAAGAAAATTAAGCATGTTGCCGAGTTTCAAAACACATTCTAAGAAGTTTCAGGCCAACAACAAAGTTACTTTCCCAGAGAGAGAGGTCCAAGGCAGACCACACTCAAGTTCCTCCACTCACCTCCCAGCCCCCAAACCAAAAGACACTCACAGAAGACACCTCTTCTGTGATTACAGGACTTCTGTCACAAAGGAAGACATTAGAGTAAGTTTATCTGAGCCAAAACACTCCCTTCTAGTTCCTACTTAGGAAAACTTTCAAGGAACAACTTCGCAGTCATATGCTAACCTAAATAATTTGTCTCTCCCCACCCCTTTCACCACTTTGCAGAAGAAAAGAATAAGCAACTGCTTAAGCTCAGCTGCAACCAAATATCAAACCATGGCCTTAGGCAGGAGATTAAAAGCCAGTGAGTTTCAATCATTGTTAGAAACTTTGCAAATGAAAAAACAACCCAAGAAGCAGCATGTCATTAAACTCCATCCTAAAATTATGAAACTCCTACCCTTTCATGAAAATTTACCTACTCCACATGACTTTAAAGATTGGGGTTCATTCAGGCAGTCTACTCCATTTGTCCCCCCGCCACCACCACACAGTCCTACCCTACACCAGAAATACATTAGCACTCAGTAGTTCTTGTATCTGTATTTCCTTCTCCTATCCACCAGCTGAAAACGTTGGCCTTCACTGTGGTAGATAGTTTCCAAGTCACATAATTAGCACAGTTTTGACTGTTAATGAACCTCTTAAAAGAAGAACAGAATAACAAGAAAAACATAGCCTAACGTTTCTGCCTGTTCTGAACCTTGGTTGTTATGGGTCATTTTCATTGTTTCTTATCTAGTGAAAAAACAAGACAGTGCAAATATACACCAAAGCAGCTGCCATGTCACTTCTGCAGCCACCATACAGTATGCAAAGTAAGAACTTGGTATTCTGAACAGCCATCCTGTGATGATGCATTGCTTCACAGCCACGCTACACATCACTGTGCTCCACACAACAGCAGGTCATGAAATCTTGAGGTCAAATACATCATTCCAACAATTCCTCCTCTTTTCTTCAATTATCCATCCTACTTTTACAAGTCACTTTTCCCAAAAATAAGTGGTGTCAGGCAACATAAGGGAAGCACTAGTGGGCACTGTAGTGCCACAAAAAAARGGGGGGCTTTTGTGAACATGTCTAAACCACATGTATTTCAGAAGAGGCAACAAGGGCTCCCACAGTGTAGAAGGCTGAACTCCAGCAGACGGTTCTGAGATCTTTTCTGCAAGCACATTCATTCTGTCTTTGGGTTCAGTTAACTGTGGCCGACTGCTGCCGCAAGACCGAGCTTCAGGCCTAGAAGATTTATTTCTGCTTGTGGTCATTCAGGAGGCAAAGAGCCAATTTTCTAAAGAACTTACTCCAGAACGACAGTTCCAAGACGACTTTGCAACACCTCCAACCAGCATGGAGGAGAGCACTGCTAATACCGGTATGGCAAGCTTCCAGGGAAGGGGAGCTGAACTCCTCTGACAGTCTCCACAGATACCACTGGCATTGCTATTCCTCCCGTCATTCGAACAGATACTATTTCTTTGGCTTATGTAAGTTCCAGTGAAGAACTTTATAGAAGGAAACGTATCTCACTGCTCCCCCATGTAAGGGGTTGGATGTCAAGACAGGAAACCAGTGTGATACCCTAAATGCTTACAGTGTTTTCTACAGCCATTGCAACAGCAAAAGAGAGCGTTCCAGATGAAGCTTAGGCTGAAATGCAAAGATGTAATTTTTAACAGTCATGCTAATTTTTCTGCAAAATTCTTCTACTACTTGTGGGCACAGAGTCACAAACCACGGTACTTCTACTTTGATACTAGTAGTTATTCTTTAATTATGTATGCAATAAGTTTAATACTTTAAAGATTACTAAAGCAGTTTTAACACACATGCAGAGCAYTGCAGGAATTTTATCAACCTTCAGGCGAGGAAACCTCACAACTAATCTGTTCAAATGCAAACTATGAATAATATCGCATTCTTTTTAAGCAATTATGGAATTATGGCTTGTTAAGTGTTGTGAGTCAAAAAAAAAAAAAGAGCCAATTCACAATGCAAAAATCAAAGCTCTTTCAAAAATAAAAGATGTGACTGCATGCAGCTATATTTGCCCTTCCAAGACGACAAATTTGATATACTTGACTCAAAACCATCTTTTGCATCTCTGGGTGTAGAAAACCAGTAGAAAGCACTCTTCCCTATATTATTCACAGTGTTAGTTCAAGACTACAGATATTGGGAGAGTCTCCTTCCTGTGCTGTAGAAAGGTGCAGCAGATCGGAAAAGGATCCAATGCCTTGAAGTCACTGCAAACAGAGCTCCACAGGGTAGCTGAATCTGTTGGTTTTTGGATGATCCTTGACTATGAAGCTCTGAAGTTCATCAGAAGAAGAGCTTTGCTGATCACTGATACTGACAATCTGCGATACCCTAACCGTTTTTGCCCTTGTTCTCACTCTAGTGCTTTACAAATCCCTTCTTCACCTTTCTTTTACTACCATTATGAAGACCTTCTCCTCTCTTGAGCTCCATTTCTTCCAGAGTAGATTAAATTGACTATTTACATCCCCGATTGCAGTAATTATGATTTGTTAAACTTATGGTAAAAAGAATAGACAAATGTCCACAGATAAGACATAAAATGTTACTTATTCTTCACTTGAAAAGTTCTATTTTAAAAGACTTCTCAGTCTGTGATCTAAGCAGTCTTAAATAATAATCTCTAAATGGCTGTGTGCTCGTGGATAGAAAGAAACAGAAAACATAACATCATGGGGTAGGAGTGGAAGAAATAAATGATCAGCTGGGTGCTTACTATAGGATCAGGAATGATGCAGGACAGTAATAGCATTTGCAACCTTGCAGGTGACAGAAGTGAGAAGAGAAAGTGTTCTTCTACAAGTACTCCTTAATACTGAAAATTATCCCCCAGAATGAAAGAACACTATTAAAAAAAAGCAACAGATACAGCAGAGCTGTAAAACAAAATATTGCTCCTGGAACTGAGACAGGAGCAAAGGAAATGAAAGCTATCAGGCAGTACCAAGACAGGGTTCTAATTTGGCAAAGAGACTGCACAGCAACACAGTATTAAGCATAAGACCTCTTTCTATTGATCCTCACGTTTTAGCAAACATAGCAAGAACTGAACAGAACTCTGCAGTTACAAAGGAACGGAGGCGAGGGGTAGGGAATTTCATTAACATGCTATTTCTGAAGTGTCCTTGCACCATGACTTTGGATGTTTCACTAATTTAAAACAATGAGTAATAACGTAACCAGAAAAATGTTAGCATTTTGTTTTTCTTCATCTGCTTATTTTTATGTGTGCTTTTCATTTTAACCTACCAACAACACTTTGTGGGGTGACACTGGTGAGAGAATGAAGTGTTAGCAGAGGTGGAGAAAAAGCAACAGACACCACACAGAGATCCGAGGCAGGAAAGAGACATCGAGTGCTCAGGATGAAAAGACAAGACTTTGCACAGACTACCTGCCCACTATCATGAGCAATGGACAGAAGAAGCAGACAACCTAAAGATAGGAGGGAAGGAGAGAATACCAACTACCCCTAACATTATACAAAACTGAGTCTGCAGCAATGGATTTAAATGACTACATTATGCATTAGTTACAGATTATGTTAGTATATAAATAACTACAGAACTTCCTGAAGGTGTTTTTTTCCCCCCCAGTTCAGCTGTCTATGACTCAAGTAAATCCTTCAGCTATGAGCTAGGTAGATCCTTGGTCTCTTGTGCTGCCTGCCGCTGGATGATCAGGTTCCTGAATGGAAGCTTCAACTTCCTCTCTGTTAGAGGTACCAGTATAGATGGAGCTATCAAAATGTAGAGGACAAACAGCAAAATCTTGAAACAATACACTAAATTCTTCACGATTGCTAGAAATTCTGTAAGCTCTAAAAAGGCTCATTCTGGCCTCAATGCYTTAACTACTGCAATTTCATTCTCATTTTGTCATTTGGACTAGACTTCTTGCTTGTGCCCCCTTCTCTTCCTTTATTAAGGCCCTGTTCTATCTTCACTTTGCTGAAATAAAAAAAAAAAAATCCAGATGTACCCATGCTTTCTTCTCCACACYGGATGGAAGTGAAGTACAGGATTTCAGCACAAAGTGAGAGTGAACCTCAAGTGTGATTGCAGAATGACCAAGAACAACTTATAAGCAAATGCTCATCACCTGGAATTAGGAAGGCCATTAAGTGACAGTCCATTGTTTGAAAGTATGGAAACATTAAACATTTAGGATGGCTTCACAACAGTTGAAGACACAGTCAGAAATAGACTAACCCATGCAAACAGGCAAATTTATGTACAAAACCTGAACATTCACTAAGTTCTCCTAATATGAGTCAGTTTATGATTAAGAGGCATTCTTTCCTACTCTGGGGCAGGAAAGCTTTTTCCCCCCCATCCCTGTAAATGTAGTTCTGAAGTTTAACAACATAAGCTTAAGCAAAGTGGTTTGGTTTTTTCTTGTTTTACCCAAAACCCCAGTGTTAGAATAGGCAGACCTTTGCTTTACACTCCTCAAATTCAAATATAGTTTCAGTAATTTAATGAGAAAAATATTTAAGTGTTCAGGCTGCCCTAAATAGGTAGGCTTTAGTCATGTAAACAACAATCTACTTAAATGGTATTGTTCACTCAATTCACATACATACACTACTGTAGAAATAATCAATAAAAATCTAAGATTATATTCAATTCACAGTAAAGAGCATCTCATTATTATAGGAGAGAAGTCATTAGGTGCTTCAGCTAACAAGTCATTCCTCAATCTACAAGGATGCTACAGACCAACTATTTTGCCCCTCTTTCATTTGCATATGACTGCTGGTGCTTCCTCTTTAACTCTCTGCACCCACCCAGCTGGCTACAAGTCTCATCTCCCTTTCTCTCCCAACTACTCAGTCCCACCACTCTTGCATTAGCTCTAGGTTTTTTTTCTAGCTGAAATGGGTCAGTGCTGTATAATTCATCAACACCTGAGCAATCACAACCGAATTCATGGTTAAACCGGTATATTCCCACCCCTTGGCAAGAGTGCTAGTGTCATTACGAAGGAGAGGAAGAATAACATTCCCTGGTATTTTGGAGCTTAAATATTAAGATTCTGTCCTCATTTGCACAAAGGATAGCACCAAGACATCTTATTTCAGATTCATCTTCAAATGCCAGATTAGAACTTGTCCTCCACCCCCAACAACGAAGGAAAACAAAACCCCCAAGAATCAGCACTGTAAGCATGCTCCCAGCACTTAGGGATGGACTGCTTTGTTTATTTTTTTATTGATGTGAAATGTTTTGTGATTCATATTATGATACAGGTTATTTAAACACAAACATTATAAATAACTTTGAAACGGTTAGTCACTGTAACTAAGGCAACGAGTCTCCCACTCAATTTCCAGAAATAGGAATAGAGGAATAGAGGTAAGAACAAAATAAAAAGTTGGCAGGAGCAAGAAAACAAATGATCAAATATTAGTTTGACCTCAGGAAGGCCCAGCTGACTAGAGAAAATAAAAGGTACAGCAGCTGAGAAACAAACGAGCTGTTAAAAGATGAAGTGCAGGATATGGAATGCATAGTACCAAAGATACTTAATTTCAGTCATCTTATTCCACAACCCATTTCAGTGAATGGAAACAGGGACAGAAATTTGGGAATGTAACAATCCACATCAGACAGCAGATTGCTAGTTCAGAGTCTCAACAGCTACTAGTTTCCTACAGGAATCATCGACTTTTTTGTGGGTGTTAAGGAAGTCACTTCTTCATAGGCAAGCACACATTTGCCTCATTTTTTTTCCCCTGATATTTGCCTCCAAGTAATGGTCACAAATCTTCGATGCTATCGACATGAATAGACCTTTATACCCTCACAGAAGGCCACTGAGTTAACAGGATCTGCCATAAGGATCTGACTGCAGAATCAAGGCTTGCTTTGTTTCTCCCCCACCTTTTTTTTTTTTTTTCCTTTCTCCTTTTTTAAAAAAAAAAAAAGTTTATTTTGTTGACTGAGAAGAACTGCTTGTTCACAAGTCAGAAGTTCCCAAGTTAACATCAGGGAATCTGATCCCCCCAAAATGAACACACGGTAGAACCAGGTTCTCTCAACACATTCTAATGGAAGGGCTGGTAATTACTTCGTATAACAAGATAAACAGAGTTCAAGTTACTCAAAGTTTTCCATCAATTAAAGAAACTTATCTTCTCAGTACATGTGAGTTCTTAGCCTGGGAATACGAGAATTAACAGTAATATTTAAGGTGTCTTGATAAGTATTACAACTTCCTAATTTAGTTATCTTGTATATAGTTAAAACAGATTAGATGCAAGTTTTAGGAAGAATGTGTGATGGAGAATAGAGCATAAAGAGTGGTTCTCAACTTCGACAAGATTCCCAAAAGTAAYGTAATGTTTTTTTTAAAGAACAGTAACTTTAAAGTAACTTCTACCCCAAAAAATTAAACACATATCTCATTAGTCTATGTCTGAACAGAATTTGTAGAGCAATACCATGTAATTCCATTCCCACCACATCCCTCCCTCATCGAACAGCAGCAACTCCTTTTCATCACCACAGGAGACCATTCCTCCTCTTAGTGTAACAAGGAACTAGTTGGGACATTTATTCTTGGCATGAATTCTAAAAGAATGAAGTCTAACGCTGGCAGTAATGAAAATAGCAACCATGGAGGCATTCACAGCGTTCACTATGACACTGCAAACATTTGTTTAACTGCCAATTGAACAAGATCCATCTTAGCTAAGAGAGAGATATAAATGGGCAATAAAGAAGTCAGTGCTCTCACTGTTCAAGGACTTTCAAGATAAGTGGTCACTCTAATATCCTCATGCGGTTGTTCATACTCCGATCCTTTCCACTCACATCTGACTTCTGGGAATAAATGCATTGCCTCAAGTACAGTCTAGTAGTCATACAGAAAAATCCCATACAAATTCCTTTCAAATGCCCATTATTATGAGCCCTAAGATGTCTTCCTATTACATATTTAAGATTCAGAGAAAACAGGAAATGCATAATTAAAACTATGATGTACTGAAAGAAAAAAAAAAAAGCTTTACCAACTATAATGACACTGCATCCAATGAGCTTTGCCACAAATAGTTATATAGCTGCAAAATTAAAGAAAAAATTCAGCCAGTTTTGATTAGAGCTTCATACATTTCAACAAAACTATACTGAAATATAGGCTTATGCTAGCCTAAAAGATGACCTGTAGGCACATACGCAGGTAAGGCTTGTAACAGAAAAGCAACGAATCCCTCAGTTGTTAGGCAATGCAAATTTCACCTACCCACTAAGAAAAACTAGGCTGTCAATCACTCCTTAGGTGTAAGAGAGACTAACTTGCAACCCTTTAAAGCAAGAATTTACCTGTTCTGGGAAACAGTTAACATACCTAGAAACTATGACTGAAGAGCAAAAAAACAGAAGACACTTAGCCTTTCGCAGTTAGCTATGCAGAGTTGAGAGGGCTTTTTTACAGGAGACCAAGGCATACCATTATGGAGACTCACAATCAAGTTACTCCTTCTTCTTCCCCCACCCGACACCTCCCCCCCCCCAAAAAAAGGTCTGATAAAACATCAGTGAGCCTTGACCTAAACTTTGCTTTCAATGCAGTTTCTCACAGAAGAGTACCACAGTGTTTCAGGAAGAAACAAAACTTTTATAGCCTCCCTCTCACTTGGCCTTTTAGTAGTTAAAGCAGCTTCTCATCTAGAAGAACCTGGTATACAAGCACCAATCTATGAAGACAGTACGAAGGCAAACAAGCTAAAGAGCAAATACCTTAATCATAAGGTACACTTACTATATTTTTCATCTCTGCCTTGAATGGCTTAACCTTCAGTGACAGAATTTGCAGATTTGCTTCCTCTGTTTTTAAACATGTCTGTCCAACATTGCACAACAAACCAAGAGCAACGAGAACAATCTACAGCTTCTAACTTGACACTTGAATGATTGCTCTTTCTATCCCAGAGTTAAAGTCTGCTATTGAGCATTACAGGTATCAACTTCGCTCATTATAGTTCAATTTAGCTTCAAATGCAATTTTTGCAAATATGGCTCATGGGTTTTTTGGTATCTAATATACTTTGAAAGCAAACATACGTCATGTCTGAAAGTGCAATGTACACCCTGAATTACTTCAAAACTTTGAAAGATATTCCTACCTTGTAGGATTGCAAAGCAATAAAGCTCAAGCAGTGTTAACACAAATTTGTAGAGAATGTACCTGCTGGCTGCTTGTTGAACCCAAGGAAAGGCCTACACTTCTCAGTGCATGGAAAACCTTTATTCTGAAAGTTAAACATATCAAATCAGCCTCCAAAGACAACCAAATATTTGAGCTTCACAAACACATTAAGCATCTGTAGGATCAAAGTTTTGTTTATCAGTGTACTAAGTAAATTAAATCAACTGCAAGCGGAACTGGGATTTCACCCTCTCAGCTCAACTAACAGCCTCAAAGCAGAATTTCTCACCTCATTGTAAGTTCTCAAGCGCTGTCTTTACGCTAGCTTGCAGTAACTTGAAAAACTACACTAAACCAAGTGTAAGAAAATATCAAGCTGCTTGTATGCCCTAAGTCTGCCTCTCCCCAGCATAATTCTGACATTTAAATAAGTAACGCAGAGCCCTTCCACATTATCAAAGAACAAAATCAACAGGTTTATGTTGATTTTGGAAAAAAAACTTGAGAATTACATTAAAGTAATACTTTATTTAGTAGAATTTTTGTTCCAGAAAGTTATTCATCTGATTGTTGTAGAAGGAAATTAGCAAATCACTTCCCTCCCTCATACTAGCTAAACAGTACAAACAACAGAGCAGCCTTTGCACTCTCCCATGAAACACAGCCACCACTGAAGACAGACAGACTCACTATAGGGACTACAAACGCACATGACAATTTACTTTACTGTAAATGAACGCATCACTGTGAAGCTAAGTATCTGGTTCAAGCAAACAAGAAGCACGTTTCATGAAATACTGAAGATAAACACCTCTACTTTCATATAGTACCACAGGTTGGTTTTTATAATGAGCAGGTGGTGTTATAATCTTAGCACAGCATCTAGTCCTGAAGTCAAGATATCTTGCAGCACACTGCACAAGAACACTGACCTGGAGAAATTCTCTGTAATTAGCAAAACAGAGATATTCCATGTTAATATGATTCCTCATGATTTTTGGCATTCTTAAAAAAAGCAATTTTAACAGAATTTATTTTGTAGTAACCGATTTATCAAGCAACTGACGCTTACCCAGCAGAAATACAGCTGCTGCTAAACATCATTCCCTGTTACAAAAGCTTCTTCAAAACCAGCACTCCCCTCTCTTCCTCCCTCCTTTCCCTGCCTACCAACCCTCTTCTAAGTGAAAGAATACTTCAATTTCCAGTGTATCAGTGCACCTTTACAGATCCATGAAGCCTCTAAAAAAATTCCACCTCATACTTCTGGATTAAAACTTGCATTACGATAGAAGCTGAAAGCCTCACATGCATTACTCTGTCAGACCGGTGGTCCCACATAGTCCAGTATTTCACCTCAGCATCAGTCAATAGCAGGATCCTTCCCAGAAGAAAAGTTCTGAAATACAGTACTTTCATGTTAACATAATCATGAGTAATACATAACATAATTGTGAGTTATTTCACAATGATTACTTGCAGAAGAGTTGTATTTCTTGGTTTTAACAGAAGGGCTTACTTAATAGAAGAGATGAACAAGTGTTCACTTCTGTGGAGAGCCTCCCATAGAAGAACAGTAATGAAGYCTAAAAAGAGACCTAACTCAAAGACACTAAGTGTATTTTGGGTCCACAATCATTGCTCATTCATAGATGAAGTTCTAAATAAATATGAGACTTCACTAAGTTTACATACAATACAGCAGGACATAAAGATCCCAGCCCCATATTGCTAAACATTTTTTAGAACAAAATCCCAAAGGACCATGGAACCTAAGTGTAAAAAGATAGAGGTATATGCAGACTGATGAAAGGACTAACAGGTAAGGATGAGCTGATACTGATCAGCATAATAAACAGACACAGGATACCAGTTGCCTAACCACTGCCAAGTTTCTAGGTGTTTTTTTCTGTGGGGCTTTTTTTCTGGGGGGTGGGGTCTCCAAGCATTATAGTCAGTTATCTTAAGGAAGAGTATCGAGGAGAGCAACAGCAGGGTGTATGAGCTTTTACAGAAAATTTGGTCTAACACACATGAAAACGCGAGAAAATACATTTTCTAGCAAGCATCTTTTTACACGCGGCAAACTGGCAGAGCAGACCCTCCCACCTTTGTATCTTGATACTGCACAGGAGACAATAGGTAGGACAGGGGAGGCACCAGAAAAGGACAGAGCAGCGAAGACAAGTATTTTTCATAAGCTGGGATGGAAAACGAAGAGTCTAGCAAACAAAGAAGGGTGTGATGTGATGAAGCAACAAACCACGAAAGGCACGAAAAACCTTCTGGTTTTCAGAAGGGGCGCACGGACTCGGGGAAGGTATGTCAAGCCCACGGAGAAGAAAGATACAGCAGCCGAACAAAAGATTTTAAAGGCCCGAAACGGAAAGGTGGTGCGTGAAGGGACGAGCAGGCAGCTCTCGGGCAAGTGAAACAGCGAAAGGCAGCACTGCCGCGGCCCGGGTCCGGSTCCGGGTCCGGGAGGAGAGGAGCCAGCTCCCGTTCCCGGACACGCCGCCCTCCGCCGCGGCTCCCGAGCCGCCGCAGCCGGGTGTCTCCAGACCGATCCCCTCACACCGGGCAGTCCCTCAGGCCCAGGCTCCCTCGCGCTACCCCAGCGGCACCCAGAGACCTTTCCCTTCCCAAAACACAGGCGCGGGGCAGGGCTGGCCCGGGGGAGCCTGCAGACCCCCTCGTCACCCCTCCCGGGCTTCCCCTCCGCTCCCGAGGCGGGGGGCACGGCAGGGACCCGCGGCCAGGGCAGCCCCGCGCGGGCAGGGCGCCGTCCWTCCCTCCGCCCCGGAGCCGGCCCGCCGCCGCGGCGGGGAGGGGAGGGCAGAGCAGGGGGCGGGCGGGCTCCCGCAGCCACCTGTTAGGCCCGATACCTGCGCGGAGCGGCGGCCTCCGCCCGCCCAGCGGGGCCACCGAGGGGGCACCGGCGCCCGCACCGGGAGCACATGGCGCCTCCCGCCGCCGGGCGGGCGCCACCCAGCCCCGTCCCCGCCGGGCCGCGGCAGCAGCCATGCTGCCTCCCCCTGCCCGCCGCCTGTCACACACACAGGCACACCACAGCGAGGAGGGGGCGGGGAAGGGCGCGCAGCCGCCGCGCCCGGCAGCACCGGGAGGGGAGGGGAGGGGAGGGGAGAGGCGGGCGACGGCAGCCGCCCCGCGCACCCACCTGCTCGCGGAGTTTGAGGAACACCATGGCGAGGCCGCTGCACCGACCGGCCGCCGCCTCCGGTCACCAACGACTCGGCTCCGCTCACCGCCCCGCCCCCCCGCCGCCCGCGCGCCGGCCACGCCCCCCTCCTCGGCCGCCGCCGCCGCGGCCGCCGGCGCCACCCCGCGCCGGGGCCTCGCGCCGAGCTCGCGGGCGGCGGCGCGCGGCGAGCCCGCCAGGGGCGGGACCTTCTCCCACCCCGCCCCTCCGGCCCCGCCCCCCTCCCGGACGCCCCGCCCCGGCGCTCCCCTCGCGCTCCCGAGGAGCTTCCTGAATTAACCGCCCGCCGGCATCAAAGGCGCCCGCCCGCGCCGCCGGCTGCGGCCCCGGCCCGCACCACCAAGGGCGGTGCTGATTGGCCCGCACGAGGCGGGGCGGAGTAAGGGCGGCGCTGATTGGCGAGGCGGGCGAGGCGGGCTGGCGGCGGAGATAATGTGGGGCGGGGGGTGGAGGGCGGTGGAGGTGGGCCCGGCCCGGCGAGCGAGCAGCGGTTCTCTTAGGTAATCGCTGTGGTTTCCCCAGGCCTGGCCTCGCTCGGCGACCTGGCGAGAAAAGCCCCGGGATGGGGGTTATCGGCACAGCGGGGCTCGGGGCTCGGCCCGAGGCGGGGGCCCTCCGGCACCCCTCGGCCAAAGGCAGCGCTCAGTCCCTGGTCCCCCCGGGGCAAGGGTCCGCTACCTGCCCGCGGCCCTCCGGGGGTGCAGCTCACCTGCCACCCCAGAGCTGGTGTGGGCCCCTTCGCTGCCGAGGGGAGAAAGCACTGCCCCGCTCCCACCTTTTTATGTCAGAAACGTGTCACAGAATGGCGGTCTCCTCTGCTTGCAGCTCTGCTAACGGGGGATGCGTTACACCACGGGGGTCATCCAGGCCCAACGCAGGTGCTGATGTAGGTGTGGAGTTGCACTGTACTCCCCTCGTGTCTTCTGGCAGAGGTGCCCATCGCAGATCCTGGCTTCAAGTGTTCGTTGGCATGGGAGGAAGGAGGAGCAGCAGTAGAACTGACACCGTGCTGGTTAGCATGAACAGGCCGAATAAAGGCACAAAGAGACACTTTGGAGACACTTCGGCAAATTACCAAATGGTGAGATGGAGCAGCCATATACAAATAGAATACAGAAGACAGTCAATTCTAAAAAGAGAAAGATTATTTCACTCTGTATTAAATGTTCATCTTTTTCTGGCAGAGGATCAGTAGAGGTGTCACCTGCGTAATTCTCATATTGTATTTTGAGAAGTAGTTTACAGGCTTGGTGGTAGGCCTCTGTCCATCAAACATGAAGAACGTCTTCATAGATAGGACTTTGAAAACCTCTTGTGAAAGGAACGAAAAGCAGCGTACAGAACACTGAAATTAGATTAAGTTGCTCTTTCATAAAATAACACTCTAGCCAGCCAGCCCAGCATGATAACTATGATTTGGAAGGGTTATTTTCTCCTGAAATTTAATTTCCCCCCCCAAAAAAAAACAGACTGAAGAGACTGGGTTTTTTGGAATTGCATGCTGCTACAGACAATGCTGATATGAATGTTTCAAGTTCCTTGTCTTTCCTGTAGCTTTAAAATAGACTGTGACTTCTCCTTAACACACCACATGTAGTTAAATCTACTTAGACTTTAGTATTACCTTAAGAAGAAAGTAAGTTTAATAAAGCAACTAAGTGAATGCTCRTATGTGTGTTTTTGCCCCTGCTCATGTGCTTGTTGTTGCTTCCAGTAGGAGCCTGGCACGTGAACATATTCTCTTGATGACCGGCAACATGAGAACAGAAGGGTTTTCTATAGGTGCCAGCTGAGGCAGAGCTTTCCTCACCTTTGAATACTAGTGGCCTGATGGAGTGTGCTTGTTTATGTTATTTCATTTTAACCAGTTAAGATTGAAATCCTATTTTACCAGGCAAAGGAAAAAACTCAACATTGTTACACTTTCTAAATCAATTTTGTTGACATCTAGATATGTCCAGAAATGCTGATTATGGTAAGTAAATGGTTTAGTTACTTTAAAATAGCCCCCTATTTTAGTACTTGTGCATTCTACCTAGTTTTTTTGTTTGTGAATAAAAGCATATTGTATGCAAATATGAAACAGGTAGATTTTGACACTATGCAAAATGGTTGAGGACTGGGATAACAACATGGTAAAGAGACTGATGGTTGTGGAAATTAGAGATAATTTTATCAATGCAGTCAGTGAAGGAGACAATGACATCAGGAAACATTGGCTTTGTCTGTCCCCGAATTAGACTGCTCCTTTTCAAAGTGAAAAGAAAAGTTCTGCTTCCTCCTGTGAAGCTTATCAGTTTATGGAGTTATTCAGAAAAACATCTACTTTAAGTTCACCCGCTATTTAGAGTAATTTCCGTATGTAGGCAAGTCTTCATACGTGAAAATGTCGCACCTGGAACCACGAGCACCTTGTGCAGCTTGGAGACAGGCACTGTTTCAGTAGGGGAAGGTGCATCTTCATTTTGTTGGTTCCCCAGCTCCAATACTCAGGCTATAGCTAGGGACCAGGCCTGTTGGTTTTACCATATGTACTTAAATACGTCATCAACCAACTGAACTCTGCCCCCAGATCATTGTTTCTTTTCTGTGAGTTATAAGATAATACAGCAATAAGATAATACAGCATGAAAAAGTTTAAGTGGTAAAACATGGAAGTTACAACACCGATCATGGAGATACCTGTCTGTTCCAGTTTAAGCACGAGTGGTTATTGAGATGGCTTACATACATGAAGGTGGATAACGCAGAAGTGGGGGATTTTCTGAGCATTGTTGCCCTGATACCAAGCAGTTGCAAATGCATACTTTTTCTCAAGTCACAATATAAATTATTTTCCTATTCTTATTCTGTGTAAAACAGTCCAAATGGTTATTACAACTGGAACAAAAATATCCCAGTATCACCAACAATATTATGTGATCTGCTAGTGTCCCGCAAAATACAGTATTTGACTGCAGAGCAATAGAAATAATAGAAATGAAACCTCAAAAGTTAAATGTAACAGTGCTGTAAGGAAATGAGCGCTTCTTGTTCATTTATTACCATATATTTCAGGGTAACTTCACCTATGTTATTTTTAAATGCTGTGTTACAAGGTAGGTAGCTGCCCAGGTGTCCCTTAGGAACATTAACAGAATGTTTCACTGAAGTCTGTAGTATTGACATACAAACATACTGAAAGCCACCACATTTCTGATAATGTTCAGAATACACACCCGCAGAAGTTAGAAATTTCCACACCACCTTTTAAATCAGACGGTTTGTAAATTATTAGCAATGCAGCTCTCCTGAGGGCACGCTTTCGGCAGAGCACGATAGGCTTTAACTGCACGGCTCCCATTAATGTTAATGTTAAATCCTCACGCTGTAACTTATCCCACAGTGTGTAACACTACCCAGTGTTTTAAAGATAGGACCATATGTGCTGCATTGAGATATATAATGGGATTGAATTGAAGAGACCATGGAAACCTCATACTGGAGATGTTTTGTGAACTCGTCTGAAACATGCTTAAATCTGATTTATTTTAGTTTGCCAGGAATGCCTGTATACTTAGCTCTTTTTAACCAAGGGTTTCAACCCCAGCAAAGTATTTATTCTTTTTTCATTCTTCTACATGGGTAAACAGGCACAGAGGTCGACAGACTTACACAAGGTCATGGCGTGAGTCACTGCCGTGGCTAGGAATAGAATCTAGGAGACCTGATTGCCACTGCCCTCCTCTAAACACTGTCCCATACTCCTAAATCAAAGCAGGGCTAATTTTATTTTTGCACAGAATASAAGGTGTCTGAAATCGATATAATGTTATAATTCCTACAGAGGGATGCGTTTAGCTTTATGACCCTGAATCAGCATTACTTGGGTGCTAGTCTTCTGATGGAAACCACACTCATTTTATAATGGTATGCTGGGAGCATCATCATAAAGATTTTTACACATGCTGTGACACATTTTATCCATCAAAATCTAAAACTGTCAAGGTTTTGTAATTCCGTCCCAGAGATTACATTTTGAATCATTGGCTGTTCATAGTTACTGATTGTAATGGAAACATATTGAATATCATAATGGCATCATCAATCAAATATCATCGACTGGCATTTCTAGAGCACCATTATGCTTATGGATGCTCATTTGACCAATTTTGTCCCTGTTTGGTGCAGACAGGAGGAGAGAGAACTCATTTGCCCTCCTTATTCAAAGAACAAATTTAACATCCGGAGGAGGGTAGGGCAAATATGAGAGTCCTTCATACAATCAGCAAGCGGCAGGGGCCTACCAAACAGCTGTAAGTTCCTATCAGTCGTGTATTCTAAGGAAAATTCAGGTAGAAGTGAGAGAAAATAGAAAATTAAGAATACGTAGAGTGAGGCAACAATGGTAAGAAATTATATCACTTGCATTTTGATGGGAAAAATGTTGTGGGGTGTTTGCAAGATGTTTGGTGTCTTCTTATGCTGCCTAATTGCCAGTATTACTGGTAAAGAATATATTAAACGGATACAAAGGTGGCTTTTACAAAGGTAGCAATTTTGGCTTCAACTTGCATATTAGAAATCTTGTTCACTTCACATTTCTTCTAGTTTAAATATCATGCAACTTTTTTCCCCCATAAAATTAAGTTTATCTTCTTCAGCAGGATAAAGTAGAGTCTAAAAGAGGCATAAGAAAGGTGTAAAGCACCCTGGGCTCTGGGCTGACTTTTACACAGAGGAGAATTGTATCCCAAATCTTCTTATGATTTCTTTTTTTAGTAAGTCTCAAAACTGTCCAAACATTAATGAAAAGAAGTTGTACACCTTTGGGAGTGTGATCATAAAAGACTATTAATTCTGAGTAGCTGTAAAGCCAAAATGAATCTAATAAAAATTAAAGAAATAAATTTTACCTTTAAACTTAACTGAGACAAGGAAAGAGAAAGAAAAGACATAATTAACGTATTTTCTAGTATTTGCACATCCCAAGATGACTCTTTCTTAAAACACTGTGAATATCAGCACCCTTATACATTCTCACATCAACTTGGATTAGTGTTTATAGAATAGAATAGAATATTTTGTTATGTATTTCTTTATATAAATAAAATAGAATATTTTATTGATATTTTATTTATTTAACAAAATATTCTGTTTTGTTTGTATAAATAAACAAATGCCTCAAAATGTCCTTTTGCCATCCTCACTGTACCTCAGAATGGCCGATATTGACTAACTGGAAACTCCAGTGGGATGTGATCTTGCAAATTATTTTTTCAGGCTTGGCCAGTTCTTCAAAGAGTAACACCCAAAGTGAAGCACAGAGTGGAATGAGTTTTGGTCAGTCATCTTGGCTAGCCAAAAGCTTGATGCACCATAGAAGTCTTATTGGGAGGTTTTACATGACCTGCTACACAAGGTTATTTTGTAAGAGGTGCATTTCATCGGTGCCCTAGCAAAGTATTAAATGGAATAAAAAGTGGAAGTAGTAGAAGTATTACAGTGGAAATGCTGATTTTCATGTGAGAAGCAAAACAAAGGTTCTGACTTCTGAAAAGAACCTTCTGAACATCTGAACCCCTTACTTTCTGATGACGGATGATGTAATTCTAATATCCCAGCCAGCTGCTCGTTTAGAGAAGAGGATTTCTGCATACATAAATTTTCTCTCCTAATGAGCTAGAGATGCCTTATTGACTATATCCTGTGTTTTTGCTTTCAGAGTGGTTTGGTTTCAATTGTGGGCAAAGTGATTCCATATAGTTTACCTATTTGGTTACAAAGCACTTAAGTGGTCACCAGAGCTGGAGTAGGGGAGTGAAGGAAAAGGCATTTTTTCAAATAGCCAGATACAGTTGAAATGAGACCTCTGGAAATCAGCTACAGGAAACACAACGTGAGCTTAGAAAGGAGGACAATTTGGGATTCTGCTTTCACATGTTCCCCTTTCACACTCAATACTGCAAGAGTAGGTGCTATGAAAATGGGGACTGTGTTCTGTAAAAAAGGATGGAGATGAAGGTGAAGCTTGTTTTACCAATACCGTAGTTGCTGCAGTAATGGTCAACTTTCTCAGCTCTCGTTCCCCTCAAGACTGCAATATAAACCAAAATGCAGCAACTAGACACATGTATTCTCACCTAGTAATAATTTATTGCCTGCTGCCATTTTAGGTAAATGGCTATTACACATACGAATGTAGTAATGCAGCTGCATCGCCACATATTGAGAATCTCAGATAAAACTTTTAAGTTCATAAAATACACTTACAGGCTCCTTATTTGCTACATCAGAGAGCATTTCATTGTCCAGACACAGTGGAAGGATGATCACTGTACATCCATAGTGGAATAAAGATTCTGCCATAAAGAATATCTGTCTTTAAAGCTGTTTTTTTCTTGAAGTACGATACTTTGATGGTGTATGTGAGCCTAGAGCCACACAGATATGTATGTAAACTCTTCTCAGATAAATACTTTTATCATCTAAAGGAATAAAGTGCTTGAGGCAGAAGACAGGAATCTCTGGGAAATACACTACTGTGATGAATATATTTGTCAACCAAGTGCCATAGTGATGAATTTCAGGGAAGATGAAAAGGTTTTTCATGACAGCAAGAAATTTGTAACTCAAAGAAGAGAAAATGAAGCAAACAGTTTGCATTTGTCTTTGCATCTTAATAGACAACCTTATTCCTGTTTTCATGATGTTGTCTTCATTCTCATGCTAAAGGATTTCCATTTGTATAAAATATTAAAAAGAAATGGAGTCGTACAGGTAAGGGTTAGTACTCCTGTCAGTCGCAGCAGTTAGAGAACCTAATATATGGTTATTTTAGTCTGAGATTTTTCATTAGTACTGATTCTAGAGCTGCTTTGGGCCTGACAGTTGACATGCACAGAGAGAATGCATTAAAACACTTACAACTTTATTATTAATTACGATTTGATAACTTGCTCCCCCCACACTCCCCTAGAACATATGCCACGACAAATGAAATCAGAAAGGCGTTGCAGCTCTTTGATAGCTGGGTCTGCCACTACCGCGCTGAAATCAGTGTTTGTTTTCTTTTAGTAGGTGCAAAGATTGAGCCCTGAACGTGAGCAAGCTGCAGGCGGTGTGTTTTCTGTTCAGGATCCATACCGGCGAACATGCTCGCCTTCCTTCCCTGCCAGAGCCTGAGTTTTTTAACTCGTAGGGCATGCTGCATAGCCTGTATTTTCTCTTTTTCAAATAGCTAAGTATGATACTTTCCTTGGAAAAGTGGAGAGAATAACCTCCAGATCAGCCAGCACTGGGATGAATGTAATTAAAGCTCTTTTACTGAAGACATTAATACCAAATACTCCCTAAAGTACTGACTGTAGAGTTCTACATTGCCATGAGGTGAATTTGCTAAATTTAAATTTATATACACAGAAAAAGCATAATTAAATTGAAATACTGGAAAAGTTCCATGTAACATATTTGGCAACGGTTCTGTACAGGCTACTGGTCTGTGCAATACAGTGTTGATTTAGGGAAAGCCTTTGCATTTGCACACATGCCCATTAGTAAGTGAAGCAGAACGTGAACATGTATTGAAAATGCTGCACGACAGTGGATTTCTGTTTCTAAAACGCAGGTTTTCCAATTATATAAAATATTCTAAAATTAATTTATTAGGTTTTCAAGAATTATGTCATGCAATCATTCTGTGGAATTTAAAACACCTTGTGTTATCACAGTAGGTTTTAAGTTGAATGTCCTCCAAAATACAAATCTTGGAAGAGAATCGCCATTAGACCTGGCATAGATACAATGCTAAGTAGCATCCTCCTCACATTTGAAATATGGCTCAGACACTCCCACCCACACATAACTATACGTTATACCCATATAAATATATATATTTCCTTACTGCTGTCATTTAGAGCAGGCATTTGGCTATACGTGGAAGTTTTCATTTTATTGCTATTATTTGCATTAGTGTTATAGCTAAGATTTCCTGCCATGAGTTTCTTTCGTAACTTTTTATAAATATCAGAGCAACACGCTTCCAGCTGAAGAGAATCCGTTTCAGCAGTAGCCACCRTACAAGCACAGAACAAAAAGGCAGTTTCTCTCCCAGAGATCATGCCCTGCAAACCTAAGGCAAGCGGCAGCAGTGCAGGACGTGGAGACGAGGCAGCAGTGGTGGCTGGTGTCAGCTAACAGGTAACCTGACCGGCGTTGGGTGCTCACAGGCGTGGTGACTGGTCGGGGCCGTGGTTGGATTAGCTTTCGGTGGGCTCCCCGCCACGGGCTGGGCTGCACGACTGCTGACGCCTGCGGCAAAGGGGCAGGAGTGCCTGAACGGTGGCAGACAAGGTTTGTGGGCGTCCTTCCTGCTGGGGGTTTGTATGGAGGAGGTTACGGCTACGGCACTGCCCAGCCGAAGGCCAGAGCTGCTGACCCGCCCCGGGGTGATTTCAAAGGTCTGAAACATTCACGACAGGGATAAACAAGTGTCATGGTTTAACTCCAGCCGGCAACTAAGCACCACGCAGCTGCTTGCTCACTCCCTCCCAGTGGGATGGGGGAGAGAATCAGAACGGTAAAAGTGAGAAAACTCGTGGGTTGAGATAAAGACAGTTTAATAGGTAAAGCAAAAGCTGCGCACGCAAGCAAAGCAAAACAAGGAATTCMTTCACTACTTCCCATCGGCAGGCAGGTGTTCAGCCATCTCCAGGAAAGCAGGGCTCCATCACGCGTAACGGTGACTTGGGAAGACAAACGCCATCACTCCGAATGTCCCCCCCCTCCTTCTTCTTCCCCCAGCTTAATATGCTGAGCATGACGTCATATGGTATGGAATATCCCTTTGGTCAGTTGGGGTCAGCTGTCCCAGCCGTGTCCCCTCCCAGCTTCTTGTGCACCCCCAGCCTACTCGCTGGTGGGGTGGGGTGAAAAGCAGAAGAAGCCTTCGCTCTGTGTAAGCACTGCTCAGCAATAACAAAAACGTCCCTGTGTTATCAACACTGTTTTCAGCACAAATCTAAAACATAGCCCCATACTAGCTACTATGAAGAAAACTGACTCTATCCCAGCCAAAACCAGCACATTCTCCCCCTCCTTGTTACATACCATTTTCGTCATGCTCAGGTCCCACACTATCCAATGCATCCTCATTAACCACCACCTCCCTTCCCATCCTCTGATATAATACACAGATATCATTCCCTTAGTCTATGGACCACCCCTATAAAATGCCTTTAAAATGTCCACAGATGTCCACACAATGTCCATTGGGTTCATTTAGTCCATGACTTTGGGCTCCATCTGTTATGGTGGTCACTCAGGACAGGAGAGGTGGTGTGGTGCGTGGAGTTATTGGGCACCAAAGCCAGCTCAGGTCGGGTCACTGCTGCACTTGCACTGCTTCTTGTAAGGCTTGTCTTTCACTGGTTCAGGTGGTTCCTGCTATAGTAACTCCTATACATGCAACTCAAATAATGGGTTACAACAATTTAAAGGTATTTCCATTACAATCTCCACCCCTGGTCCCTTTGGGCCAGGTTATAGGGTTTAACATTGCAGTGAACTCCTCCCCTTGCCCCTGCTCCAGCCTGGACTTACCCACAGACTGCAGTCCCTTAGGGGTGTACCTGCTCCAAGTGGAGCCTTATCTGTGAGCCACAGTCTCTCCAGGGGTATACCTGCTGTGGCATAGACTTATCCACAGCCACAGTCACTTTGAGGTGCACCTGTTCCAGCGTGGCCTCCTCCATGGGCCACAATGCCTTCAGAGATATACCTGCTCCAGCATGGCCTTACCCACAGCCACAGTCCCTTCAGAAGTAAACCTGCTCCAACATGGCCTTACCCATGGCCGCAGTCCCTCCAGGGGTGTACCTGCTCTGTCATGGGTTTATCTATGGCCACACACTTTGAGGTGCTCCAGCATGACCTCATGCACAGCCACTGATGCTTTGAGGTGTGGACTTATCCTTGGGACACAATTCCTTCAGAGGTACACCTGCTGCGGCACAGACATAACCACGGCTGCAGATGCTTCGAGATGTACCTGCTCTGGCATGGACTTATCCACGGCCACAGATGCTTCGGGGTGTCCTGCTCCTGCGTGGACTCATCCACAGGTCACAGTCCCTTCAACTCGAGTTCACGCTGGAGTTCCAGCCTGTCCAGTACAGCAGCACAGAAACAGCAGCGATGTCCTGGCCATCTGCCAGCCCAGGCGCATCGCCGTTGCTGTTATCAAAATGTTCCCAGGCACAGCAGAGTAAGGTGATCAGCAGTACAGCGGTACAGCAAGCAGTGAAAGCAAAAAGCAGCCACTAACGAGCACTAGACTCTAATACACAGTAAGGCAAGCAAGCCCCATGGCAAGCACAGGAGCCTGCTGATTAATAGCTGAACAGCAATAACAGCTATAAATTCGATCTAGCACATTCCAATCAAACTGCTGTTATCTCAAACCCTTCGAGCCCCACGTTAGGTGCCAAAAAGGACTGTCGTGGTTTAACCCCAGCTGGCAACTAAGCACCACACAGCCCCTCTCTCACTCCCCCCACGGTGGGATGGGGGAGAGAATCAGAAAGGTGAAAGTGAGAAAACTTGTGGGTTGAGATAAAGACAGTTTAATAGGTAAAGCAAAAGCCGCGCACGCAAGCAAAGCAAAACAAGGAATTCATTCCCTACTTCCCATCGGCAGGCAGGTGTTCAGCCATCTCCAGGAAAGCAGGGCTCCATCACGCGTAACGGTGACTTGGGAAGACAAACGCCATCACTCCGAATGTCCCCCCCCTCCTTCTTCTTCCCCCAGCTTTTATATGCTGAGCATGACGTCATATGGTATGGAATATCCCTTTGGTCAGTTGGGGTCAGCTGTCCCAGCTGTGTCCCCTCCCAGCTTCTTGTGCACCCCCAGCCTACTCGCTGGTGGGGTGGGGTGAGAAGCAGAAGAAGCCTTCGCTCTGTGTAAGCACTGCTCAGCAATAACGAAAACATCCCTGTGTTATCAACACTATTCCCAGCACAAATTCAAAACACAGCCCCATACTAGCTRCTRTGAAGAAAATTAACTCTATCCCAGCCAAAACCAGGACAACAAGTGAGGTCGGGGTGAGTGAATCTGGCCTTGCTTTTAACACTTCCAGAAAATAAATATGTCCATCAGAGCATCACAGGGCATAAAGAGCCCCAAATCCACAGCTCCCTGGCAGCTTTTTGGCAGAGGAAGGTAAGCCGGTTYGCAGCATGGTGCCTCAGCCTGTGGTGCACCTTCCCCAGCCGCCCAGAACTGCCAACTGCTAACCTTGCACTACGGCTGGTTGGAAAACGGACCAGCTCTACTGTGTGATCACGCCTGGGGTTGGAGATTGTTAATAACTTCACTTGCAGAGACCGGCTAGAATTGTGCCTCTCTCCGTGCTGAACAAATCGAAATAAAATCTAGCTCAAAAGTCCTTTAACTGGCTAATACCTTTGCTCCTCCTCCACGGGAAAACCTAACGCAAACCCCTTCACCTGACGTCTGGTCCAGACATTTACATCTTCAGGGCTGAGGACACTGTACCACCACCCTCTCAGCATGGAAACCCAGCAATGCCCTCCGCACTGACGTGGCCAGATCCTGCATAAAAGGGGCCATAGCTGCTTAGCCCGTTGTTAACAGGTACATATAATTACAAGGCAAAGCAGAAGTACTGCGCAAGGCAAAGTGGTTTTGGCTGGGAATCAAGTATTCATCCACCTGAAATCAGTGTTTGTTTTCTTTTAGTAGGCTTTTGGACAGGCTCGCATGAGGCTGAGCCGTATGAGGACACACAGGAGAGGAAGGGAGGGAAGAAGAAAGTTGGCACTTCAGTTAAGGTAGTAAAAAGCTGCATATCTCAATCCAGGATATAGATCTGCGTGTATATATTGGCAGGTCTGCGTGTGCTGAGCTGCAGATTTTCCCCTATGCAATCATTCTTGTGATTTCTCTTGGACCGTCAACTATGCCAAGCTGGAACTGTCTCCCAATAGCCAATTTTCCAACTCTGTCAAAACGCTTCAACGGCATAATAAGTAATACATATGGGCATACTCTGATCAACCATAAAGCCAAGAGGAGATATCCATAATCTGAAACTTTTACTAGTTCATGGAAGGTTTTGATCTTCACAGGGTTTGCAAAATTAAATCAGCAGAGTGGAGGGAAGCCGTATCTCCCGAGGATGACCGACTTGGCAGGCTCCAGAGCAGGAGGTGACCAAAACCAGTGTGTGTGGCACACCAGCGGATTGGCAGCCCAGGAGCTCGCCCGCCGGCACCGGGTGCCTGCGGGTGCCTGCAGCTCGGGGACCACGCTGCTCGCCCGGGGCTGGCGGCGAGGAATCATGGCCAGCCGCAGGCAGCAGGCACCCGCAATGGCAGCCTGGAAAGTGTTGATCGAGTTATCTTCCAGCTTCATTTTTCTGATACACAAGTGTCAGATGTGCTAGGTAGATGTACTAGGTAGATGAACAGTCACCAAGATAGGGCTGGGTACATTTTCTGAACAGCATGAAAATCTCAGTTTATGATTGTATCAAAGAAAGAATCCAGTCCCTGTGTTTGAAAAGTCTAAGAATGTGTACATTCAGTATCTCACGTATCCTAAAGTCTAAGACTGCAGCAAGGAAATAAAAAGAATACCACCTTTCTTATTTTTAAAGACCTGATGACTTCTGCAGGCCTGACTCAGGATATCTGAATGCTTGGGGTTGGCACTACCCTCATTTCCATTATCACACAGCCCCTTTTTCCAGCTCCCCTGAGCCAGCATGGTGCTCTTCCATGTCGAGAAATGCCAGGGTGGGAGAAGTGAGCTCCCAGCTCTCCCCTCACTCTTTCCTATTCCTCGGCAGAGGAGTCTCGCGGTGAGGCTGCGGTTTCACGTGAGCCGGCCTAAGCAGCCCCCGACTGCTGCCACCCCTCACTGTTGGTGATGTGAGCATCCCCAGATGCACCGCCAAGGACCCACTTCTGCTACCTGGTCAGCCAGGCTGAAAAATACCTTTTTTCTTTCTGCTTAGTGTTTGGTTTTTTTTTTTTGCTGAGTGATCCGTAACTCAGATCTGTCCACTGAGCCAGCTCGTTGCACAACTACAGAAATAATCCTACCAGCAATGGTCAAGGAGGGCACGGGGCTGGGAGAGAGGGGTGGGAGCCGTGGGACTGCTTCTGCTGGCTGCTGCCAAAGTGCACGTGTGTGAAAGCACATCCTGTTAGCCAGGCTGGGATGTCTCGGGGTGCTCGCTGCTTGAACTAGAGCCCTGCGGTCCTTGTTAAATGTGCTTTTTAAGACAGAAACTTTGTGATTTTTCTTCCTACTGAAACAGTGTAAAGAAGCTGTGAGATAGCTGGTGATTGTTCGCATCAAAACAAACACTTTTGTGCAGGACACAATACATTTCCTTTGAAACATACAGGAAAGTGTTATTAATTACCTCACCAATTCCTTATGTATCTGGTTCCTCATTTTTGATCTGGAGCTATCCTGCTTCTGTTTGACTCATTGATTCAAAACATCAGGCTTAAGAAAACTCTGGAGAGCAAACAAGGAAATCCTCGCTATCCCTTTTGTAACGTAAACTTAGATTTTCTTTCCTTTCTTCCAAAAATAAAGAAAAAAAAGAGAAATGTAAATCCCTTTTCTTATATCAGTTTAATTTAGAAATAATAAAAGTATTCTATTTGCATTCACACTGACATATTTAGTGCTGTTTTTAAATACCCTTATTGAGTCTAATCATCCTCCCAAAAATATATTTGCATTTGACAGTGTTTTACAGTACCCCATAGCTTACTCTCTGTGATATATCAAAAGAAATATGGGATGCTTTCCTTGCTGTCTTCCACAGCAGTCTAGTAAAAAAAGACGGAGAAACCAATTTTCTCCTCCGATATGTGTTCCAAAGACAGTTTAAGGAAGCCTGTGATCTTTTCTGAGATTATATTTTATATTTACATTCAGCGTTCTAGTCCCCTTTGGGTTTAAAAACACCAAAGAGACCTTAATTTGACAACATGGAATATATTCAAATTATTTAATTGCATGGTGAAGGTATGGGGTAAATTAACTTGGGGATGCCAAGGGACAAAGGACCAGCTGAAAGGCTACTAGCGCTCCATTACTACCATGTCTCTCTTAATTTGTAGCACTGGCAGTAGGCATGTGGCAAATCTGGGTATAATACTGCAGCTGTTAAGCCCCGTGACTTGAGGATAGATCCCTATGATTCTGGATAACCTGAATGGCAGGGGCCCAGTGTTGTAGACCTTTCTCCAGAAGGAAGTCACATCTGCCCTGCAGAAAGTGCACCTGGGTTTCTACCTGTGGAAGCAACAGCCAGCGCTGAATTAGCTTTCGTCCTCGTAAATTGTCAGCATGTAGTCAGTGTCGCCACCTGGACAGGGCAACTTGACAGCCATCAGGTCTCACAGGTTGTGCGCAGCTGCATGTACACATACTTTAACGCTAGCACAAATGCCATTTTTCGCAATTTCACTATTCCTTATTGCATAATACAGAAACATTTATAATGGTAAATCTGCATAGCACATAAATATATATAATGTGTGTATATATATATATAAAGAAAATTTGTTACATTTATCTAACAACTAAAATGGCTTCTAAAAAGAAAAAAAGTACAAGTCAGGTCCTGCAACCCTCTTCAGCATCCTTGCCCTAGCCTTCCACTACAAAATTATCCCAAAACAGTACACGTGCTTCTTGGTGCATCCAGGGAAAAAAAGAAAAAGAAAGAAGTGTGGAGTCCTGAGGGGTTTATGTTGCAGAGCAGAGGCTGGCTGGAGTAAAGGGGTGGTTGGGACATCCTTGAAACTCCAGCAATCTCCAAGTACAGGTTGGGACTCTCAGAAGCTGTTGCCATTGTCAGAAACTATTTGGCTGTTCTAGTCTATATCMCCAGACTCGGGGACAACCGAGTGCATGACTTTGTACCCTGCTTGCTGGTTTTGCCCAGCTGGCTGCTCAGCTGCATTTGGGCATTTGCTTCAAAAAGGAAAACAAAAAATCTAAGAAAGCTGCTGCTAACAGATCCATGTAGTTCAATGCGGTTAGAGTGCTGCTACACCTTATTTCCAAGATCACATAGTAAGTGACTACATTTTGCATGCAAGTAACAGAAAACGCTGAAGTTCGGTTTCTAGGGAAAGAACAAACCTATTAGATGATCAAGGAAAGCTATAACAGAGAACTGATCAGGATAAATCCAAAAGAACAGTGTAAATCCATTAAGCTGGTAATTGTCTATGTGTGATAACCTTATTTTAGATACTACACTTGTAGTAATACTAACACAGCACTATAAAATTTAGAGCTTCTTTTCATGTCTGCTCCATCTGATCCCAGTGGGATCTCCGCCTGAATACTGCTCCAAGGGATACAGCACATAATCAGTCCCTTTGAAACAGCTTCAGTAATGCTGAATCCATATAAGTGCAGATGCCAATTATGCTAATGAAACTGCAATGGGACCGTGTTTCTAGCCATCTTCTAACAGTGCTGTAAAACTATTGTCACACTCAGCAACTAAATTTGTGTAGCATAAGATCACATAGAGTACTGAAACTTACTGTATGGTGGAGGTGATGCCAAATGTTCCCAAAACCTAAGCCTGCTAAAAAGACCAAGAAAGCAACAGGTAACTGTAGAAAATCTGGGAATTTTTTTCCTATATTCACTTTTCCACTTTTCCTATATTCACATCTCCAGAAGATGCCAGGCTGATGCAAACAATGTCTATACTGCTCTCCTTTCTTGCTCCTTGTTTCCCTCCAAGGCAATGCTCCGTCTTGAGGAGGAGGCACTGGGAAACCATAGTGGGCTAGCAAAAGTTCAAGATGCCCCTGAGAAAAACAAAGGTACATCTTTAACATCTTCTCTCTGTTTCCTCTTTTGGGCTGATAAGCTCTCAGAAATACGGCATTCATGCCTTGGCTAGGCATTGCTGTAGGCTCAGGCAGGACTAGTCACGTGTGGTTTCTCTTTTTGTCTCTTGCGTCCTCTCACACAGCGGTTCCTGTGGCAAGGATAATTCTTCTTCCCAGCCAAAAAGTGGGGGTTTCAAAGACTACGTATTAAAATACCTACATTCCCCCCCTGCCCTTAAAATGCCCTTCGACTAGAAGCTGCGCATACTTTCTGCAGGCATAGCTCCAAAATAAATGCCTCAATCAGGAGGCCAAGGAACTTAATCTAAAGACTTAAATTTCAACAGAGTAGTAGCATATGGCCTCAGCGCATCACCTCAGGCTGTAATTTCAATTCAGATTTGTGTATTAGATGGACAGTATACATTTTTGCATAAATGACATGTACACGTGTGCGTACTTAGAGTTTAGAGTTTCTCCATCAGCCCTTTAGAAATGTCTTTACAGCCTGGAAATGCTATAATCATCTCTGCAATACACCATGGGCCAAGGTGCAGATCAGCTTATGTGAACAACACTATTAAGGCTACTATAAAATCCTGCTGAGGACACTTTTAGCGTGTGGTGGGAGTAATTAATATAGATCACTAGAAGACACAGACAGGAATATGGATTCATCAGGAATAAAAGCTTTCACACATGATTAGTCAGGAAAAGAGAAAATGGCAATGCAAGACTGACCAGTCTTTACATTATTGGGCTATTATTTCTTGCATGGGTGGAAAGTCCTTCCTCACTAGTTTTTTTCCACATTAAATCCAATCAGCATCACTACAGTTCCAGGACTGCAGTGTTTCAGCAGCCCTTCATCTGTTCTTCATGCACACTTATTACAGATACTACAGTCTCACAGAAACAGCTTTGAAATCACCATTGCTGCAAACGCATCTGCCTTCAATTCTGTCACCACTTTGTAGACCATGACAATTGCAGTCCACAATCTTTTTGTAAAATCAATGAAAACATACAAACGTTAACCTTTTGTTTAGTTTATAAAACAATAATGTGTCGTCACATTTTCCCATCCTCTCAACTGCCTTTGAAGGGACGTCTCGCTAACCACACTGATTCCATGATGGGCGAGGGATGCTTGGAATTACCACTGCAGTTAAAGGCTGGCAGCCTTTTAGGGATAGACTTCGTTCTCTGTCATGCCTGCAAATCCATGCTAATGTTCCTCCCTTGCTTCACAGGGCGTTGGTTGAAGAGCAAAGGTAGCCTACAGTGGGGGGGTCCTTAGCTCACGGTCCCCGAGTCACCCACTCTGTCCCCACTCCACAGACTGCAGAGCTGTTCACGAAGCAGTTCCTAAACCCTTGCCATTTACAGCCTGTCATTTGAAAATGTATCTGTCTTCACAAGTTTCAAAATGAGGTAGAAATATTAATCTTGTCGGGTGTCCTGACATTTACTATGCCTTTTCTTGAGTCAGAGCCCAGAGATGTGCTATGATATTTGATCACTAGGCTGCTCAGATGCCCCAAACACAAAGTAATTTCCAAAATTAAGTTTCCAGGCACTGACATTACCACAGTGCTGACAATGTTCAGAAAACTAATATTTATTTTTCTGAAAAAAAAATTTTGAAAATATTAAGCATACTTACTATTTGCTTAACTGGTTCTATATTATTATTTCTCTTTTACATACAGCTCTATTTTAACTTAATTATGTTTGCCATCTGCTCAATACTCTAAAAAAGGATTTGCTTAGAAAAAAGAGCTGCCTTCTCTACCACAGGTAGCATTGCCTTTGACTCCAGAGCAAAGGGACAAACATCTGTCAGTACCTGAGGGAGTGCTCAGAAGGAAATGCCTCCATTTGAAGAAGAGGAGCAAGGAACGACATCCCATCTTAGCAAGGAAGACCCTTCCCTCTGCATTTCACTGTAGGCTTCAGCTTCCCATCCTCAGCCCTGAACTGGCACTAGGTATTGTATGAGAGGTTGCTTGTGCAACCTGGGCTTGAGGAGCACACCAAGAGCCAAGAAGTGTTACATTGCTCTTGTATTTCTCAGGATGATGTTTCATGCTGTTTCTATCTATGATCTGAACTGCTCATTAGAAATGTTGAGATACACACACTGGATAAAATGCCCTCAGAAAAACCTCACACATCATACCTGGAGTTGTAAAGGTACATACAAAGAATGCAGAAATATACAGATGGGAGGAGGGAATAAAGATATGTGGAAAACTCAACAATTTTATGGAATTTGCCCATACCTTATGCTATTTGAAGCTTGAGTATTGATTTCATCGTTCCTTGCTTGCTACTCACTGCTGCCACCACGTGTTACCACAATTTTTTTCTGAAATAATAATGCCCCTTGAAATAGAAACGTGTATAGTGCTGTGGGCGAGAAGAACCTGAAAATTGGTAAGACACTACCCAAGAGAAAAGATGTGAAATGGGCAAGCCATTCCTTGGAAGACTGGGCATTGCTGCAAACAGTATAACAAACTTCAGAAGAGCCCCATATAAGCAAAAGCATCGAATTCTGGATCGAGGATTCATGCTATTTAATACCCGTAGAGTTTATGGATATGTGTTAGGAAGTGCCAGGCTACTGCAAGTACATACGCTGACAGTCTCTCTCTCTCCCATCCCTTCCTCTTGCACTTGGACCTTTTGTCATGCTTTTCGGGAATGACAAATGCATTAATAATGAACACACGTGGACTGCACTCAGGAAAGCAGTTTCTTCCTAATTCCCATGGTCTGGTAGTGTGCCTGTTCCCTAAGGAATGAAAGCCAGTCTCCCAGTTTGGGTTTATTAAGAGTAATTGTGGATATTTTTAGTGTCAGTACAAATGACTAATTAAAAGGTTTTTAACATTTGCTGTGGCTCTATGATACAAAATGTGGGTGAGCTTCACCAGTGTCATTACACACTGTATTAAAACCGAATGAGGCTCAGGACCCAGTAGGACAGCAAATTCCTACAAGCTAAACTTCCCCCAGTGCGGCTTGAATCTCTGCTAAATTTATTTCATTTTAAATAACTCTTTAAGGATGACATTTAAGTGACAATCTGTTGATAGCTAATCACAAGCTTACCGCGTATCATTTCAATGGAATATCTCAATATGAGAGTTAAGGTTCGTGTAACAATTTGCTGGTTTATGGTCCTGTTGAGGGAAACAGGGAGCATATGCACAGCTTAGCTGTTCTCTCTTCCCTCTGTCTTGCAAGGTCTGAAAGCACATGCCTAGGTATAGATGCACTGTTACCAGTTCTCACGTTGGTTAATGTGTTACCAGCACATACTCCTGGGCCAAGGAATGATTTCACATTATCAGCTTTCATTTAAAGCATAAAAGCAAGTTTAGTTTCCAGCTTTCATGACTGAGAGATAATGGATGGATAATTCCGGCTCTAAATCAAGAGTGATGCTGAAGATGTGTATTAAATCACATCACGTTTTAGCCACTCATGTTTCTGAGAGACTGCTTATGCGTATGACACTGCTGAAAGTTTGTCTAAAGTCAGCGGTCCTCTACACACACGTGCTTGCAGCCAAACCTGTGTTTATATACCTCGCTGGATCAGCACGCTGGGAAACAATAGGAAGAGAATGCTCGGTCACGACTCAGTGAAGAGGAGAGGAAATGGGAAAGACACAAATACAAAGGTGTGATCTTGCTTTGCATAAAATGTAGCCTATTTAGGAACTAATCCTGCTTTTGCACAACATTTTTAATTCCAGTGCCTATAAGGAGGTTTTTGAGAAAACAGAACCAGGGTTTTCACAGCGGTGCATGGCAAGGGCCCATGAGAGAACAGACGTAGCTTGAAAGAGGAGATGCTCTGACTGGATATAAGGAAACATCATGAGGGCAATCGAGCATGGGAGGACGCTGCCCGGAGAGGTTATGCAGTCTGTGTCCTTGGAGGTTTTCAAGACCTGACTGGATAAAGCGCTGAGCACTCTGGTCTGCACTGGTAGTTGGCCCTGCTTTGTGAGGAGGTTGGACAGAAGCCCTCCTGAGGTCCCTTCCCATTTGGGTTACCCCATGATGCTGTGATGCGATGGGCTTAAATGACAGCAAGAGCAGACTTCAGCAGTGTTGAAAAGTGCATGAAACATCAGGCACTAACATTAAAGCCTATATTTTAATAAACACGACAGGTTGAAGTAGTTTGTGTTTTCAAAGGTCAGTTTTCAAAGAAACATTAAAAAACATGGGACTCACATTTTATTCTGTGGGGCAGGAACACCTTTATTTATGGGTGGAGAGAATGGAAGGGAAGTCTGACTTGACTCGGTGTCAGCGTAATGCTAGTGTAGGCATCACCTCTGTGATCACCCTGTGTCCTACTGAGATGTTTTCAAAAATACAGAAAATACAAGGCCACTTCTGTAATAGGACCTAGGTCCCTCAGATGGAATGAACGTCATCATTTTGAGCCCCAACGCTTTCCACTGCCAACCCTCCTTGACATGACATACTCTTCATACGTGCCCCAGTTTTGGGCCTGATGGCAGACACCTAGCAGTCTGTCTCAGGCTGTCCCAGATATTATGTAATTAATATTCCATTTTCTTCCATTCTTTCTTCTATTTCCACCTCATCATGAAGTGCTTCATTATAACATACTTTCCTATTGCTTGCTGCCCAGCTATTGGCCCTTAGTGAAGCAAGAAGAAAAGTGAATGCAAACACCAGGAGTGCCCTGTCATTAAAAAAATGAGATTTTATTTGATTTCACTTTCTAGAACAGTGACAGTAAACCACTACTTCCAACTGATGGAGTCATGACATTTTCTACTTGAGGGACAAGTCGGAGGAGAATTAGGTCCTCAGTTTTGTGCTATTGTGTCTGACTCTTGGTTAAGGTTGTATGTCATTACTATGATGCTATGATGACATATATTCTTTTGTGTTTGGCAGAGGAAAGTGCTTGTGGCTCCATTAATTTACTTCAAAGCTGATGTGGGTGTCCTGAGTGCTCTGTAATCTTGAAATGACCAGTGTTGCCTTGTTGGAGCTGTCACTATAGCATCTGATGGAAAACAGAAAAGAAGAAAATGTATGTGTTTTGGAGGATGTGAAGGGATTCAAATCAGTTTAGAAGGATAAATAAAGGCAATGTTTCTTTAACAGGGTAATCCTTATGAGACTTTCCTACCAAGTACAAAAGGATCTACATCAGCTACCTCTAGGGCAAGCCTAAAAAATATTGCAAATGATTTAGGCAGTCATTAAATATGACCTTTGTTCTTGGCAGCAGCACAAGGAAAGCAAGAAATAATTAAGCAAGTGACTGTTGAAAGCACTACTGACCGATTTCAACACTGAGTTTGTTTTCTGCTGCGAGATATTTTTGCCTCGCGTTGTTTCATTTTCCCATGTTGAAAGTAAGACACAAATGTCATTTTAGCGTCTACAAATCTAGTTATGGTAATTAGCATTATACATTTAGAATTGGCATCAATTATTTTCATACACACTGCAGCATCCAGCATTACTGTTTATAGTTTTGTGTTTCTGGGTTATGAATTTTTTAGTAATTCTCTGGAATCTGCCAAGTAAGGTACAGTGTATTGCTGAGTTCTGGAAAAAAGGCAGCACCGGGCCAAACGCTCCTTCAGGGCATAAGAAATGAATAAGAAAAGTCTTTTGGTGCTTTGCCGCTTCGTCTCACTGAGCAGAACCAAAACAGTCTAACTGCTCAAAGAATAGCATTGGACATCTGCCCTGACTACTGACAGGTGCTAAAAAGACTTTCCAAAATGCTTAAGTATTTAGCTACCAAACTCCTCTTGCTTCTCATGAAATTAGGCAGCTTAGCACTTGGAAAATCCTACGAGGGTCCAGATTCTTTAAGATATTTAAGCAGAAGTATGAAGATTTCAATTCTTTTAACATAAGAACCCAATCACATTTTATTTTTAGACATCCACCGAAAAAATTTGTCCCCTTTTCTCTTACCCTAAACACTTGCAATGAGGTGCAAGACAGCAAAATACACACAGGGGATCTCTTTTAAGCAAGTATATTACGGGRTAGTTTACCTTGAATATCTTTTTTCTCGTCTCAGTTTTTATGAATCGGAGAGAATTTTTCTTGACATTGTAAGAATTATAAATTCTTACACCGAGCCCATCAGTGACGGTGGTAGCGCCTCTGTGATAACGTATTTAAGAAGGGGAAAAAAAACCTGCGCAACTGCAGCCAGAGAGTGGAGTGAGAATGTGTGAGAGAAACAGCCCTGCAGACACCAAGGTCAGTGAAGAAGGAGGGGGAGGCGGTGCTCCAGGCGCCGGAGCAGAGATTCCCCTGCAGCCCCTGGTGAAGACCATAGTGAGGCAGGCTGTCGCCCTGCAGCCCATGGAGGTCCACGGTGGAGCAGATATCCACCTGCAGCCCGTGGAGGACCCCACGCCAGAGCAGGTGGATGCCCCCGAAGGAGGCTGTGACCCTGTGGGAAGCCCATGCTGGAGCAGGCTCCTGGCAGGACCTGTGGACCYRTGGAGAGAGRAGCCCACGCTGGAGCAGGTTTGCTGGCAGGACTTGTGACCCCATGGAAGGGACCCACGCTGGAGCAGTCTGTTCCTGAAGGACTGCACCCCATGGGAGGGACCCACGCTGGAGCAGTTCGTGAAGAACTGCAGCCTGTGGGAAGGACTCACATTGGAGAAGTTTGTGGAGGACTGTCTCCCRTGGGAGGGACCCCACGCTGGAGCAGGGGAAGAGTGTGAGGAGTCCTCCCCCTGAGGAGGAAGGAGCAGCAGAGACAACGTGTGATGAACTGACCACAACCCCCATTCCCCGTCCCCTTGCGCCGCTTGGGAGGAGGAGGTAGAGAATTTGGGAGTAAAGTTAAACCCAGAAAAAAGGGAGGGGTGGGGGGAAGGTGTTTTAAGATTTAGTTTTTATTTCTTATTATCCTACTCTGATTTGATTGGTAATAAATTAAACTGATTTCCCCAAGTTGAGTCTGTTTTGCCCGTGACAGTAATTGGTGAGTGATCTCCCTGTCCTTATCTTGGCCCGTGAGCTTTTCATTATATTTTCTCTCCCCTGTCCAGCTGAGGAGGGGGAGTGATAGAGCAGCTTTGGTGGGCACCTGGCATCCAGCCTGGGTCAACCCACCACAGTGGCACTATCTACCCTGATAAAAGAAGACAGAAAACAAGAATTTGCAGGCATTAGAAGTTCCAGGAATTCAAGTATTGAAGTAACAACAAATTCTTTCTGTGTAAATAGTAAAAACTGGACAGAGAGTGGTAGGTCCTACTAGAAAGTCAACCAAAAATAGAAGTCTGTTGTGTATAATCACTTCTATTCCATTGTTTACCTGTCCCAATTTCATTCTAATAATTGCAATCAAACTAATTAACATGCACCATTTCCAATTAAAATATATCACAAGTTGAATAGAAATCAACAATGTCATAAAGCTGTGAAAAGTCAAACGTTACTCTTGAGTGCTGCGAGCACAGGCCAAGAAGAGTATGGATCTGGAGGAGAAAGCCAGGGTGAGAGCAACAAATAATGCTATGTTGTCAGACGCTGCGTTTTATAACCACAGGTTAAAAGAATGGGAGTTATCTTGTCAAGCAAGGAGAAGAACAAAAGGGGGGATGTGATACCTCTTGAAATACGTAAATGGTTAGAGAAGTGGAATGAACTACTATTTATTGGAATATCCCCTGTGGAGAGGATGAGACCTAAAGGGCTTCAAATGCAGCAAGGAAGATTTAGGTTAGATACTAGGAGACAAAATGTTTAACCATAAGGGTTAGTTGAAGACAGGACTAGGAGGCCTGGAGGGGCTGTGCACTTACCAGCAGAGAGTGGCCTTAGTAACATCTGCCAGATGTGGGAAAGGTCTGGCTGGCCCTGCCACAAGGCAAAAGGATGGACTAGATGAGCTCTTGGACTCCCTTCCAGCCCTCATTGCTGTGATTCTGAGATTCATCATGCTGGAAAGCCTTTCTGTAATTATTTTGACCAGCAACATTAGTTCCCATATCAAAGCCATTTTATTCATGGGCTACATCAGCACATGTGGATAGAAGTTCTCTGAGGAGTGGAGCATTGCATCCATCATTTTATTATCATTTGTTTCTGAGTTATAACACAGTGCTGTGGTCTAACTCAAGACATTTGTGAGTTATCAAGAGTTCCATTAGTAGAAAACATCTGTTTTATTTCAATGTTTTGAAGGTTAGAAGCTAGATGCTCCACAGTAGCTTCATTTCTGTGGCCTAAAGGGTCACTGAGAGGCTAGCTTATGCCAAAAAAAATTAGGGTTTATTATTTTCTTCTTAAGATAACATTAAGACAACCATTTTTATAAATCTTTAAATAATGAATGAACTTTTTTCCATTATTTCACAATGTGTACCCTTAAATAACATGCCATTATGCTAGTCACATTGTAAAATTAAACTGTTGAGAAACAAGTTAAATATCTGATATAGTTTAATAGTCCATGTAAGTAAAATACGAATGGTAAGCAAATAAATTTAACAGTAATAAATAGGTCTAATACTGACACTGCGTCATAATGAAGCTAATTTTTAGAAACACAAATGACAATTTGCTTAAAAAAAAGCAGTTTAACCTTGACAGTGAATACAACTTTCAAGCCAGCTAGAGGAGATAGGAGCATGCAGTTATATTCCCAGATATTTATTTTATTTTGGAGAACGGTGCCTTACGTGCAAGGGAATGTTTCCCCAGCATCAAAGCGTTAATATAAACTAGTGGCATCTGAAAGGGAATGCCTACATGTGCACATACTGATCTGGGGCTTTCTTTGGTCTTTCAGCTATAGGAAGGCAAGGACCTGAGATGAAATCTAGTCCTAGGAAGAACTGCTCTACATGTTGCTGATATTCCCCTGGACTCCGAGACTAAGCTACTTCACCTGAACTCTCATCTTTGTATATTCTCCTTGAAGAAAAGTCCTCTGCCACTCTTTACAGGAGTTCAGTTGCCTCCACCTTGCTGAATATATGCCAGTTTAAATAAGAAAACTGCTGTGTGCATTTCCATATAGTTGAAAATAAAGATCTCTCATCTTCCTTCTGACAGGGCACTTTAAATGCCACATCCCAGCCCGGCATTTATTGACAGAGACAAAAGCTACTGACATAGTTTATCTGCCTCCCCCTGCTCCCGGGAGAGGCTGAGGATGCAGTACAGCCACCTGGGCAGTCCCCTGCTGTTACTGTATGCGCTGCTGGTAGAGAACAGGCACTGACAGTGCTCAAACACCAATGCAGAAAGAGCCCTTCTCAATGTTCCCAAAAACTTCCCAGCCCCATACCCATACCCCCACGCCCGAGGGTCCCTTCCTGGGTTGTCCTTCCCAAGAGGTCTGGCCCACCACTTCCATTCTGTCCCTTGGAGTGAATTGTGTTTGGATAGTGTTGACCCCTCCCAGCTCCTGCCTACCCAGGGGGCTGGAGTCATTATATCCTGTCTTTCTGCATTTTTTGATTCTGTGCCTCATCAACACTTTTTTCTGCAAATGGTTGGCATTTGCAGATTGTTTTTCCCTCAGCATGTTGAAAGAGCTGCTAGCCTTGTGGAAGACATCAGCTCGGAACATAAGAACATCTGATAAAATGCACTATAAAGTCCATTAAACTCCCATCGTGGTTTGTCCTCTGTCATTAATAAGGTTGTTATTGCATCTCATGTTTATCATCACACCCTCCTCTTGAAAGACCTGTCTGGAAGCATTTAATGTTTTTACAGCTCATCTCTCAGATTTTTTTTACCTTATTCACCAGCTGTTCAATTCTGTTATGCATTGTAGCACAAGAAAAAGGTCCCCATCACAATTTCCCAAAGAATGAGCGTAAGAATCAAAGTTAGATGTCAAAGTGCATTCACGTACAGCTATTTAAGGGAGCAAGCACAGTTTATTCTGTTACTAAGCAGCATTTCTGATTCTCGAGTTAATGACAAGTCCATCAGAACCTATTGCTCACCAGAAGCTATAATCAGAAACAAAATCTAGATGAGGCCATTTCTATTATTCTATAGTGGTGTAAGGTTAATGTCCCATACTTCGAAATAACTCTCATTTCATTTGTATAGGACTTCAATATCTTTGTCTAGCTGTAAAACATATTATATTCATTGGATACATTAGTAATTGTGATCTTGTTGTAGCTTAATGCAGAATCATCCACTTTTCAAAAGAACCCCCACCAAATCAAAGCTATGGTAATGAATAAGAAAGCATAATTCAAGCTACGCTTTTTGTTTCTTACTACCCTGGCATCCTTCCTTCTACTCTTTTCTGTTCAGCTTAAGTGATTTGACTTCCTAAGCCAATTCTTTAGCTAAACATGTGCTCTAATTTTAGGTTTATCATATGGCCTACAAGACATTTTCTTTGTGTGATTCTGCAGTGTGGTTTCCATACAGTCATTATTGTGTTGGGGGTCAGAAGAAGAAAGAACATTTAGACTCTTTTTCTAATTCATCCTGTGTATATTTGCAAGGAATTTAGTTCCAAGAAATCTCTAAATAATAAAATGCATGGCCTCACAACATGCTGCAAAGTGCTCATTATTTGGTATCCTAATAAACTCTGACTGCTTTTGCAAACAGATGCTCCAAATACTGTTCTTAATTAAATATCAAGGGCTGGAATCAAATGTTGGTCCATGCCAGCAGAAGATAGCACAAATCTTGGCACCAGGCCCCGATCCAACAAAGGATGGTTGTGAATGCCTGAAACATTTGCAGGCTCCCCTCTCTCGTGGGCAGACTTGCCAGACATCAGGATATGATGCAAATAGTCTGGATTTCGGGGTGTTTCGGAGGTGTCAGGGTGGTAGTGCAGTCCAGATGGCTGCTTGACAGCATGACTTGTGTGCACTTTGGACATGTTGCTCTCCAGTCAGGCTGGAGAGAGCTGCTCAGTCATATTGTCAACAACCACCACTACAAATCCTTTGAAACTTTTAGYGAAGATACAGGAGGATAAAAAGGAGTTAAAGTCGCTGAACGAAGAACTATGAACTGAGCTTTCACTTAAACAATGCCTCTCTTTTCCTTGTCACCTTATCGGATTTTTTCTGTTCAATAATGGATATGCAATAGTTTTTAGATAGTAATGGAGATGGTAAAAGATTTATTTTGGGGGTGGGGAGTAGCTCTTAATACTCAGATTTTTGGTGTTCAGTCTTGACAAGGAGAGGAGACTAAACACTTGGAAGAGGGGCAAAGAAAAGGAAAGCGCAGGTAGCAAACGGATCTTTTCTTTGAGGTGATGACTTCTGAACCACGTAAACATCGCACAGTGTAACCTTTCTCAAGAAGACCAAACAGCTTTGGAGACCACCATGACAGTACAGCCTTACTGGTCTGGTACCAGAGATTTCAAAGATTTCCAAAGATTCAGCATTTCAGATTTTCAAAGATTTAGCATTTACCTGCAGTGTCAGGGCTGAAGAAAGGCAAGGACGTTACACAGTCAGATCAGCCATTGCATAATATGTACTAATCCAGCTGAAGCAAAGATTTTTTTTTTAGATCATTTCTTCTCACGGGTTCACAGCTCTGTTGGAAAAAGATTTAATCTTGGACAGCAAGGCTAAACTCCTGAAGCAAGAGGCACATATAAAATGAGGAGAACAGAAAAGGAGCAGGAAACAAAAATAAAAATGGAGGAAGAGGCAGAAATGTGATTTTGCCAGCTCGGTTGCTTCTTGGTTCCCTTCTCTAGCTCACTGGTCAAGTTATTTCTTTGGCTTAACTGGATACCCTGGGCTCAAAGTCATGGGTAGCCTGGGGCAGAGGAGCTAATAGAGCTAGAAAGCTTTCCAGCCTTTGTGTCAGACTGTTAACCTCCCCAAAGGTCTACTTTACAACACACAAATTATAATGAATTTATTAATATCCAATGCTTTTTTATTTAAAAACCGTAGTGTTACCACTGTCCTTTGTGTAGTGTGAAGTAGGGTTGTATTTATTTTTAACTTTGCTGTCTTTTATGCACAACTTCATAGAGCAAACTGATTCCAAGTTTTGTTTGCTTTATAGGTCTATATACCCTCATCCAAAATAGTCTACCATCTGCCTTTCCTCAGCATGTATAGACACAATTTCTCGGGCAGAGAGACCTGGGTGGTGCCTCTTCTCCCTTCACCACAGAGTCTTAGAGGAAAACTCCCAGGAGAAGCCAGCCTGAGACTCCAGCTGGTGAGAGCAACCAAAGCAAGGCTTTGTGGATGCTCAGAGAACATTTTACTTCTGTATCACTCTTTCTCTGCTGTGTGCTGGCTGGCTCTGGTACTGCCTCTCTCGTGATTGTGTCACCTCTGTGTCGCTCATTCATCAATCTGTTCTTTTCCCTTCTTTCACCTTTTCTATTCAGAGTCATCCTCACTTCACAATTTTCTTTCTGGTTATCTGATTTCCTCCTAATTCAACTCATCACAAAAAAGAGAGGAAGAATACCTGTGGAGCACACCTGCTAATTTTTGCCATCATTCCAGTGAACCTCATTGCTTATGCATTTTACCCCTTTCCCTACCCCAATTATGTCTGATCTACCTCTATTTCAAGCTGTGTAGTACAGAGACTGCCTACAACTTTTTGTTTGTACAAGGATGCCTTATTCATATTTGGTCCATAGTCAGCATTAGAATAACTTGTTAATGCCTAGGACTGACACATAGAGTCAAACTAAGCAGGAGCAGCACCGTAGGGTTTGATGATATAGTTTCAGGCACTGTGAAAAGTCTTCAGTGGCTTCATTTTACCAATCTACTGTTTGCCTCCATACTCAAGTGTAGTTTAAGGCTTATGACCCTCATGGAAAAAGATGTCCCTTTTTTGGTGGAGAAGTGGATGCTTAGCGCAGCAGAAGCAATAAAATCCAGCACACTCAGGTATTTTCTTCCCGAATAATTCGCATCAATCCTGTCTCCTTGAACGGGAATGGTCACAAAAGGCTCACAGGCCATTCCTGCTTGGAGAAGGCATCTCTGCCTTTTCCTCACCAGCTCTGTTGTGTAGAAATCCCTGAAGAAAGTTAGAGGTGCAGCACTAAGGTGGTAACCCCTTTTCTCCCACATCTCCACTGGCATTTTTAAGCATTGTCCCAGGCCTTTTACCAAGCCCATCTGTTCTTCTTTATGCCACTTCTCCGTGGCRTAAGAGAACTAGAGGGCTTCGACTGGGAGACAAAGCAGAGTACAATTATCCTCTTACAATACCCTCACAATATCCTGCTCTGAATATTGTGGTATCCTAGTGGAGTTTCACCCTGGGTGTGTATTCAGCAATCTTCAGGGCTAACGCACTGTCCATTAATAACTCCTGAACAGCAAACCATAACCATGATTAAGGAATGGGGGTGATGTACGCTTGGAAGGGTTTGGCAGCAAAGATACAAACACATGTGTAGACCTGACAGATGCTATGGAGGAAGCAGCTACAAGATAGGCTGGGGGCAGTGCTGTTGGTGTGTGGGGCTGCTGCACGTAGGCTTGGACCCCCAGACTGGAAGGGCCTCTGGAGTCCAGCAGCCAGTGTCATGTATTTCCCCACCAGGGTGTAAATGCTGAGGAAAACAATATGAAGAGGGAAAAAAAGCATGACCACACAAATTTATAAAAACTCCAACATGTATTATGCAAAATGCAAGGTGTGGCTGGATGTATGTGTTTTCTCATTAAGATGACTTTCACATGATTACAAGCAACCAACCAGGGATAAATCTGTCATCGCACAATCAATTTGTCATACTTTCTTCCTAGTTTGGTTTTGTGTGTGTGTCTACCTGCAAAAAGGGGAAATCAGGTGAGGAAAAGGGAGCATATAAAAAAAAGAATCTATCCAAACTGACTGTATTCCCTCTACCAAAAATTTCCCTTTAACAAAAAAAGAGAATTTAGTGTTGATATGCAGCTTATTACTACCATAGCCAGGTAAGGAATGACATTCCTGCCAAGCATTACAAGACCATCCCAGTCAACAAACTCTTTTACAGGTCCAACTTCATGGTGTTTTATCAGCAATAAATTGCATTCCTAGTGGGTTAATAAAGAGTTTTCAACATGCCAGAATCAGGACTAGTTTTCACAAGTCCACTCAGTAGACAAGCAAACCCAAGATATTCAGTGCAAGCTGCTTTGAACAGTCAGCTATGTAATGGTGAGTTTTAAAATTGTGAGGGGTTGTTGTATGCACCTCCACAAAGATAAGGCTGTTGCTTTGTGTGTCAGTTGTTTCTGACTGTACTTTTCTCTTTCCACCCAATTGGTTTGCATGTCTAGCAGAGTGCAACTGATTGCCTTTTTTGAGTATAAACAGGTCTTAAACATTTTTTTTCCTTCTATGCAGAAATGAAGAAAAATATTTATTATGTCAACTTGGAGTTACAAGAACAAACAACATGACTGGCAGAAAGTTTCAGAAGAATTGTGAAATTTTTGGCATCGAAGAGCTAAAGCAATCATAGAATCAGAGCGTAGTGGAAGTGACCTAGGAACTTTGGAAGGACTCAGCCCTTTTGATTCATCCTTGCAGTGCACATCCAGAAATGTTGAAACCCTGCTAAACAGACTCCTTTTTATCTGCAAAAATATATCACTCAAGTGGTAGTGACAGTATTGACGCAGTATTGTAGTGTTATGCAGTATTGTCTGCGATTCTTTTTGGATAAGAAAAGTAAAATGTGATTCATTTAGTGTGCCCCCTTCCCCAAATATATACGGTGCCATTCAGTTGATTTTTACAGTGCAACATACAGAAGACCAAATCCCAGTGAGGTAGTTTCAGGAATTTATCACTTATGGCAACAGCTATGGTATATTGTGGCAATTAGCAGTTTGCAAGAATAGAATCTCTCTCCTTCAGAGCACCATGGTCATGACAATGCATCAACTATATGAGGACATTACGCACTTTTATAGGCACAATTAAAAGGATTGAATGAGTTTGCTGAATATATTCTCTGTATGGGGTAATGCTTAACTGTAATCATTGTATATTGAATGAAGCATGCAAGTTATCTCGCGTGACCTGATTAGTCAGAAATAGTGTTTCCAGTCTTTGGAATGAGATTGTTATCAGTTGCAATAAAACAAGCAAGACTATACTTGATGTGAACTGTGTGCTGCTAGCGTTGTCGAGTCTTTGAACTTGTATATAAAACATTTGAGAGACTAACTCTAAGAAACTGAAATGGAGGTAAAGCAAACAGCTTACAACCTGATTACGACAGCAATGAAGGTATGAGATAACAAGCTAGTTTTGGGAGAGCCACTAGCAAAACTGCTTTTCAAAGAAACAAGAAGTGTCAATTTTATCTGTACCCTAAAGCAGGCCACTTTCAGCCTGATTACTTCATCCCCTGTCTAAACTGATTTCTGTAAGGTATACGGCAAGTTCTTCAATCAGGAATTTGCTAGACTCAAACGTGCTTGATCATATGACTGTTTACCACACAGAGGTGCTCCCCTGCCAACCTCTGATCTCAGCTTATGCTTTACTTTGATTCATCTATACAGGGCAGTTGCCAGAAGCTGGAGCCTACCTCCTGCTTGGGTTGGGGTGGGCTCCCTCCCCCAGCTCTCCCTGCGCCTGGAGGCCTCACACTTCTCCTCCCACCCAGGATATGGTCCTTCCAGTTTCCCCTGAAATTCTCTAATTTCAGAGAAATGGTTATTTCTGGGAAAAGGCATGTCCTTTAAGGGTTGTTCCTTCCTCTTGCGGAGGGAGCTGGGTGACAGCAAGCACAGCAGGGCACTTACTCTACCCAGAGGACTCTTCACGCCTGCTCCTTTGCTTCTGCCTTTATCCTCATTTGAGGATCTTGGGCTGAGCCTCCAAGGAGGCACTTCATAATGAACTCTGTCCCCTCAGATTAAACCTCTTTCCCAATGTGCCCATTATTTTGACACAGGGTCTTCAATTTCCAAGTGTGAACGCTTTCATATCACAGAGGTCTCTGGGTCCAGGGTTTGGCTGCCCTGTCCCCTTCCTTCTGTCTCAGTCACTCCTGATTCGTGGGGTTCAAGTAACTTCTCATCCCAAAGGCTTTATCTAACATTAGCCATTTCTCAGTCTCACAACTTGTCAGCCAGTACTGGTGGTTTTCCACCCAGCCTGTCCTCCTGCCCCCTCCAAATATCTTTGGGATTGTGTCCTCCAACCAGAGTAGTCCAAACACATAAAGCTATCTAGGATACTGGGTGCCGCCTGTGTCACTCCAACCAAGACCTTTCTCGTCCTTGACGCGAGGCAGTCCTTTCAAACACATCAGTGAATGCTTCTAGGCTACTTTACTTTGCTGCCATTTTATTCCTCGATATCTCTTCCCCCTGGAAATCCCTACCATGGTCACTATTACTCTATCTGCAGGCCAGACGTTTACCACCACAGCTTCTCTGCTGTATTTCCTCCTGCCATTTCTGTAATGTCACTTACCTCTCCACACATTTTTCTTTGGGAAAGGCCAACCGAAATACCACTGTCTGGAGCTCTTCCTTGCAAGTAGTAGTGTATTATTCAAGTATAGTGGCCTCTGATAGTTCAATGTTTCAGTAAATCGACAGTTTAACAGTTCCAATAAAGCAAAGCTAGTTCCAGCATCACAAGTTCACTTTATGCAGGATCCCTTTTCTGCAGATTGCCAAATCTCACCCTGTCAGGCGAGCAGGTCCCAAGATTTTGCCTTGTGCCCATCTGCTTTTCCCACCCTTGTGTACCAAAGACCCAGTCTTCATTAAAAGTCAACCCAAATGTCTCCCATGTTCTCCTTCTCGACTGGCTGTCAGCTACTGCCATACAACTTTTGACATCTGGTCACTGGCAGCTGTTCATGCACTACTGCCTTCCTGAACCCAAAGTYCCACATTCACGTACTTTTTACCCGACTCCTGGTCACACACTGCCTGGGGGTGGCACCGGAGTCAGGCGGCCACCTTTCAAGGATTCAGGTCTCTAGTGCAGTGCCTTCTGGTCCTGCTACCAACGTTAATAAACTGGTAAATGAAAAGTCCTCTTTAAAGATAAAACAGATTTAAAAATGACTTTCACAGATGTGTGCCACAAACAAGACTAAATTCTCTGTCATAGGACAATGTCACACTAACRTTTGTTCACTAAGTTCATAAGAAATTGAATAAATGCAGAAAAATAGCCATAAAGAGCTAGTCTTTGCAAAGACATTGTCCGTGGGTCAGGAGGTCCCTGCACAGCTCATTGCTGGCAGCTATGCAAGTGKTTCGGGGAAGCATTGCTATGTGGTTGCCCTATTGTATTCTTCYGTAGGCTTGCATTATTGCCGACAGTCAGAAATGAGACACTGAGCCAGCTGGATCTCTGCCTCATCATCTTATAGTATTTTCATCTTTTATGTTATAAGACTGTACTTACAAGCGTTAAATACTTCCAGGAAGTTCTTGGATGTGCTGAGAAAGCAAAAATGAAGATTCAAAGGTGTCTCTAAGTTAAAAGCTTGAGTGACGGAGCTGTTGATTACACATCAATAGCGACAAAACAGAAAGGAGATTTCGAAAGAAAAACCTGTTCGTTTTCGGTCATCGTAAGCTGGAAAGTCATTTAGGGTCATTCTCTAGAAGTAGTTTCTCTGTTTTTCAGTTTCTGGTTTCTGATATTGAGATCTGAAAATATTGAGAGTTGCTGCTAATTAAAAACCTGAGCTAATACAGAAATAAACCCCAGAAATTGCAAGGGAATTTACAAACTTTGCAACTGCCCTGCTCTTGTTATATTCCTGAGACAAATTCCAACAGAAATCCTGGAAACCCATTTATTGAACAAGCAAAGCTGTGGAGCTGAGCATGTTCTGAGCGCAAACGAGCACTTTGTTCAGCGTTAACCGACTGAAGCCCGACAGTGCTGAGACAATCCCTTTGTTGAGAGGATCAGACGAGGCAGTYTGTAAGAGCCTGACAGCTTTGCACAGCTTTGCTTAATTAACACACTTCTGCTCCCAGGGAGGAGGCAGCCTCCGCAGCGATGGAGAGAGCCCCACAACTGTTTCCAAAGCCACCGAAGTGCCACCAGCTCAGACGCTTTACCAGAGGGCTAGCTAGCATCACAGGCTGCAGCTTTCCCTATTTACCACAGTGGGTACCTAGGAGGGGAAAGCAAATCTGTTCCCTGATAAAGAATGACTCACGCAGGCTGTTTGGCTTCCCCTTGCTATGTCGGTGATAGGGCATTTGGCTGTGTCTTCCAATATACAAAATACCTGATATACATATGTGATTTGGCTTTGCTCTCGCACAGATGTGTGCGAGAGCAAACGCAGCTAGCTCAGGTGACTCATCGGGTGTTGCTAGAGCTGACTAAAAGAAGTAAGCTCGATGAGGATGTGTTCAGGTCCCACATTCATGTCTAAGTTTGTCTGAGGCATAGCAGTTGAGGAGGAAAACTGGAAATCAGCATTCCCAGAGCCTAGATCAGAGCGGTGGCATGGGGCAGAGCTCCTAGCAGAGGGCACAGCAGCAGTGCCTGCTGGCCAGAGAGCCTGGTYGGCCCCCTCTGCCCCACCGGTGCACGTCAGCTCCCTGCCAAGAGCCCCACGGTGCTGGGAAGGGAGCGAGTGACAGGTCTGGGGCTGCCCCACCGGCTGGAGAAGAAGGGACTGCTGACGCTGCTTCCTTCGGTGCTGGCGGGTGGCTCTGCTGTCAGTTGGGGTTGCTTGAATGAAAGGAATTTTGAAGAATTTGGGTCAGTTTGTTTTTCTGCACAGAGGATGCAAGCGCTCAGTGCTTCACCTGGGAGTAATACAAACAATCCCTATATCCCTCAGTGAGACAACTTGTTCTGAACAAACTTGCTTTATCACTTCTGTGTGCTCGAGGCTGTTTTTTTGTTTTTAATTATTTTTATTTCAGCAGCACCTCAAAGACCCTACCACAACCAGGCCACCATCTTCCTAGCAATACAAAATGTAAAGCAGCGCCTTCCCCCAGGAGGTGATGATCTCAGTATGTCTTGGAGGCCAAGGGAGGATRCGAGGGAGCAAAGGTGCGATGCAGCAAGGCACTTGCTCACAGGCATCCGACAGCTTAATGGCCAAGCGGGGACTGGAAGCCGGGTTTCCTGGCGCTGTGGCACGCACCCACTTTTCCAGTCACCCCAATCATCACATCTGTGCTTTTGGTGATTTAACATGGAATTTGTCCTCTCGCCCACAGTGTGTAGGAAGGGCAGACCTTTGTGGCTGRGCAGGCTGCCTGAGTACTGCTTTTTTAAACACATCAAATTAGCCCTACACGCTGTCAGGATATYACCTCACAAACATTCATGTAAGAGCTAGTCCAAAACAACTGTCAAAGAGAAGGAGCAACTTAAAAAAAAAAAGCAACTTAAAAAAAGTCTGAATCCATAGCCCTCCCTAGATAAACAAACCCTGATTTACAATCCCTCCAAGTCCCATGCTTGAGTGAATACAACTAAAAAGATGACGGCTATATCTTCAGAAGAATTTGGGATAACTCTGCAGTGGAAACTTCCTTCTGCAACAAATCCGGTGGTGGAGAAGAGGAAATGTGTGGTGCAGGCAAMAACCATCACTAGCAACATCTCTGCCACCCTCTTCCACAAAGTTTCAACCTCAAAAAGGGAGAAGTGCCAGACACTTAGAAAATACTCCTTATATTGTGATTTTAAAGGAAGTGCTCAAAATACTGGGGTGATGGACAGCATTATAAGACACCTACGGTTACATTAGGAAATGAACTACTTCAAAATGAGGAACCGCCATGTGAACTGGCAATCACATCTCATTCAGCATGCTGTTATTTATCTATCACCAGAAGCACACATGGTGTTTAGCAGACAAAGGAAAAAAAAAAACCCTGCAGCATGAGTCTGTTAATCATAATTAGGCATAATCAGATTGGAAGATACTTTGTCAATTATTTTTGTTGTATTGTGCTGTGTTATATTTGTTGGAAAATGCCAATTTATTAAAAGGGAAAGGTTTTGCAGGAAAAGATTTACATAAATGAATTTCCTATTCAACTTTGTTGAAAGAAAATGTTCATACAAGGAAATGCTTTAGACATCTCTAAATGAAAACATTTGCATGTGAAATTAACCTTTTGCTCTTACATGTAAGTTGATGTATGTTAAAAATACACCATCAGTTTTAACAGAGAGTCAATGAAAGGTTGCAGAGTGATCACAAGTAAGCTTTCTGATAATTTCTCTTACTGTAAACTGTAAGGATTTTTGTTTTTCACCCCGCTTTGGTGTACAACATATTCTATATACTGCTGATTGCTAGAATTTTTTTGATAATGTGATGCAGTGAGGTATGAAACTGTATCAAGAAGGGGGGTCAGGCTGGTGCTGGGTGGTGGAGGCTGACTGAGAGAATCACATGGGCTTAGAAACACAGACAGGTTACAGATCGTGCGGGCTGAGAGCAATCCAGGCAGAGCAGTAGCGTAAGAAACGTCATAGAGTTTCTCCTGGAAAGAGACCAAAGGAGCCTCATGGCCAGGTGAATTGACAGGGCTTAGGGGAAGAGGGGCAGCGGGGGAGAACAGTATGATACAGAGTGTATTGCTAAGGAGATGGCTGAGCCAGGAAAGGATGTGCTATAAGGAAATGTCAGCATGAATATTTCATATGTTGACCCTTTTTGTAGTTTCAACATCTCAAAAGACAGTGACTGTAATTGACGTTAGAGTCTGGGTAGAGAAGGTAATTCTTATCCCAGGAGATTGACATATATTACTCAAAAAACCACAGCTCTTGGCTATGTTCTGCAAGGTGACATGCATTGCTACATGTATTCACTGAAGGAGCATCATCATTATCTGCCTGAACCGTAATTTCCCATGGAATATCACCCCTGCACTTTTTTATTTCTAGCTAATGTTTCAGTTTCATGTATATGGGCACTTCTGGACCAGGAGGGTATAATAAGACTCAGTAGATGCAGGTTGAAACCAGAYGAGTTCAGACTACGAATTAGCTAAGGCATTTTTGCCTATCAGTGAAGGTAAGTAAACATTAACGAGGGCTGTAGTGGATTTTCCACAATTGGAAAGCTTAACATTATAATTGGTTGTTTTTTCTAGCACCAAACGCTGCTAATGAATTTTGCACGGGAATTAAGAGAGGGGCATTCTTTGGTCTGTGTTATGTGCGAGACCAGACTAGTCCCTTCTGGCCTAAGTTGTTGATTACCCTAAAGCAAACTCTCCTGCCCTCAATAAGAAGAAACTTGTGAACTGAAAGCTAACTGCATATGCCTCAGGTTCTAGCAAAACCCTTTTATACTAAAAGCTATTTCCCTGGCTGTAGTCTGTATAAAATAGCATCCTAGGTATAGGATATGCATTGGAGCCCTTTAAATTATATACCCTCTGGTAGTTGATGCAGCGTCTAATGGACTCATCTAGCGTAGGAGTGAAAACAATACGTCCTTTGAAAAGGTTTATGCACAGACCCTAGTATAGGCTAGTATAGCTTCTTCTCCATGTTTTGAGATCACAGTCCCTTCTGTCCTTACCCGTGAAATCTCTCAAGCAGAGCTCCCGTCTGGCTGCAGCCCAGGCTCCACGGAAGTGCCAGGACCTGGCATTTTTGGAGTGCAGGACTGGGGCTTTTGCTGCTCTCTGGGCTGGCCCTGCCTGAGCTGTCTCGTTGTTGGAGAAGCCTTTCAGTGAGGAGCTGTTGCCAAGGCTAGCTCTCTGCTCCATACCGAAAGGGCTTTACTACCAGACGTATTCCCCGTGCCACTCCTATAGCATGCAAGGAGTGCATTGCATACAGGAATGCATTCATACAGCCAGCAGAGTAACCCCATGGACACACATCCATCACGTGAGCCGAAGAGTCTGCATCAATCTCCCCGCTTGTCCAAGCAATCCAAGGCGTGAAGTTCATGTGCCAGAGGCTTGTAAACTGAGCTCTGCATGCGCGTAGAGAGCAGAGCCCTCTTGTGAAGAGGCTGGGCAGAGAGTATCTTCTAGGTCACCTAGAAGAAGGGGGTTTGCCAGGCAGTCTCTGCCATGAAGACATACCTTGTTGACCATGCGCGAGGTTGCGTGCCCTTCTCATCCACCCAACCACCCTGGGAGCTGTAAGTGCAGCACAGGCACAAGAGCACTGCAGGACCTGGAGACTACTCTTGCTGCTGAAAGTTAGGCACTTATTGAAGTGCTTTTTTGGATCCAAAGCCCTTGGACTAGAGACTTCTTCACCAAATAGTACAATGCCATTGTCTCATGTGGCACTTTACACCAACCTGTACAGCCAGTTTCTCTTTAGGAGCTATAATGAGAAAGCCAATAGGTATCAGATAGCTGATGGAAGAATAAATCCCCAAGTTTGCCTTTACCTCACTTCAGTTTCATCAAAATTTCCCTGTTGTCATCAAAGGGAAGTTGGTTGTTCCAAGTGAATTTAAATATTAATATAGGCTAAAATGCAAGATAAACCAAAAACAAGGAAAATATTTTACTAATCTATAAACTAGACAGAGCAAACTGCCAACTGGGAATAATGCTAAATGGGCACTTTAAGCTATTCCGTGGAATGTGAGTGATCAATTCAGCCCAAGCCACATTAGTCTCATAAAAGCCGAGAGCAGCATTTTCTCCCAAGGGTTTCCTTTGAGGGATATTTCTCTCAGAGTGCAGTATCACAGAGGCAATTAAGGGTGATAATATTTTTTGCATATACTAAGCAACTGATGAGTAAACATTCATCAAGACATGCTTTCATCATTATTTTTTTTAAATGCACTTCCAAGTTCACGGTGTAGTTGTTGTCACCGAGCTGACAGAAGCAGTAATGACTAGTGAAAATTATTGTACCACGACCCTGTGAACTATTTTTGACAAGCAAATACTTTCCAGGAAGCGGGTAGGGAAAAAAATAGTGTTCTCATTAATAGTCTGTGCTCTTATTCAGGTGGAAGACAAGGTGGGTACRTTATAAGACTCTCCAGCATCATTGGCACATTCTTACTCTTCCCTCCCAGATTAATTGGCATTAATGTTCCCAGGTCTCAGTGATAGTTGCAGGCTCATTACAGGTGCTGCTTTGCTTGTATATCATTGCTGTCCCACAAGCATATAATTTATTGCTTAGAAAGGATTTCTGGATATTTTCCCAGATGTAAAATCACAGAGGCTTATATTTAGTGCTGCAGCTGACGACAACCCTACCTGCATACATTCTCTCTCTCCCTCTCTCTCACATGCACACACTTGGCTTTGAACTCTGACATTTATCTTATGTCATAAATTCCTTCAAATAACCAACACAGTGCATTAGTATAATTGTTAGTTCTGTCCTGAATTCTCTTTTGGAATAGCTAAGCAGAATTGTAGCAATGTTGTTGTAGTTCATGTCRTATATACAGTCTGCTAATAGGCATTTAAGGAGTTATTGGTGAAGGTCTTGCTATGATAATGCTCTTGCTTCAAGGTTATTTATATAAAAAGGTGTCTAGTCTTTGTAAAGAAAAACTGTGCATGCCTCTGTTCTTCCTGCACAATAACATGATGCATTACCTTTCCCTCTGAAGTTACCATCTTGGCTTCTCTATATAAATTTTCAGCCCATTAGGACAATTCAGGCCTTAAAACAAATGAAAAGATTCATTCAAAGGTGCCCTTTAAAGTGCAGGGCCATAAAATGGGAACAGAAAAACCAGCATGATCAGAAGCAGTCCAGTTCTGGCCTTATTTGCTTCTGTCAGACTTCTTCATCCTTTAGACATCAAACTGCAGTGTGATCCAATATTAACTGAAGTTTGGGAAACCTACGGCACCACCCAGAAACAAGCATTTCAGAGGAGAGTGAAACTCCCATCATGTTCCTAACTATCCAGTTCAACTTTGGGGAGAGAATTTTTTTCCGAGTGAAATATGCGAGGACACAGAAGGATCTGGGAATGCTACCAAGCACCACTGGATCATCACAAGGTGGGACTTCCATCAGCAACATTGCTATTGGTCGGTCCTAAATGGTTTGCGTTAAGTTACTATGCTAACTCCCAGGGCCTGAGTGCCCACACAGCTACTGGATGATGGTAGGGACAGAGTGTGTACCAATCTTGTCACTTTTTTTTTGACAAGGAGCCAAGAAATCATTTTTCACAGTTGATGGAGCAAGGATTTTTAGAGCAGCAGGGTTCACACATCTCCTGTCCTAACACATTGCTAGGAGAGCCTAAGAGCTCTGCAGGACTGCGTGTCTTCATYGTATTGATCCCTGCTGCAGCAAACAGAACAGGGAAACACCTTTAATTAAAAAGCACCCACCCTCAAGTCCATCGGTTATTGGTGAATCACAGCTGTTTGAACACAAAAATGATGTTTTGTCAGATGTTTTCAACAGTCTTTTCTAGACAATCCAGTGTTATTTCGCATGGAAAGGGCAACAGACTTGCTTGGTTAAAGTGACTTATTCCAGACGTGGAGTATTCACACCCAGAGCAATAATTAACATACTCTCAAGAAAGCACGGGGGGCTGGGAGACTTTCCATTGCTCTGGGATAATAGCCTTAGTCACACTTTACAGTACTGTGCCATTTCCACGAATTTACCCATAGCAAATCATTTGTTTCTAGGGTGATGCATAACCGTGGCTGCTTCTCGTCTTCCTGGGAGCTTTCTGCAGCATGAGGCTTCTCACAGTCTCAGCAAGACCCGTGCCTGAAGAGGGCTGTCACCAGCATCCAGCCCGGGCTTCTTTTCTGGTGAGAGCAGGCGATAAGGGCGGCAGGCTGAACAATGGATGCTCCTCCACAAGCAGATTAGCCTGGCCCTGCAGAACATCATGTATCTTTTAAGGGATGCTGTCAAGAAGAAAACGGCGGGTCAAATCCTTGGTGAGAGCAAATTAGCATGGCTGCGTCAGCTGCACTGCGGTTGGTGGAGCGGCGCCAGCTGATAGGAGCCGAGCATCTGACCCCGTCTATCTAGGAAAAACAGTGTCTATCTGGGGTTTGAACAATGCTGGAGAAGGGATTACTGGAATCAAAAGGAGCGTAAGCTTTTTGCTCGCTTTCCACCRCTTGTGCTGTTTCCCATACTCTCTGCTGGAGTGCCGATGCTGGGCAGGTTGGGCCTCTGTGAATGCATTTTTGGCTCTCGTGGGATTGCAAAATGACTGCTGTAACGAGGTTTTCTCACTAAGATTAGAAAAAGCTGCAAGAGGTTCTCAAGCATACTGAATTTCTGTTACACAGAAGGCTGTATCCCATCCCTTCTCTCTTCAGGTGAAGGGGACCTGACACTGAGGAACAGCAGCAGCAGAATTTGCCACCCTGTGCCACCCCAGCCCTCTGGCACCCAGCAGGGATCCCTGAAGGATGCGATGCTGCTGTAGCTCTGCTGCGGGGCTTGCACGGAGAGGAGGGGACGGACCCTCCCGCCCCCCCCGCAAGCCACAAACACGATGTTCTCTGCAGGAACGTCAAGTGCAGTTTGAGGACTGACAGAAATGTCATAGCACATCGCGAGTGCTTTCGTCCCCTCACCAGAAATAAAACACATGTCAGGGCGCAGAAGGCTGTTTTCGCTCTTACCAACAGCACCGGCTGTTGTCTGGCTGTGCAGGACCTCCCAGCCCCTCCAAAGGCATTTTTGATGCCAAGGAAACAGCATTTTATGAAAACACTTCCCTCTCTCTCCCTCTCAGAGGGGTTTTTTTTTTTGGTCACTCAAGCCTGAAATAAAAGGTCCAGCTAGCTGGAGCCTGTTGCTCCAGGTACAGCTTCATTTGCGGGGGTTTTGATATCGCTCAAAACAGGATGTTTCTAGCTTTCATGGATTGTGGCTAAACTTTTTGCACGGTTTGTCCTTCAGAAGTTCCCAGATGTCTCAGCTGACACTTCCCTGGCATATATTTTAGGGGAAGAGAGATCTAAAAAAAAAGCTGTCACTCATCTGATTGGATTTTTTCGTGCTACAGTGCTATAATAGTGTCGATAAATACTGAGGAAAATTGGCATCAGCTCCAGTTTTCTCCCTGACTGCCAGGACATGTCCAGCTTTGGTTCGCCGAGTGATCTGCAAACTTTGTTGGCAGGTGGCCTGTATGGTTTTGTCCACAGTTTTGGCCTGCTCTTTTTCACACTCATTTTACCTCCAGAATTTAGAGGGTTTCCCAGAAATTATCTTTGCTTCTCTGACGCTGGGCAGGCAGCGTACTAATGATCATGTTTAATAGTAGGTTTCCAATTAATGCTTCTTATTCAGTGATCCAGTTGCCAAAGGCTGTTTGTTTTATTAATTCTGTGGAAAATCTGTCCCGATCATTTGCCTATTCAGTACTTAAACTGTGAAATCGATTTTAATAGGACTCAAGGGATGTGTATGTAACCCATCATATGTCCCCAAGTGTGTCTTATTCCCAAGTGAGGTAAAACAGGCCCATTAGTCTGCTAATATTTTGCTTGATAAAGTAGGCATCATGCATTGATGAACCAGAAAGCAAAGTGTCTTAAGTCTCTACAGATTTGGTTAAGAAACAAACTGTTAAGTTGAGCACTAAAACAGGTCCATGCTTTTGGCAAATCAGCTGGAGGCATCTGTATCACACTGACGCAGGTTTGTATCAGCCTTCTGCCTCCAGATGCGTTTGATCCTAGAGGTATTTGAGGTTTTCCACAAGAGTGTTTCTGCCTTCCATCTTCCATCTGAGCTCACTAAAGACCCTACAGGATTGCTTACAGATGTAGAGGCTTGTCCCATTGCATTTAGCCAAATGTTTTCTCCTCACTCTTATTAAGTATCCAAATATTTGGACCTTTAGCATCTGGGGTTAGTGACCACTCTCTGCTCCACTTGTGGCACTGCCCAGCATGACCAAGTCTTGATGTCTGGCTGGAAATCTTACACACTGCTACTTCGACACTTCCCTAGCTGCAATGGTTTTCCCAGAAAAAGGGCTGCATTTCCATACTGCCTGGCTGAGAAGCTGAAACTGCCCTTTAAAGTAATTCAGGTGGTAAAAGGTGGTGGCAAATTAAGATTGCATTTATTACACAGCACAACTGAGAGGACTTAGTCAGAGGAAGGCACCCAGCTGTACTGTTAACTATTTTCCTGTTATCTCCATAGTCTTCATATCTGGAGGCTCTCCTGGGTTCCAGAGAGGTACTGCAGTCTCTATATGTTTCCTCCTCGCACATGATCAGCAGCAACACATCTTTTTTGTAACCGATAATCTGGTTGCTGCAAGAAGGCAGGCCGATGCGTGTGGGTTTTCTTTTATTGGTAGCTTTTGAAGTGATCAGTCACAGTTTTCTAAAGATTGCCTCAAATGAGCGTCAGTCCCACTATTAATAATTTGATTTCAAGGTGAGCTCATGGGCATGGCAAGTCCCCAGCACAGTAATTACTTGGGGTGCTTAAGAGCAATGAGAGCTCCTGGAAAATTTGATAGAGTACTAATTATAACAGAAAGGTTTTTAATGATTACCTTCTGTTCAAAGATGGAGGAACAAAATAAGACGTATATACTGCATATATCCTGAGTGGTTGCAGATAAATTTTGCTTGCATGAGGGGCCTCATGGATGCTCTAATAAGAAATATCTCAGCCCTCACAGGAGCTCTGGCTTATTCAGGGCCAACAAGCAACTGCACCTTGGTTGTGGCACTACCCAAATTCTGTACATCTCTGCTTTCAGAGCCTCAGTTTCTTTCTTTTCACCTCTCAACACACAGAGCATCAATCTTTTTTTTAAACAACACTTTCTATGCCAACTATCAACCCTCTAATCAAAAACCTTCCTTTCTTTTTTTTTAATCTCCTCCGTGCTCTTTCCGGGATATACACAGGTCCCTGATTCAGTCCTGTTGTATAGTGCACCCTTGGTCATGCTGGTAAATTAAGCCGGAGTGTGGAAGTGTTTCCAAGATCAAGGGCAAAATTATCTTCCTACTCCAAATGGGCATTGTTTAGAATCATAGAATCATAGAATCATTTAGGTTGGAAAAGACCTTTAAGATCCTTGAGTCCAACCGTAAACCTAACACTGCCAAGTCCACCACTAAACCATGTCCCTAAGCACCACATCTACACCTCTTCTAAATACCTCCAGGGATGGCGACTCAACCACTTCCCTGGGCAGCCTGTTCCAGTGCTTGACAACCCTTTYGGTGAAGAAATTTTTCCTAATATCGAATCTAAACCTCCCCTGGCGCAACTTGAGGCCATTTCCTCTCGTCCTATTGCTTGGTACTTGGGAGAAGAGACCAGCACCCACCTCACTACAACCTCCTTTCAGGTAGTTGTAGAGAACGATAAGGTCTCCCCTGAGCCTCCTCTTCTCCAGACTAAGCAATCCAAGTTCCCTCAGCTGTTCCTGATAAGACTTGTTCTCCAGACCCTTCACCAGCTTCGTTGCCCTTCTTTGGACTCACTCCAGCACCTCAATGTCTTTCTTGCAGTGAGGGGCTCAAAAGTGAACACGTTATTCGAGGTGCGGCCTCACCAGTGCCGAGTACAGGGGCACGATCACTTCCCTAGTCCTGCTGGCCACACTATTTCTGATACAAGCCAGGATGCTATTGGCCTTCTTGGCCACCTGGGCACACTGCTGACTTATATTCAGCCGGCTGTCGACCAACACCCCCAGGCCCTTTTCCACCAGGCAACTTTCCAGCCACTCTTCCCCAAGCCTGTAGTGTTGCACAGGGTTGTTGTRACCCAACAACAACAATTTGTTAAAGACTGTTTTAAAATAAACCAACCCTTATCCCTCAATGACATATAGCCCAGAACATTTCTGTGGCCCTTTTTACATTTTACAAGCTGCTAAATTTTACATATTTTCAACAATTGAGTTCCTAAGTGCACAGGAACTTAGCAAATAAATCCAAAATCAGATTATTGTAATTTAAATGCACCAGTGGATATCATCACATAACATCAGGAAATAAGCCAGTCCTTCCATTTTAATTTTGCATTGAAATAAATGTATTCCAAAAATATTATCGAAGGTAAACCGCAGGGGTTCTGGAATGTGATGGATTTATTAAGATACACCATGTACTTTTTATATGAAAATATCCTCCAGAATCTGTGAAGTTTAACACATTCTTGTATTATAAACATAAATTATTCATAAATAACTTCACTTACAGGTTTGACACTTCATAAAGTATAATTTCCAGTAAGATGAGCATTTTGAGAGGATCTTCTCTTTGAAGAGAAGTGTAAATAGTCATATGTTGATATTACGAAACTGAGCCTTTCATTATAGAGAGTCATCTGGAATCCAAATGCAGTGGTCCTAAATTTGCCCTATGCTTCAAAAGTGTAAGGAATATATCCCTTGCATAGCAAATAATTTAAAGTCCAATTCATAATCCCCTTTTTAAAGTTAACAGAGCTCTTCCCCTGCCTGAGGACATTTGGTAGTGGGTGATAATCTAACTGCTTCAAATCTTCATTCCCAAAAAAACCTCCTAACTTTGATGTGCTGGTTGTTGTCTTGTTCGTGGCATTTGGTGAACGGTAAGACCAGAGAGGTCCATGCTTGGTCTTCTGTAACCAGGCACCTCGGTCAGTGTGAGGTGCCTGAATGATCGGCCTCGTCTGCACAAGGGCTGAGCTCATTCTGCAGCAGCCAAAGAAAACTGCAACAGTTCCATTTACTTCAAGGGGAGTTGGAAATACTGAGCACCTTCTGAAAAATCAGGCTGCTCATATCCAGTGCATATGTGTAGGCTTGAAAATTTTGGCCAGAGTGCTTTACTTTGTTTTATTCACCTGCACCTGATCTTATGCAACCAGTGAGACTGTGCCGTAAGGGAAGAGTGCAATTGCACAAGCCGGCACACATTTGTGCAAGAACAACCACAGGAGGAAACACCTGGATACCAGCACTCTCAGTGAGCCATTTTAATACCATCTGTGGGGTTTTTTTAAACTACAGATGGACTGTGATTTTTTAAGAGAGTTCCTTCTTCCCAGGCAACAGTGCTTGAAATGCTGCCTGTAACAGCACTTGCTTGTCCGCTGCTGTAAAGCAGATTATTGATCAATCCACTAACGTGTCCCTTGGTTCCTAGAGCAATTTCACATGCATGGACATTTCTGTCCCATCGTCTTCTAGCAAACTTGGGTAATATCCACGGCAATTCTAGCACCACCTCCAAAAGTAAAGAGAGTAATGTGAGCCTCATGTCATGGCCATGTGAAGCCTATTCATTGCAAAGCAGAGAGGTCTGGCACAGCAGAAAAGAGCAGACCCCAGCGAGGAGCCCATTCAGGCACTGGGAAGGGACAGCCACCCACCAGTAGGAAGTGGCCTCCTCAAGGCCGGTAGATTTGGAGCTATTCCGGTCACTTAGGTAAAATACGTCACTCTTCCTTTCTTTAAGGCAGTGCGATGTTCCTTAGTGCTTAAGCACTACATCTGTTGTCTCTTTTTTGCTCACCTTTAATTATCCTCTCTAAAAACCATAGTGTTGAGGACTACTTATCCTCAGTCTCTTTTTTCCAATAAATACAACTAATGATTGTTTTAATACTTAGATACATTCTTATCTAAAAAAGTAACAAAAAAAGTGTCAAACATCGTCCTAGATGAAACCAACTTGTTTAGCATGCTAGTCTGCATTATTAGCTTGAATATTTTTTAGAAATTAAAAAATTAAATTCCAACAAAAATAAAATACTGGGTGCCATTTCTTAGTGACTGCTTTTCCTGATTTAAGAACTAGATAATGTAGAACAGATGGGGCCAAATTTTGCTCTCATTTGCATCAGCCTAACTCAATTTAATTCAATGGTAGCAGTTCCTAGCACAGTTATAAGAGACATCTCTTTCTGGAGCTCCTGCAACATCACAGCTCAATAGCAAAAAACAGCAAATGAATGCTTTCAAACCTCTTTGGCTAAAAATCCAGTAAAATGAAACAATTTAGGCAGCATATGGTGGTGTCACTTTCACAAAACATGTTATCACCTGCACACTATGAAGATGGGATAGATAATGTCAAAAACCAGGGAAATACAGTAAATAAGTCAGAGGGTAATGGTAGCACAAAGAAAAGCACTGAGAACAAGGAAAGAAGCCACAGAGACCCAGCAAACAGAAGCAGAAATACCACAGAGCAACAGAGCTTATGCAGACAAGGAAGACTTCTTGTTCAGCCGGAATATACTTTCTTGTTTTAAATAGCAAGCACTTTCTTATGCCTCTTTAATATGAACACAGAATTTCTACCAACGTGTGTGTGTGTACGTATGTATATACATATATGTGTGAAATTAGCACCACATCTTAAAAATGTAAGTGGGGTTTTAACATAAATATTGCTTGATGACTAAATGTCATGAAACAAATCCATTCATTATAGCAATGTTTATGTGGCTGATCTTCTGAACACATGACCTGCACACAGCTGAATATATGTATTTTCTTGATGTTCATGTTTGCTGTTGGATGTTTCAGCTTGTCTGTATCTAGGGGCAGGGAAAGTGAAGGCATGGGGTCAGAGGAGAAACACAAAGGATTTTACAGGCTTGGCACAGGAAAGGCAGGGAAATCTGCTGGATTGAGGGTGTCTACTGTTCTGGCCTGAAAAAACACACATGACCGCAGGTACATCTCAGGCTGCAGTGCAGCCCAGCTCTGCCTGACAGGACTCCCATCGTGTGTAACACGGAGCCATGCTGCCTGACCGGGATTTATCTGGGCGCATATGGTAGGTGGCTTCCCGGCGTGCAAAACAAAACCGTTAAAGGAAAGCAGCCAGTTGCAGTGAAAACACAGGAAAAGTCCCGCAATCTCCCTAGGAGCAGACTTTAACCTTACACTATGCAAAACTCTCACATTTTGCAGGATGGCTGACACCATCTCCCCCCTCAACTGATGAGCACTGCCCTGGGCCCCTCGTACTGGGAGCACCAGCGTGGAAGTTCACAGGACCACGTCGGGGCAGTGCTGGTGGGAACTGCGAGTCCCTGCAGCGTGGTGGGAAGAAGTAACCATCATGCACAGAAGAAGCCTTCTCCATTTTCAGCTGAGTGAAACTATTTGGAGAAACTGTTTGTTTCTGGGCAGAATACACTCCTGCCCAGGCAATATTCAGTGTGCGCTGGATTGCACACACAATTTACCAGGCACAGGCAGGTATCTTTATTCAGTCCTGCCAGCGCTATCAGCCTCACCTCCAGCCAGAAAACCCTTAGTCCCTGCACTCACATCTAGGGAAAAAAGGTGGTTCCCCTCGGTGACCTGCCTCACTGGCACGGCACTGCCGCTGGCAGGTCCCCCTCCACCCGACCCGAGCTGACGTTCAGATGACCTGGTCAGCGGTTGTGGGATGGGCTTCAGCGGAAACAAGCTTCCCCCATTACTCTCAGTTCCCCTCAGCCAGCCACAGAGGTTTTGAGTTACTCCTGCCTATTGCACCAAAGCGCAGACTATTAGCCGATGTGTCAGCCTGTAATTTGTTTCACGATGTGAGCCCGTATGCCTGAGAGATTCTGTTCCCCTTTCTTTCAATAAAGCCAGTCCACCCTTTAATTCAATTACAGCTCTTTTTAACTGGCTTCCTCACAGATCCCCAGCAAACCATTCTCTTTGCTTTGCGGATGATAAGGATACCAGCACCCTGGATTCTTGAACTCAATTTTTATGCAAGCTACAAAGTCAAGAGGACCGTATTTTTTCAGTGAGCACATCCTGACCCTCTGAGATGCTGAGCTCTTGTTCTGCTCCAGAAGCCCCCCTTTGCTTCAGGGGAATGAAATGCTCCTCAGCATGTGCTCAGCACCTCACAGGACCCCACAATTAAGTAATTTCCTGAAGGCCATGGAGTAAATCAGAAACAGCGCCAAGAATTTAACACAGCTTCCTGAGTCCATCCCCTGCTAACCATGAGCACAAAACCATGCTCTGTTTACAGAGAATTTAAACACACACTGAGGTTTTACTATTGCATGATTATGTCCTGTTCGTAATTAATTTTTCTCTCTGCTCTCTTTTCCACACGCCCATTTGGAGCATTAATTTCCCTGTTGAAGCTGAATGTTTTCTAGAAGTCCCAATGGGAGAATCGCAGGCGCTGGCCAGATCTGAGCCCCAAAGGGCTCTCAGTGCCAGCATCCCCCTCTCCTGCAAATGAGATGTCACCTCCTCCTCCAGCCTCTTCTGTCTTTCTCCTGGACCCTGCACAGGATTTGTCTGGGGTCCTACTCCAGGAGAGAGGAGGCTGAAAAGGAAAGGAGGACACCCTTCTCCTCACCTTTCTTTACAATAAGGATCTCCTAAAAACAGGGTCCACAACCAAGACTGGGGGCTGCTCTTAGGCAAAGCCTTCTCTCCTCTGTCAAAACAAGGGAAAAGAAACATCCCCCAACCCAGCATCTTCCCTTTGCAGGACCTACTCCCTGGAGAAGGGTTAAGATTCAGGGTTGGGGAGAGATTCAACGTCCTGCAGTCCAGAAATTGGACTGGAGTGACCTCAGCTATAATAGTCTAGACCCAAGCAACATAAGGGAATACTGCTGAGCTGCTGTTTATGTCATTTCCACCCCCGTCTCTCTAGCATATGGCCTTTCCCTCTCCTATCTGTCATCAGAACTGATACTGGCTATATCAGACTCTCAGAAGGGCTTTTCCTACCACTGTAAAATTTGACTTTTCCCACCTATGGCTACTCATCCAGTACTGTAAGATCCTTGCTTCTGACACCACACTAGCTTGCATGCTCCCACCCAACTGAAAATGAATCCACATCCCATCTGCTGGCATTCACTGTCTGTAGCAATGCCRCATGCTGCTACACTGGGTTCCCTTTGTCACCCGCGGCACTGCTGTCACCCCCTTGGGGTTGCCGTATCTTCCAAGGGAGCACAACCCATGGCAGTACCGGTTCCCAAATGCATGGCGTTGGCTGGGGGTGGGAGTTTGCACAGTCTGTGCAGCTCACRTTTTTTATATACTGTCTGTTGGAGATTCACACCACTTTCTGCCTCGGGTCTGCCACCAGGCGTGAGGTCTCAGAGAACTGCTCGCTCTCTGTGAGCTTCACTGCAGCTGGGACTTTCCTCTCAGAATACATTTTAATTATCTTGTCAAGGGTTTAGCCTTTACTGAGTGTTTTGCTCTACTCTAGACTCAGCCTAGGCTCCTACCAAGAGTTCAACGTTTTCCCAAAATTGCAACGTTGGCTCATTGGGCCAATCATGTACTTCTCTGTGCTTTCACCATCCTTTTGGTTTGCCACTTAAAAACATATTGCTCACATTTCATGGGCTGCCTGTACCACTCAAACTCCTGTAACACAGTTTCACATCTAGCTGCATTCTCGCAAATTAAATGGAAACTTTCACAATCATCAAATACTTTAGAAAAAGCAATGGTCAGAAATTAAACTAGTTTGGCTTAACTATCTTTATTTTGGCACCCATTGCTTGCAGTTACAGACTGAGTCACTGTTTAAACTCTCTCTGGTAGATCTTTATATTTCCAGAGAATTTCAGTCCTGGAAGGCAGAAAGTTTTCACGCTTCCATTCTGGGAATATTCTCACTTTCTTTCAATCCCTGTTCCCTGTATTGCTCAGCAATTACTCCAAACCCTGAAACCTGGGCTCCGGGACTGCTTCCCTCCCAGTCCCAATTATAATCAGATGCAGCCTTGAGCCTGACCCAACGGGAACCTCTTCACAGCATGGGCATCAGCTCCAACTGGCTGTTGCATGGGCCGCTCGGGAGTGCAGTCCCCTCACAAAGGCAAGCCCACAAAAGGTAGTGAAACTCCCTGAAAAGCAGAGAGACCAACAGTTATCAGCCTCAAGGGAGGAACACGGGACCTTTCCCACAGATTAAATACRGAACAGTGAATAGAAATTAGTAGATTCTGTACAAATAGTTGTTTCCTGCTCTCCCCAGGGAGGAAAAAAAGAAGTAATTTCCAAGGAGGATATGCCAATATTCACAATATCGTCTCTATTTCAAAGAAATCTTCCTAGGTGTCAATAAATGCATTGATAAGACAAAATTCAAAGCCAAATGACAGCCCCAAATCCATAGATAGTTCTCCCCTCCTCCCTCAAGAAAATAAAAAATAGTACACACTGTACATCAATCTGTTTCTTGGAAAACTGGCATATTGCAACACCCAGGGTTGGCTCAGATGCTTCCATAGCAGCCAGACTCTTGCAAGCTCGAGCACTGATTGCTGAGGATGGCATCAGGCTTTTCTCCATGGTAATGCAGACCACTTCTGCTCAGCCATCTGTCTTATCCATCACCTTTTAAATTTCACTGCTGTCCTTGTCCATGCCATTCTGACATTTCGTATGCAAGCGTGCTGCATACAAATCCCCAGTGCAGGATTTCTCCATAAAATTCCAGGTGCTGTTCAGAGATTTTATTTAAATGAAGGAATATGTGTATTATCATCACAGTGAAGATTAGAAGAAATTGCTTTTTYTTCCACACTGACTAAGTCAGTGCAATTTTATTTAAGATTACTTAAGAGATCAAAAATGACAGACTTGCTGAAATGTATTCTGGTTTTCTTATAGGCACCCCTCAAATTGTTAATTCTGCTCCTGGATGCTAAGGAGTTACATAATGATAATAATTACCTTGCATTTSTACAGTATTTTCATGTCATGAGTATGTTCTACAAGCTGTACATGGAAATAAATGGAAATGTCACTATTTCTAGGGGGTTTACAGCCATTGTCAGCGCTAGGTAGATAATAAGGAATGATAACCTATCTAAATGAAATACTTTGGGCAGGCTTGTTTGGAATGCAGGCAGCTACAGAGTTGCAATTTTCTCATGAAAATTTGGGGATTTACTTAAAGCTTCTGCTCTTGAAATCATGGGATTACAAAGTTTTTACGGGAAATMTCTCTCTCTTGATCTGCAGTTCAGGAAAGCTTGAACATAGGAAACTCAGAAGCTCGAAAACAAATGAAAGGAACCCCTGCTATATTGACTTTAAGGCAGTGTAATGATTTGAGAAGGAAGGGGTGGCTGCACCCTCCGTTTTCAATACGTGCAGTCAGCAGGCACAGTTTTTGACATTGTGCTGACTGCAACTTGTCACAAAGACAAGATGCAGCCTACATTAATTAATAGAGGCTTGGCAATCACTACTCACACAGCTTCCAGCGATCTGTATTTTCAAAGAACAAATCTGAGTCTGATCTTTGCTCAGAGTAATGAATCACAGAATACCTGAAACCTGGGAGTATAAAATACATGACTCCATTTCTTACAGCCGGTGGCCATATTGCTATTAATTCTTTGCTTTACTGATTGTTCACATTAAACTTCTGGTCTAGTAAATGTGTTGGAAAGGCCTTCTGGGCGCTCAAGAAGCAAAATGTTCCCTAGATCTGCCATAGTCGGGGTTTATGGATGTCAGGATAGATGGGAAAATCCATCCAAATTTATCAAAGATGTGAAATTGCAGAGGATTCGTTTAACCACATTAACCATGGGGATGCTCCTATCTGGAGTTAAACTAGTTCAATCTGACCAAGTTCACTTTGTTTCTGAAGGAGTTAAATAAAGTCATGGTGCAGCCACTTTAGTTTGAGAGTGGGACTCTAATGCAGGGATTAGAGCAGCTTCTTTCGCCCTGTGAAGAATGGCCCTCAGTGTGACGCTCCACATGGAAATCCATGTTCTTCCACAGCTCCTCCTGCAATCTCAGGGTCCCTTTTTTCCCTCCATCCTGGAAAAAATAGTAAGTGGACCAGGTAGCTACAAAAGACACAGCACTCAAACACAGAAAATCAACATCTCGCCTGCCTGCACCTCACCAGCTGACTCAGCAGCCGGAGAAGGAGACCTTTCAGTTCACTGTATTTATTTGCTCAAGGCAGGGACGCGCTGCTTTTCATGCAGGAACGTCAGACTGCCAAGGCCTTTTGCAAGCCTCACCGTCTTGGACATTTATGGGTGGGAAGAGTCCAAATGCCATCACACCATTTACAGCCCTCCTGAAGGGGTTTAATCCAGAGGATGTACGAACTTTTCACATTTGAGCCCCCTCTGAGCTTATTGGCGTAAATCCTGACAAAACAGGACAAAGTGAAAGGAGGAGCGGAGGAAGCCAGGAATTGCAGAAATACTGGCTCATTGTGCAGAACTTGCAAATGCTAGTCAGGCTTCAGAAAAATGCAGTAAGTTATGGCTGATCCAGCAAAAAGAGAGAAAAAGATGAAGACAGCAAGCGAAGTCTGTCTTCTCTCCAAGCTGTGTGTTTTGTTTACTCATATCAGGACCACAGAGCAAAATGGGTGGAGATTTTGTTTGTTTTTTACAYGTAAAGAATGACTTGGCAGCAGGGTTTGATTTGAAGAAAGAATTAATTCTATATAAGCAACGGTTGCTTAAACTGGCAGGCTTAAAAACTAATTTATAATTATCTAATGTTGTCATGCCTTTTCCTTTACTCTGCTTGTTATTTGAATTAAACTGGAATCTAAAATTTCAAAGCTAAGCCATTTGAAAGGGATTTTTAGGAGGAGAGGGAAGAAGAGTTGCATCTGAATTTGTTTTAGTTGCAGTCCAGTCCAAACCCACAAAGGCCCTACTCTGAGATTCCCATTTAAAAGGAACTGACATCCTGAAAAAGCAAGAYGTGTTAATGTGTTAATATTTTTAAATCTGAACTTGAACCACAGCCTTCATTCGACCTTGACTCCAAACCTTTAAAGCTTCTTTGCCTCAGCCCATCTCCATGCACTGTACATTTAGCCGGTATCTCTCCTGCCACAATTCTGGTTTTGTGTCCCATTTATTTTGCTTTTCCAGCAAATTATCTTTTTTCTTCCCTATCTATAAAAAAAGGTCAAAAAGAAGAATTACCGTGCGTAGGAAATCAGCATTATTTCCTTTTGCATTTGCAGCCAGCTGTCAAGCACAGTAAACATATCCAGTCACAGCTAGGCTCCCTTCCCCTCCCACCCCGCTCCCAGACCTGGTCAAAGAAAGAAGAAAATCAGCTAAAAAGAAAATATTCTGGAAATTGGGAGAGGATGCCCGGCTCGGAGTGTGCTGTTTTCTGCGCTGAACAGCAGAGGGGGGCAGCAGAACGGAGTCTGTCCGGCTGCGCAAGGGCTGCGCAGCCCAGCTGCCGGAGAAACCCCCAGTACTGGCTCCCCAACACTGGGGAGACCCTAAATTCTCTCATGCACTGAAATTTAGCATTAAATATATTTCCTCAATGGCTGTGAGGTGAATCAACCTCTTTGGCAACAGACCACGTCTTCAAGATGGTGCTATATGGATTGCCTGCTATTAACTCTGTGTTACAACCTTACTGGTGCAGATCCGCAGAGATATCGAGTGCCTAACTCCCACTGGTTTGGAGTGGCCTCCACAGCCCTTTGAACGTGTATCAGCTGGTATTTCCCTAGGTATGAGCGAATAACACAGCCAATTATATTCAACCAAATCCAAGCTAGCATATAAGAGACCCTGGAAATAAATTCAGATTGAGGAAAGTATATAGTATCATTACTTGAGCATTCACACTTTTCTGTGTCTGTAGTATCTATATATTTCATAGAGCTGATGCCAGGAGAGATGTGGGCACTGACCCACTAAAAGAGAGCAGAGGCCATTGGAAACACCTCTTATTGGAGTTGTGAGCTGTGTGTGCACGGTGTTAGGAAGCACTCAGCCTGGAAAAAGCTTATGGGAAGGGCTTAAATTCATGAAACAAAGGATGGGGAGGCCTTTTAAGAAGGTTGGCCACTGCAAATATCAGCTGCCTCCCAGGTGATATGCAAAGCCTAGAAAAGAGGTTGCCTTGAAAATCACCTGGTCTTCATATGGACCAGCACATGGATCTCTTAGCTGCCTGCTGAATAGCCTTGGCGTGATACCAAGCTATGTATGATTTCTAAGGAGATAGTCTAGAAAGTGTAATAGCCTTGCAGGCTGTCCAGAAGTGGAGCTTGCTATAGCCAATGCAGGGTTTGCCACATGATCACATCCACTGCGCACCATGGTACACCCAGATTTGCAATACAGCACATGCCGATAAGTTTGGGGAGTCATGGCCACAGAGGACATGGTGCCAGCACTGTCCCAGAGTGGCACTTCTTTGGGGTGGGCTCCTTCAGATGCAAGTACTGAGCAAGGATAGAGGTGGCATGTGCCTAAGGAAAGCCATTCCTGCACTGAAGTTTGTTTAGGAAGCCAGGCAAAGACCCTGCAGATGTGAGAGCTCTACGGAGCAGATATGCATTTGTAGAAGACCCTAAACCAAAAGTCTAATTTTAAACAGACAGAGCTGAATACAGAAAGAAAAGGGGCCACGGTGAATGGCATTTCCTGGAACAGCAAAGAAACTCAGGGTCTTAGAGCTGTCCTGCTGGAGTTAAGCCATGAAGGTATAGCAAATTTGGAAGTCCTGCTAGGGAACTTGCTGGAGGACAGTAGCTGAAATGGCTGTTCCGAGTCTCCCAGCAGAGCACAATCCACTGGCTGAACTTCCACAAACTGCAGCCAGGGATAGGCAACAAGATGTGAGGGGCAAAAGTCAGGCATTGAATCACATATTCTAGACCATGTGTGCACATGTGCACGTGTGTGTGCATCTGCACATGTGTGTACACGTTTGTGTATCTAGCTCAACTAGTAGCTGAGATGATGATATATCTACTAGAATAACCAAATTCACATTTTAGTAAAGAAAGGAAACACTGAGCCTAAGCAACAAAGACTAAAGCAAAAAAACTCCCATCCATCAGAAGGGGATAAAAATACTGCAAACCTGTAAAAACAGAAAGCAAGTAACAGCACTTCAGCAACAACAGAGAAACAGCCTTAGCTCCAATAAATGCGCAGTTAATATTTGGGGAAAACCTAGAATTAGAGGGCAGACTGGAGACTCCATCCAACAGCACGTGTTAAATTTAAGAAGTTGAGGAACTCAGCCCCAAAGTTTGAGAAGTCTTTGGGGTAAGAAGCTGTAGAAGTTCTCATCTCTGCAGTGATTCTGTGAATTAAAATGCAGAAGTTACCTGAAGCATCATCCTGCCCAAAATTACCCTTTAGTATTTCAACTCCTTCAAACGTACCATTCTGGAAACAGTGGCACAAAATTTTATTAAAAAAAAAAATAAAGCAGTTAAAAAAAAAGCAAACAGAGAAATTGCATTGGCCTTCCTATTGTGGGCAACATTTTCTTACCAAATTGTGAGATAATTTGTATAACAGGGGTATCTACACTAAAATCACAGTCTGATTTCATTCATTCAGACTTCCCATATTTTCCCTGCAGTCTTGCTGGTCTGGCTTCCTGCACAATGATAAAATTAATGTCGACTAAAAACTTTGCATACATGATTTCAAGATACACTTGTGAACTTTGGAAGAAACAAATGCTTCTTGCCACAGTGAAGTGTCATGTCAGCAAATATTAAAAGCACCAGACCTGCTAGTAACAGTAGCTATGAAATAAGGGCAGTGCAAACTGCCTGAGCATTAAGGCTGGTGCTTTTGTTGTGGAAAGGGAGTGCCAAAGCAGATTGTATCAACTAGACAAATTCAACAGAACAAAGAAATGATCCACTAAATTAATAGCTCACTGTCTATTTTCCCCATAGTAATTATCTATATTAATTTACCTCAAAAGGATAAATGTATAGGGGCTGCCAAGGGACGTGGTCAGAACTAGGAAAAGGGAAGAAAGAGGAGGATACACTCATGGCCGAAGCGTGGTAGGCATGCATGCTGGGCAGAAAGATGTTATTTCAAAAGCACTTACAACAGCTACGACACAGGGAGGGATTCAGTTGTGGAAATGGTCCTAAAACATCTGTCTCTGCTGCCAGAGAAAGTAAGAAAATACTGAATCCCTGTGCCCTGTCCAGGACCCCAATGCCCAGGGAAAGTCAGGCACACCTGCAAGAGGTGCTTCAGCCTCTTGGACCTGCAGAGGGAGAGGGAAGATGGGCCAGGTCTGCAGCACCCAGCGCCTGCATGGAGGTTTTGCAGGGGCGTGAAGAGATGTCGCCCGGCTCCTGAGGACAAAACCAGTTTGTCACAGCTGGATAAATCCAGCTTGCGGTCACAGGGAAGATACAGGCTTGTAGGGCAGGGCACAGGTACTGGACTGCCAGTCAACATGGATGAATAAAAAGAGGATCTGGAAGTAGACGTAATACTGAAAGAAAGGTAGCTAGAGAAGGCAGTGACTGGCACCGAAGCTCCTCTATGAAGCTGGGTTGAAGGGGAAATGCAAATGGGAGGAAAAGTCCTTCACTTCATGAGTGCCTGTTGCTGGCCACTACATCTTCCCAGCACAGAGTACATTTGCTAGAGGGTTGCTAATGCAGACGAGGATGGCATAGCACTATTTTTTTAACAGAAGTGTTTTATGTACTGGGTATTTTGTCACCTGCCACTGCAATGTTGGCATTCCTGAAGTCAAATGTAGCTTGTAACACACTCATATTAGTCGTATGCAATGATTTACAACAGCATCCCGGAAAATAAGTATTGACATTTGATCAGGATACTGAGTCACGGTGAAGGATTTTTAAGGATCGTAAGTAGACATAACCTCTGTTTTATAGCTTAGTTAAAAGATCCTTATGAAGCCAAAGAGCCTATAATTAACTTTATAACAATACCTAGCAATGCAAGCACGTTGCTCAGGCTGCTCCCCGGTCACTCCCAGCAGAGCACCAGCTCCTTCAGTGAACAAAGCCAAATCGCTTGCTTTCTCCCCAAATGGAAAATAAAATTAGCCTGAAAGAGACAGAAAGCTAAAAGGGAAAGAAAAATTGAAAGATTTAAAGAGAGAGGACAGATGGAAGGGGAGAGAGGAAAATGACTACTGAGGAATATTTGTCTCGCTTCCTACTATTTTTGTGTGTTATGGCCCTATTTTGGGCTGCAATATTACGCAAGTTCCCCAGCCTTTTCCTACCCACTATAACACTGAGCGCCTGATGGATTTTGCCAAAAGAGGCTCCCACCTCTGTTTTGACTTTTGCATTCAGCAGCGGTACACAGTTGTTTTTTCCCTTAGCAGATCTTCTGCAGAATGGGTGTATGTGGGCTTCACTGCTTCCAGCAAAAAGAACATCCAAAATCCATAACCACACAATAACATCAGGGTGAGGTTTAGCCAGCCACAGATTTGGGAACTGATTTCAAACACAGGCAGTAGGTTTTCCCTCACATACAACTTTTCTATTTGTTTTCACACTTAAAATTCTCAGAAATAGTTTGACAGAGTGTCATACAAATAAAGCGTAGTAAGCCCGCATGGAGCCCAGGGCGTACAGCAAAGGGGGTGAGATTTATTAGAATTTCTAATGTAAGGAAAACGTTTTCATTGCTTATATGTAGGAAGCGGCTGCTTCCCTCAGCTGGGGTGGACGGCGGAGCTTAGTTGGGCCCTGTGTTGGGTGAGACGGATAGACCATTTCCAACAGCATCCCAGCTGTGAGCATGAGTTTCTTAGGAGAGGGAAGCAGCGTGTAGGACTTCAGCATAAGATGAAGAGTATGACTCAATGCATATTCTCTATAGGATAGCTTCACGCAAAGGCACTGCATACAACAGCAATGGTTGCTCGCAGTTACACAGCTCACAGCCCTTCAACACCTGAAACATCTCACCTAGCAGTGGGTATTTTGAAGCAGGAGCAGCTGTTATGGCTGGTAGCTTTTCCTCTACGCCATTGCTATAAAATGCTGCCTGTACAGGTGATAACGGAGCACAAACCAATAATTTCTGTATTTCCACACTATAGTCAAGGCTGACTAGCTCAAAAAATTTAGTCATGATAGAAGGAGTCTCCCATGTAACCAGTCTTCCAGGTTCCTTCTTTGGTAGCTGTCAGTGACATGACTAAGAAATCTCATGCCATCCCTGCGTAAGCAAGTATCTCCAGTACATTAAGTTCCATCCCACCGGGAAGTCACCAGCACCCTCCTGGCTGCCTCAGTGGACTAAACCTCTGGAAATGAGCTACAGTCACGAGAAATGTCAGGCCAAGCTCAGGTATGCTATATGCAGGTAGAAATAGAGTTTCAGAGGGTGGTATTCACTTACACCAAGGCTCGTTTTGCCCTGTGGCCTGAAAACATACTAAATGAAGCATTAAATGAAGCAATGTGTGATGGAGGTTTGAGTAGACACCACGCACATGTCAGGGCTAAATGAAGGGGATTGGCTTCCAGGGCTGTCTAGTCTTTCTTTGGGAGCTGAACTAACGTAAAGTTGAAAATTCAAACCGATCTAAAAAAACCAGACGCTGTGATTAGAGGATTTCTGGAACGTCATTTCAGCCGATATTGCTCTCCACAAAATAGTCTTGCTCATAGGACAGGTGCCACCAGAGCATTGTCAAAAAGGTAAGAAATGGCTGCCTTTTCTGGTCCCCTCCTACATGGGTGTGATACTGCAGGGATACTGCAACAGCAATGCAGCACGAGAGCATGAAGTGCATTACATCCAGCTTGCTCTTGGGAGGCAACAAATCTGACTGCCACGGAGGACAAAGCAGAGTTTGGGTAACTGCACTTCAGGTAAGCACTAAGCTGTGGCATATTGCAACCAAGAAATTTCCTTATGGTGGAAAAATATTTGACAGAAGGACCTTTTTTGTTGAATCTATCATCTCCCATTCCATTATTGTTTTGGGATTTCTAGTACCAAGAAACACAATGTAGACCTCTATCAGGCTTAACGAGAAATTCAGCCATCTAGTACTCTAACAAAAGTCCTTTGAATACTTTACTGTGCTTTACCACGGGTACAAAAACAACCCAGGAATGGCTGTATCTTGTGAATGCACAGGCAGCCACAGACAAATTCAGCAGCAGAACCATGATTAGACGTATATCGAGACAGATGTATTTGTCTGTTGAGGCCTGGGAATTTTTCAAGACACATTGCAGTGAGTCCTTTTGAAAACCAAGTCAGAATTTGAAAATATTTCTCTTCTTTTCATTGGCTTCCAAGCAAAAACCATCATGTCTTCCCCATGCTGCAAGTGTTTAGGAAATCCACTCCACATCTGGACAATTAAACTGCCTGGAGATGCTCCAGCTCTGGGCTTTGAAGAAAACACTTTAAATGTTGAAAGAAAACACTGATAAGCCAAAAATAGGGAGATGGGTGGATTCTATCAACTTTCATAAATCCAAGATGATGTACATATGTATTTAATTGCAGAAGCAGTTTCTGTTCTGCTTTGAATTGCATTAATCTGAAACATTTTTATTGCTCCTTGCATTTACACTTTGAGATTCTGCCCTGATGTGCTTTTTTTTTTTTAATTAATAGGATTTCAAACTGCTGAGATAACTTTCAAGCAAGATAACTGTTGGCCTGTGCCGCTACATACCATATTCTATCAGTTTATCTTTGAAAGGCTTTAATAAATAGCACGACATTTCAGAGCTTTCCTCCCTATGGGAAATGACTATGCCCCATATTCCCTTCCTGTCCCCTTTTTAAATTGCTCTTTTGGCTTCTCGATTTTGCTGGAGGGTTTGTTGCCCAGTTGTGAGTGCTTGCTGTGGTGAGAATGTTTTTCCACTCTCTTTAGTGTGAAATTCCAGGTACAGTATTATGTCACATCAGATCTCTGTGAAAAAATGTATCTTGGCTCCAAAAGAAAAGATTAATGGAAAAATCATTCTCAACCTGCCAGGAAAATATTTTTTCCCCTTCAGCATGAAAACAAAGTGTAGAGTCAGCTGAGGGATCTAAGGATTAAAGGCAAAGTAATGTTCTGAGCTTTTCTTAACCTCCGTCCCCAAATTATCGAAAGGCTCTTGCAGGAAGTGGAACAAAATAAAGAAAACCAACTTTGTTTATTCCTGTATAACCAAGTCCCTTATTAGCGGTGTTTTACATTGGTATAAACATTAACATTGCTTTTACCAGCAGTGCTATTTTTGGCAATTATGTCTAGCAAAAAAGCTTAAAAAATAACTGGATAATACAGAACGATGCCTTTGGCTCCAGAGCCACTCTGTGCTTTATCTGTCTAGCAGCCACAGGAAGTTTCTAGTGCTAAGTAAAAGCAATGACTTATAGCATAGGCAAGCCTGGATCTTTACTGTCATATTTTATTAAACTGGCTACAGTGCATTAAACTTCAGAAAAGACAAATAAATATGGGGGAGGAAGAGGGGAAAAAGGACTGACACAGCAAATTTTATGTTCTTGCACACGAATAGCAAGTACTTGGCCAGAAGGGTGAATTCAGCTGAGGGATGCACGGAGCAAATCTTAGTAATGCCTGCCCTTCCCGTCAAATTCCTGACGGCCCCGAGGAGAGGCACGTTGTGCCCCAAGGTGAGTGCTGCCCTGCAAGGCAATGCGCAGTGGCCAGGTGCCCCGATTTGGCAGAGAAGAGATGACGTGCCCTCATCCCACAGTCAAGCTCCACTTAGTGGAGAGCAGGGTGTTCAGCTATCCCAGGACGGGGAGAAAACTTCATTAGCTTTGCCTGGTAAACTTATTCACTGGGATCCTAAGGCAGCTGATCACTCTTCTGGCCTGCTTGCGGCAATTGCCGAGCTGCTGCTTCCTATTAGCAGCAAAAACCTCCTGGTGCCTCCAGCAATTTCTCCCCAAAGAGCTCAGTGGCCCTTGTGCGCCCCAGTCCCCTCTCTGCTACACAGCCAGAGAGGCAGGGGAGCAAATGCCACCTGTCATTGAGCAATGCTCTGGGTACGTTTTTGAGACCTTTCGGTGCCAGTGGGGCACTCGCAGCCGGTCGCAGGAAGGAAAGGGGAGAACAGACACCGGGAGAGGGGTGGGCATCCTTCAAAAGCTTTCAGAGACAGAAAAATGCAAAGACCCAGACTAACCCGCCAACAGAAAACTAAGGGGGTAGTATAGCACAAAGATCTGCTCCAGCGCTTACTGAAATCTGTAGGAACCTTAATACCGCTTTGAAGGGGAATTTGATAAATGCCCAACATGGAGCTGACCAAGGAGAAATGAAGTGTAGCAGCCAGGTTTTTTTCAGAGAAAATGAATGCTACAAAGTGTGATGCAGAAGCAGAAGACAATAAGGACTCAGAAGGCTGAATACACCAACAGGTTGAGAAAGCAGCCCTGCACCCTACTCTTCTCTTTTGAAAATGTCCTTATGCTGAGTGGCAGCAAACTATGGGAGCACGTAGGGGTCAGAAGAGAGAAACATTATTCCAAACCTAGGAGAGATTCCCATCTTAGCATGCCTTATACTCTTGATCAATCCAGCACACAAACACACACACACACAAAATCTTGGCAGAAGACTGAGCGTTTCAATTGGATAAATTACTTCCACATTTAATCAGCCAAGACTGAGCTCTATTTATTAGTGAGCGCAAAGCTTCTGGCAATTGAAAGAGGCTGCTTATGTCATTGTCTTCTCTAATGCTATTAAAACACTGCTACRTTATCACTATGGAGTCTGACAAAACATTTGTTGTGTGGAACAGGACTCAAAAGTCATGAATTTTAACCAAATTTGGATGTAAGGAGAATGTTTTTCATAATTGAATTAGAATGTTTTCTGTGACCTGTCAGGCTGGTGCCATAGCTCAGCTCTTACCGAGGTCTCTTCTCGCCGTTTGACTTGTCAGACTCCCGGACAAGAGCTGCACAAATATCAGACACTTGGGGCTGATGAGTGAACCCTCAAATCAAAGGCATTGTTCTAGAGTAACCTGAAATGAAACATGTTAAGTTTTGACATAGAAATTAATATCCATAATGTTTTGTCTTTGGTCAAACAGACTGTTTTGGTCAACCTGACGTGAAATGTTTCATTTTGGGAGTGCAGGATGTGGTAGGCTCTTCAAAATGTTCTTCAGGTATAAAAACTAAATTTTGTTTCAAAACAACAAATGGATTTTAGGAGAAAATACTGACACTAAACATCTAGATTTCTTTTTCAACCAGCTTAAAAAGCTGGTTCTATAAATTGACAAATTCAAAGATTATTTTCTTTGCCTTGAATCTGCATTTTTGGTCACATTTGACCAAAAAATACAAAAACATCACCAAGATCCACCCTTGAGCAAATTCCCCAAACAGAATTTAAGTTAAAGGGATCCATCCTCAATGATGGGAAAAAAACCCTAGACTTCTCCTTTCTCAATTTAGTCATTTGCTTCCATTTTATTTGAACTAGTAACAGAGTACTTTAACAAATTTTCAAGCTAAATTAAGCCTCAGTAATTTGGGAGTTCTACTGTGTAGTGAAGCAATGCTGTAATTGACAGATCAGTCTCCATTTAAATTAGCTTTTGGGGAGGATTAGCTATGTGGGGATTAAATCCTTTCATATCTGACCCAAATCCCCCCAAAATTAATATAAGCTCCCTAAGCCAGCTGGTTTAAAATGTACTTTGATCACCTGGGAAACTTGTCTCTACTTCTGACGGATAGGATTGCTGTGTTAAAAACAAACTCATTGCTCTTCTCTTTGACCCGACCCTGAAAACATGACATGAGCCTTGTAACTCCACACAAATGAAGAGACTCATGTTGTAAATCCATGCAGGTACATATTCCATATCATCTGAAAATAAATTCTTATCATCTTTCTTTTTTCTTGATTTATTTGGAAGCCAAAATACAGGATCCTTGGTTAAAAAAAAAAAAAAAAAAAAAAAAAAAAAAAAAAAAAAAAAAAAAAAAAAAAAAAAGAGTAAAGGCAGAATATTCCAGGGTGGTCCTAATCTTCTCATCTTGAATTTATATTTTTATATGTCAGGGATGGAACATATGGGCAGAGTGGAATGTCAGACAGGCAGAGTATTAGGAACAGACAGAGTAGCATAAAGCAAGCAACCTTCATGTAACTAATTTACTATGTGTTAAACTGGATCAAATTCCTACAAATGTGATGTTAAACACTTACGTATGGCAGTATATTTTTATGGAACAGGATTAAGAAATGATGTAAATTTCCAAGCATAAAATTTTGGCTAATCAAAATCTTTTGGCAAGTTAGCCATTTTCATTTTGAATGAACACTCCATATTACCACTTTGTCTCCAGAAAAGACCATGTCTTCATATAGATCCCTTGAAAATTGAATGGATAATTTATTTTCCTGACTCAAAAAATTTCCCTGCACCACCACCATCCCCATTTATTTCCATACATTTTATTATGTACAAATCAAGTATTTTTTTAGTAGGAACAGACCTTACATGTGAAATACAAGCACTCAACCAAGTTTCCTTAACTTCTGACCTATTAGCAGCAAAAACCTGTCAAAAGATCCTGCAGTAGAGGAACATTTCTATTTAAAGAGGAATGCCAGCACCTGACAAGGTGTGCAGATTTGGGGGGAGAAGAGGTTATAGCAGTATATAACAGATTATAGCAGTTTCCAAAGTTATAGATGGAGACTACATCATCACCCAAGTCCCTAACAATGTGTTTCCAGATGGAGAAAAAAACGTGGCACGGCACAGCTCTGGCTCTGCTGTTTCCTCCTGTCTTCATATGACTCAACCCTCAGCTGAGATGCTGTGACTGGAGTTATTCCTTTTGATCTGACCAGCTGAAATTCAGGATCTTGTCTATTCTAGCCAGAAGGAGAAGTGGAGGTGGACTGAGACATCACCAGAGTAACTCCCTCTATGTAAAAACATATTCAAGGTCTTATTTCTTACATACAGGAAGCCTTGAACCACCCCACTCACAGACCTAAACATCTTTCAGCCGGCCTTTGGAACATATGCCTCCAGATCCAAGTGCTCCAAGTCAGGAGCAACACCTCTGGCCAGACAGAGGCCCATAACTCATCGTTTGGTGAGATTTTCCTCCTACCTGGCTGTGCAGAGCAGCATCCTTGCAGACATGCAAGGGCGGCGCTGCCATCCTGCCCCGCTCCCAGCTGTGCCAAAGGCCATGTATCCATCTGCGTGAGGCTGAGCCCAAGCACATCTATCCCACCACTCAAGGTTTTCTCAGGGGAAGTGAAATTCTGTCTTTTAGCAAGAGGTGTTTATTTTGTTTGTCTACCTGCCCCTTTTCTTACGTTTACGTGTACAGTCCCACTCCCATTTTTAAATTCCGGCCCAGCTTTCTCATTGATTTCAAGAGTGGACTCCCCCAAGGGCTTTAGTTGCCAGATGGTAACTGATCTTAAACCATTCATTTTTAAACAAATCTAATTGAGAAAAACCATCAACTGGGGAACCAACTCTGAACCACTGGGTCCACCTAAGATAACTAAGAAACATTATATTTCTGTGCTAGGATCTTCAGCAGTACTTTTGCCCTAAGAAAGGCAAATTATGGCAACTCTTTGTGTAGTTGGCAGAAAAATCCTTGATAACGTCCGGGTGAAGCACAGCTGAGATGGCAGGGTGGGCAAAGGAAGTGACTCAGAATTGGTATCATCAAACTTGTAGCAAGATGCAAATGAAACCACCGGCTCTTTGAGGTGCCCTGGCCTGCCATCACACTTCCTGGGGGCCCTGCAAAGCCCGCTGGCAGCATCATGTACAAGGAACAACGCAAATGCTGCTCTTTGTACTGGAAAAATTTTCTGTTTGAAAGGTCTCACCTGGCTAGTCCATCTCTCGAGTTTGAAATATGGGAATAGAGCAGCAGCGCTGCTTTCTGGAAGCAGGCAGCACTCCTGGAAATGGTGTCATGAGGAAAACGAGGAACGTTTCTTTGTTTTGGAGGAAGAGGAGGAGGAGGAAGGATGGTGGGAAGAAGGTGGCTCTAAGGAGAACCATATGAGCGGGAAGGAAGGAATCATTTAGTTGTCTTTACCGTCTAATTAAAAAAGCATGTTACAGAACATTTAGACTATGAAAAGGGCCGTGCCTCTGGGACTGCCTATTTTGACTTGAGGGATGCTCTTGAGCGTGAAGGATGTACTCAGTGACTTAGAGTCACACCCGCCACGTGACATTCACCAACATGTCTGGGCATGTAGGACATGCAGATGCTTTGTCAATAAAGCCATACTGATGGGCAGAGACCACCTGAGAGGGAGCTGCGCTGACCGCTCCTTCATGTAAACCTGGGAAAATGGAGGCAGGTGGATGTGCAGGGAAAAGCTTCTGTTGTGCAGCAGATGTTTTCAGCCTGCTCAGATGGAGGCTTCTGCCAGCTTACAATCAGGGAGGCCAAGCTGAGGGGACACAGATCAGTTCACAAGTTCATAGTCCTGTTGACTAATTTTTCTACTGGGGAAACGTCAGGGTGTGTTTGCTCGCACTTTGGGATGTCTTAATTCCTTCCTCCTCTGATGATTTCTGTCCTGTAAATGTTTTTACTGTTGTCAGTTAATGAATTCACTTTAGCCTGGCAACTTATCTGCCAATGCAGTCTGAGCAGCAGATAGTTGATATTTACTAGGCTGGAGTTAAAAATAATTCATGTGTTACATTTGAATGTTGAATCTGAGGTAACCAGTCAACACAAGAGCGTAGTCCATAAGTAAGAACAGATGCAAAATTAATCAGATACATTTTTTTCTGTTTTTTTTCCTATGAGTTTTCTATTTTTTCTGCTAAAAGCTGACTCTTCCCATCTTTTCCCTGCTACAGAGAATGACACCTGCATGCCAAGCTCACAGGCAAAACTGCGTTCAACGGTCTTTCTGCTGATAAACACAGCAAAGCGCTCATCCGTACTTGCAATCCCAGGAGTCGCTGTAATGACAATGTTATGTGCGACCAAAGCAGTGCCAGGAGGTGCAGGCTGCAGTGTGACTGGAACAGAACGTCCCTAAGTGGCCGGTGGCCAGAAAGCTGGGAGCACATACCGCGAGAAACGCCGCCGTATGCTTCTCGGTATCTTTGCTTTGCTTGCAACAGAAGGACTTTTGTCTGACCTACCATGGCAGTTCCTATGGCTTGTTTTATGTTTTTGTGTTTTCTTAACTGCCTATTCACACAGCAATACTAACTGCCAAGGGGGAAAGCCCCAGAGATTTATCTTAGCTGAACTGGATTAAAAATTCCTTTAAGCACGATGCTGCCCGAGTGCTCCTGGCTGTGTTGCAAGGGGAATGTAGCATAACAAAGCAGCTAAAAATGGTCCCAGACATCGCCCACCCAAGTTCCCCAGACTAGGAGCCTCGGTCATCTGGTGTGGCTGCTGCACAAGCAGCTCCAAGGATTGAGTGGGAAGTCCTTAYGGGCAGCAGGGGTGGAATAGGGTCCATCCTGCTCTTAAGAGGCCTCTCTCCCAAAAAGGCCAGCAGGCTTGACACTGCACTCTGATTTCTGCTGACTAGCGATATCAGAAAGGCTGGGCTCTAACAACTGAGAGCCCGACAGCCGTTGATGGGGTTCCTACACCCATCGCTTTCCTTGCCATGCTGCCTCAGTTAGGAAGGATTTAAAACGTTTGAGGGGCAGGCTATGAATAGGCTTTATTCTTTGCCCTGTAGGGATATTGTAAAGGCGAGTGAGAGACGTGCATTGCAAGCTGACTGTGCTTATGTCTGGTCCTAATAGCATCCTGGGAGCAGGCCTGCCATTTTGACACCACAAGACTAGGATTTCACAGTGGAAGAACATAAATCAGCATTAGTTACCTCGGAATCTGTAAATGAACTGTGAAATACACGATATGCTTGGCTACCAAAGTAAGCGCACCAACATGCCACCATCCATGCCACATAAATTTTGGGCAATTGAACGTCGGTGGGCCGTTACTAGTGGCTGTGGAGGCAGAGAGCTTTGTAGGCCAGCCTTAATTCTGGCAATCAAGAGCTGAGCTAGTGCCTGGGGCAGCAAACAGCAGTAGCGGTGATGAATCTCCATAACGTCCATGGGAAGTGGTGTATTGGCCATCCTTGCGTAGGTACCAGGCACAGATTTCCTGAGAGCAGTCAGGGACCCCTTCAGTGTGTTCCCCCAGTGACACCCCTCGTCTCGCGTAGCTGTGCCACCACCTCCTCTCTGGGACACATAGAGGTGCCCTGGCCTAGCGCTGACACYGAGCAGTGGGGCAAGTGAGGAAAACACATAGGCCAACATTTCTCTCTGGTATTTGCAAGCAAACATCAAGAGCAACATCTGGTACATCTCCAAGGTGCCATGGAGAGGACGTGCTCTTGGACAGCCCAGGGCAGACCCTCCGTGCTCAAGGCTATGCTGTGGTCACTGCCGCTCTCCTTGTGGAGCAACTCCTTCCCTTGCTGGGAGCAGCCAAACATTTACGACATGCTTGTTGGTTCGTGGCTCAGTTCCTGCTCTGAGGCACTAATTAGTTGTTTATTGACTATCGGATTTAATTCTTAAAAACTACGTCAATACAAAAGAGGGATGGAAGTGCCAGAATTTATAGGCTTTTTAGAGGTTTCCCCCATAATTACAAACACCACATCTCATCCCACTTGATTTCACACCCCTGTCTCACTGCTTTTCTTTCTGTCCTCCCAGGAACCAAGAGCAGGGCAGCCCTGAGAAATGGCTCTCTGAAAAGGATGTCCTGGGGCAGGAGGCTAAGAGTCTACCTGAGGACTTGTACAGGCTGCACCTGAGGTTACCTTTCCCGACATCAGGCATAACTTCTGACGACAACCCTGCAAACTTGGCCAGGACTGTGAAGGCCGAGCCGAGCACCTCCTGCCACGTGCATCGCTGCTGCAGGTGTCTTCAGGGAAAGTTTTGCCCCCACTTACAGTCCAGCAACTRCACGATCATTCCCTTCTCTCAGTAATATGTAAGGGCAAAAGAGGACATATTTCTTCTTATTGGGAGCATCAACTAGTTAATACACTTTCCTAGCTCAAAACGACAAAAGCGTGGAGAGTAGCTACAGGAAGACTCCTTAGGCCTATTGCTGTAGGTGTTTGCTCATCCTGGGGGTGTCAATGACTGCCAGATCCCAGACCTCCCCAAAATGCAACCTGAGAGAAAAAAGGGGAGCCAATAGGGACCCAGGGGCAATACAAAAGGACACAGCTGGGAAGGTGGTGGAGCTGTTAGCAGCAGAGCTGCCTTGCCCCCGGGTAGGACTAAAACTGTAAGTGTCTGTCACAGCAAGGATGGGGTAACTTTTCCCCTGGAGGGGAGCTTGTCTCTCCCTCACTGTACTGTTACTTCACCTGCAGTGGCCTTCAGGCACTGAGGACCATTCAGTTTGGTCCAAAGATGTCCCTCCACCCTCCAGCCTTGTACCCAACTCTCTGTCCTTGGCTAGGTTTCTGCAGGCCAGAAGAGTGGCTTGACCTGCTCTTTATTTCTGTCCTGCAAGCTGGACAGCCAAGAGAGGCAATTCAAAGTATCTCAGCTGGCTGGCTTAAAGGGTGCCTGCTGTCATTAAGGAAAGGATAGAGGTGGCTCCATAATGTCCAAAGAGAGTTTCAGCAAGTGCTTGAAGGAATGTTTCCCTCATTTTCTAGGACACGTATCTGAAAAAACACTCACTGGGTATTAAAAATAATAAACATTTGTTAGGTAATAAATCCCAGACTATGCTTTCTTGATAAACTAGATGATTTTCTGAGGACTCTTCAGTGACTGAAGGCAGATTCCTTCACGGTGTTGTCATTTGTTTCGAGCTTTGCTCTTTGTTACCTGGTTTTGCCTAGACCCTTCTCTATGAATGAGAAAAAAACCTCTAATTGCCCTTTGTGTAATCTTAAGGGAGAAATTCAAGTAACTGGTAAAGTAATAAATCCTTACTGCAGATCATCACTCATTTTTCTTATGAATATATTTAAGAGTTTTACCACTGGCTGGAGGGGGAGAAAGCAAAGGTTAGTGCAATTTCTCTGCTTTGTTACCACAACAGACTGCAAAAAAAAAAATCCCTCCCTCTATCCAGCTATTGCACTAGTCCAAGTCTATGCAGCGGGATTGTGAGTCATGTCACCAACAGCTCTGCAAATAGAGAGCTATTTCTACATCCTAACAAAAGCAATTCTGTAGCTCAGGATCACAAATGTATGAAACATCTGTGAAAGGTCATGAAACAACATGCCACTTTGGGACAAACAGACTTTCTTCTGAGGTCCCACATTTCAGTGAAAATCTCTGCTTCTCGGCACATGCTGCCAAAAGTTATATTAAAAATATCATACCATAAAAAAGAAAAAATGTTAATATAGCATGGTGCTGTTTTATTTAGGTTTTTTAGCAACCTCAGAAGGGCAGTTGTAATATTTGAAAAAGAAAACAGCAAGCCAGCAGCCAGGTATTAGCATTCTTCACACTGTGCAGATGCTTCCTTGCATCCAAGCCAGATCCGCTCTTTACCCATCTCTGCTGTCCCTTTCCCTCTCTGTATAACCTGTGCAGCCCAGGGGCYGGAGGCTGCATAGTTTCCATTATCTCTTCCTTTTACATTCTGGAGACTGTTCCCAACAAACCAATACAGCTACGAGGGTAGGTATTTCTTTTCCAAAGAAAACAGGCTAACTGGGAGTAGGGGTGAGGCAAGGGGTGAGAAAGACCCTTAGGGCAGGACCTGAAACAAGTTAGCTCAGGCATCTGTGTGCCCACTCAGAAGGGAAAATCTGTGCCCTTTGGAGAGCAGAAAGAGAGATTCTGCCTCTGGGATGAGTCGGCCTGGGAGAGGTCTGCAGATCACCATGTAGCAGTTTCCAAGCAGAAATCCCCTCCTGTGGGTTTTAACATGGGAGGGGACAATCTGGCCCAGGTTTTAAAAATCCTTTTAAATCCCTTGGAATGTAGTTTTCCTTTCTGTTTTATCACTTACAATTATAATTATAGGTGTTGCTACTGCTCCATCCATTGTTACACCAGGCTAATACTTTCCATCATACCCACCGTTTCCAGTTGCTTGTAACTTTGTCAGTAACTTTAACTTTTAAGGTCTGAAATCTTCCATGCTCTTTCTCTGCCTGAGGTCGATTAGGAAATATCCCCAAAAGATCAGATGCTTTCCAGAACAAAAACTAGCGACAAAGGCAGGTTTCCCCACCCACTCGTGAAGATCACTGTGAAGGTTCAGAGCAAGAAGTTGAAATTTGGCAGAAAGACAACAGTGAAGTTAGAAAGGTGTGTCACACCATCTTGTTGATGGTTCTTTTTGATTCAGTTGATGTGGACTTGATGAGCAAGGTACCAATGCCTGCCCCTCCTGCATGCACGGTTGAGTTTGATCAGTTCTCAGTTACTCTATCGCTGAAGCAGAGTGCAGCTGGTGGAAGCTCAAGCTCCTGCCACACCTATCCCAGGCACTGGCAAGCCTGGTGCTGTTCAGAAGGGACTGTGTGGGGTTCTTGTGCCATACAGGAGAGAGACAATGTGGCATGCACTGCACCAAAATCTCTTTTTGGCTGATGCCGTGGTCAGTGCTGCAGTGGTAGAGCAGCTCTGCATTCCCAAGTCACCAGGCAGGCAGATGTCTGAACCATCTCATCTGCGTTGCCACAACCCTGTCTGTAAAACTGGGGAGGATGCACATCACAATAATTTTATCAACTGTTGCTGCGGGCACAGCATGCTRGTATTTTAAAGTGCATTGATACCAACCCTGCCCTGGTCTTCCCTGGTGCACAGTGGGATCACAGGCCTTTTGCACAGTGGGAATATTTGCGTCTAGCTCCTTCAGAGGACTGGCCTTCTGCGTGACCTTCCAGGGCTGGCTCCGCTCCCACAGAAAGCGTATTGCCACTGACTGGGTGCACTTTGCAGAGCAAGCCGTGCAGCAGTAGGTATTCCTGAGCAAGGTTTCCATGCTCTCATTTCCCAAACGAAGCTGGTGATTAGCGGATGATCTGTTAAGCAACTTAGCACCCATATCTTCTAAACCTTATTGCTAACATTTCTCATAGAAGTCAAGGATGGGATGTGCCCTTCATACTTATTCGGTGGAAGTAAATGGAAACTATAAGCAGGGCATAGTACAGTTCGGAAAAGGAACAGAAAGCACCAGGCAGCCCCCCTCTGTGGGSTCATTCTTTGAGGAGCTCTCAGTGAAGCCACCGGAGCAGAAACAGGCAAATGAACTCTGGCTCACAGTCCCTCCATAATATTTTGACCTGCCAAAGGACAAAGTATGCCAGCAAAGGTGTCACTATCACACAGCTGCAGCATTTCCACCAGGTTCCAGGAGATCTGTGGCTCCCGACATCTAATCTGCCTCCAGCCTAAGGGCTGGACCCAAGAGATGAAGCCCCCCAGTCTCTGCTGTGTTCAGGTTGCTTTGTGCCCCTGATATATGGAGGAGGCAGCAAGGCAGAAAAAAATGCTCAGGTGAAAGACGTTCTTAGTGTTGCTTCTTCATGCATGTACATTTTGATACATCATTCTTTTTAAATAGCATTTAAACAAGCACGAATAAAAACTTCCCTTTGCAAATGTGCATGCTCCGAACATCTAGGACCGTATGCTCCATTAACTTTCAAGGAAATAAAGGCTCATGAGTGCCAATATTATTGTTGAAAATGAGATCTAAGTCAGTTAGATCTAAGAAAGTCTTATGCACAGCTTTTAATTACATGCTTGAATCATTGAAGCATGTACAAAAATAACATTATAAATGTCTATAAATATCTACTTAATGGACACACATGTTCACATGTATTTAATTTAATTTTAAGGTGGCTTTTGCATACTATCTGCTTCCTCTATTTGTGGCTAGGACTGAGCTAAGACATTGATTTGGAATTTCCTTGTCTTCAGCTTCTTGTAACTTTCTTCTTAGGATAAATTCTCCTGTTTGCTCACACCTCAAAATTACAATAACACTTATCATAGATAGGAAAAATTATGCACTTTCAGCTGTTTTCTAACATTATCCAAGCACTTTTAAAAAATTACTCTGAAAAAATGTTATTCCAAAAAAATTGCCTTCAAAATGAGGGTATTTTTTGGTAGGAAGAGATCCGCTGAGAAAACTGTGCTATTTCACACCCAGATATGTAGATATATACTCATGAACTGCATTGATTTTAAAGGAACTACTGGAGTGGTAGGCTTATACACATACAGGCTGGAACACCCTGTCGTAAACAATTTTCTTGCCTCTCAGCACTCACTGCAGATGCATTTCTGTTGTTTCTTCACCATTTGCACTGTACTTTATTGGAAAAAAAACCCAGTAATTCATTATACTACTTTTGAAGAGAGTAGATTTTAAAGTTTTTGAAGCAAGAAGATTTTTGCGTTCTGTATTTGACCAGCACGAACAGCRCTACAGTCCAGCTCAAAGACTTGGCCTTTATGTTGCAATTATGTTACAAATAAGCTATAGGACAGACCAAGATACACTTGAGAATTGAGATACAGGTAATYGAATACCAAAGAAAAATGTGATTTTTCCAAGAAAGATTTAAATCTTTATACATTTTGAAGCCTTCTCTTGAATCAATATCTAATAGGCCACACCAGCAACTTACACTCCAAATATTACACCTGCTTGTATATTAGACAATTACCATACCAAGAGAACATTTTGCTTTCATTTTTACTCCTGGCCCTCTGCTTGTTTCTGCAGATTGCACTGATTCAAAAGCCAGTGACGTTGGCTAATTTGTGAAGGACAATTAACACTGAAGCAAAAGTGTTCCAAAATCCATCTACCGCTAACTTGCCAAAAGAAAGGACAGTCATAAAATGCACATTAGGGTTGAAAAAGGAAAAAAGGGAAGGGAAGGGAAGGGAAGGGAAGGGAAGGGAAGGGAAGGGAAGGGAAGGGAAGGGAAGGGAAGGGAAGGGAAAAAGGAAAGGAAAGGAAAAAAGGAAAGGAAAGGAAAAAAGGAAAGGAAAGGAAAAAAGNAAAAAGGAAAGGAAAGGAAAAAAGGAAAGGAAAGGAAAAAAGGAAAGGAAAGGAAAAAAGAGAGACCTGACTTCAATCCTGAGGAAGGAGAGAAGACGACCAAGAGAAACTGAAGCAGGAATAAAATACACTGAATGCCTAAGCAGTAAATTGTTTTCTTGAATGCTTGGCAAACTTGTGTGGGAATCTGGGAATCAAAGAATATAGGGAAAAATAAAAGGTCCCTATTTGTAGTTGCTTAAAGAATAAGAAGAGCCATGTATGCAACAGAAGGGACCAGATTATATATGAAAAATACATTACTATTCAGCAGTATGACCAATGTATTCAAAGTATTGGTGGCATAAGTATTTTCTCACTGTTTAAGCTGCAGCAAAACAGAAATGGATCTTCAAATAGAAAAAGAGATTCCCCAAATCCACCTCTATTCCTTCCAGGACTTCAGTGAGAGGAAGAACTCTTCAACAGAGCCACAGCCTGAGCCCACCTTCCCACCACTAAATACCTTTTGGAAGCCTAACTTTGAACTTTACTATCTTCATGTTTGCTAAAATTATTCTACACAGTGATTTTGCCTCAGCTACTCCATTAGAAGTTGACAGTTAAATTGAGCTGCTTTACAAAGTACTTAACACACTTGTATATCCTATCCTTGACAGGCTCTTAGAGATCATCTCCGTGTTGAACAGGTCAAATTCAAAAGCTTCAGCAGGGGATGGATCAGGGAGGAGAGGGACAACACAAATTCTTTGTGGCAGAAGGACCATAATTTGAATCATGACTTGGAAGACATTCATTTCAAGCACTACATTTACAAACAAATCTCCCTGGTTGACAAATCCTTCCCATAAGTACACTATAACTAGTCAAAAGCACACCACTTTGGAGTATATAAATACTCTGACACTGGTTAGAGCTACCCACATATTAACATCATATATTACAGTTGTTTCAAAACAAATGAGAATTTCAAATTACACTGGCTGGATCTTTTTTATAGGTAGTTGTAGTGAGCTGGAGGTAGACCTTGGAGAGCAGACACTTCAGTGCAGAAGGCTGCTGTGAAGCGTGACCTACCTTTACCTTCCTTTCTTCTTTTCATTTTTTCCTTAATAAGCAGAGTTATTAAGATCATCACATTACACAATGCAAAGCAGAAAATCTGTTCATCCAGGGCTCTCATAAAGAAACCAATGTCTGTGGTTTTCAATGCGCTCCCCAAAGGAAAGCGGAGCCCAGCATTCCCAATTTGTAAGCAATAAGAGGGCAGCACAGAGTGTGGAGTGACTTCCCCAAAACCATGTGACAGCTTGGTGACAGAGATGGAAGAAGAATCCATGTCTCTTCGCCACACTTTAATGCCTTTATCCTTACCCGAACAAGTGAGCAAACCCAAATGCAATGGAAAGGAGCTTGCAGTGACCACTAATCCTCATTAGCTGTCCCCTTATAATTGTCCAAACTGAATTTGGTGCCCAGCAACTGCAGCAATAGGAAGGGTAAGAAATGAACTGCAGTTTAGGGACTCGGTGTTGACAGAAAAAAAGTAGCAAAGATGTGGTGACTAATCTCAAAGCCTCCCTGGCCTGAATTACAATATAGTCTGGGACTTCAGCAAAAACCTCAGTCTCCAATGAATTGTCATGTACTATAGCTTTATAACCTTGAAGAGAAAAGCCACCAAAAGCTTTCTGACAAACCTCAAAACCACTGTCTGATCATGATGTTCATAACCCTGCTGAGTACCAAACCCGGTCCGCAGAAGTGTTTAAATCATGCAGGTCTGAACAAGAAGAATGGGGGAACAACAGAATGAAATATTTTCTGAAAGAAAGGTGAGAGAGTATGAGAAACCTTACATGTTTTGCCATGCCGCACATCTGTCTCCTCTTTTTGTCCTCTTTGGCAGTCCAGTTGAAATGCTTGAAGTTGTTCTTTTAGCCCAGTTGAACGGCTACCTGGTTTTCTTCACAGCAAACCTGGGAATACCTGGATTTTGCAAGAGAAAAATAAACCAACAAACCAAGATTTTCCGTGTAATCCCAGCGTTGAAAAACTACTGGGAGACTTAACATTTTTTTTTTTTCATTTAAACACCTGGGCAAAGCACTTTCCAATTTGTAATTCAGTCTTATGGTAACAATTGCAGAAACACTGACTGAAATTGAAATTAACCTTATTCCGAATCCTTTCTTACTGTTCAAAACTAACTTTGTCTAGCCAAGCAGACGTACGAGCATGTATCTTTCATAAGATAACTAGACACAATGCAGTTGCCTTCTCTTCCAGTGGGCTGGTGGTATCACTCATCTATTCAATAACAAATATGGGCCTAAACTTCTTTTTCAAGCTCTTTATCCATGGTTTTCTCTGGAAAACTTCTCCATTTCAGTCTCCAGTTTTTGTGCTCCAAAGGACTGAGCAAGTCGCTAAAGTGTTTGCTCAAGCTAATAAACCAGTTGGCTGGCACAATTTAAGAACAAAGTCCTGCATTTGTATGCAGCGTCTTTAAAACTGTAACTCACTTGCAAGGACAAGAGCAGTCACGAAGCAGTAACTTAGCTCAAAATAGGTATGCAAATGTTGGCTGTACTGGATCACTAAGCCACCTGCTAGAGAGTCATTTGCATCTACTTAAGCAGAACAGGGTTTACTGGAATACAGGCTGCTTTCTTAAATATCTATTAGGATCTAGGCAGGACAAATTCAATTTCTTAATGAAAAAGGTCAAATTCTGCAATCCACACGCTAACGAGAATTTTGAAGAGCTAAGAACAACAGCATTAAGAACACCTGTGTTCACATAATCAAATGAGTCTCCAAAATAAATGCCAAGATCACTTTAAAGGCAGACGAGTTATCTAATGTGCTTGCATGCGGGAATGCAGCTCTCCCTGCACTGACAAGTTTAACACCAGAGCATTCAGCAGCCATTCCAGGTGAACWAGCTTTCTACAGAATTTGAATCAGAAAGCTTTATCAAAGCAAAGATTTTTTCTTCCTGCAAAGACAATAGACGCCACCCTGAAGTGCCAAGCACGGCGGTTTCTATAATGCAATACATCTGCCTGCCTGTGATCACCTCTCCAAGATTCGAAGTCTATGTGCTAGCAACAAACAGCCGAACCACAGAAAACGTTTGATTGAACTGAAGTATTTTCACTACGCAGGATTGTGTCTGGCCCTGAATCTTTTCCAACGCTGGTTCATGCCAGTATTGCAATAAATCCATTAAAAACAGTGGAGTTGCAGCAGCATAAGCCTACAGTCTCCCTACCTCCGGTGGACTCATCTGTTAAAACAGAGGTCACCTCCTTTTGCAGGTCACTACTGAGACCAACAGAAATCTGTACCTTCTACTGAAATGGAGCCAATGCCTTTACTGGCTGAATCTTTAATCAGAAAATTACAGGTGTGGCTAGACAGCTACAGCAGAGACAGACCAAGCGTCAACAGCTTTGGAGCACGTACCCCTTTATATAAAAGTTTTCCATAACATTATCTTTCCTAAACTTTCCTTGTGGAAAAGGCACATCTCATGATGTGCCATTCTGTGTAAATACCTCAGCAGGGCCTGATTTTAGGATGCTGGTGTCTGATGAGGTGGAAGGGGTGTATGAGAGATCCCGGACACAACCAAAGCAATCTGAGACTTTGCTTTTCATTGTTGACTGGAGACTGACAATGAGAACACTGCTACAGATTTTAGCATCAGTGCAGTAAAAGTATACCTAAATAACCAAAGTGCTAAGAAAGTAAAAAGTAAATGCCAGTGTACGCCAGTCTTAAATGGAGACATTTTAAAGAACACTCATTAGGTGATCTAAGCATTTACATAGCCTGTTTACATATCAGTATGTTTTTGCTTCTCTACCGGTATTTTTTCTGCAGCATAGATGTATCTGTACGAAATCTATTCAGCACATAAAACCTAAAGGTGGAACATATGTGTCTGATAAACAGCCTGTTACGAGCTTATTGTATTTCAGGATTGTTCCACTTCGGTTTACAATTTGTTTTATGTTCTTTTGAAACTGTTTCGGTAAAACTGGGATTAATTTAATACACATTTTATTAAAATTGTTTGCAGTAGGGTAAGACAAAATTATGAAGTACAGCAGACATTGAAGCACCAAGCTGCCTATAGTGTTTAGGGCAACTAAAAATAAAGCATGTCAACTACAAATTCCACAAATTTCCTGATTTCCTGGCCCCAGTCACCCTGTCTCAGATCCATGTTAGAGTGAAAGGTCTTTTATACAATTCAGCCTTTCCTTAGACAATATGATAGGTATATCATTAAATTATTTCCATGCAGCCACYGTGTTCAAACAATAAAATTCTCAGTCCAACTCATTTTGTAAATATGCTATAGCTGTTCAAGGGCTCTCTGAGCTCATGTGATTGGATTGATGGCCCTCAATGGTCAAAAGAAGGGAAAATTATCTGCTGGGATTTTTCCATCTGGTTTACATTGCAGTTCAAACTCTACGGATCAAAGAAAAAGCATTTTCTCTTTCACTGCGTTATCTAACATGAGCCAAAGTATTTTTGGGTCTGTTCAGTGGAAAAGCAAGAGAGCACCACTTTATGGAAACTACCCCTTTTTTTATTAGTTTCAAGTCACTTTTTAAAGTCATAATGTATAGTAATAGACATGGGCACCAGCCATGTGAGTGCTGGTACAGGGAGCTGAACAATGAAATCTGCTCAGTTTTTATTTGGTCCTTAAGAAAAGCTGTGACACCCATTCCTAGAAAGCTAATCAGATGCCTCCAAGTTTAGAGGCAAACATAAGCAAATTTTTGGCTTTTCGCCTCCACAAATCAATAGCAGAGCTACCAAATTCTTTTAGAAGTTGTAAGGCTATCCAGCCTTTAGGGCTTGGGCTGAAACGCAGCAGTCCAGAAGAACCAGTTTAGTTAGTCATACAGAGCTTTGACCTGGAGCCTTCGAAGGCAGACATGCTCTGCTTTCTTTCCCTTTTAGGCACTTTCTTCCAATGTTTCTTTATATAAACAGCCCCTCTAAGTCATAAGTTTGGGTACTCGCTTCTCGTTAGCTGGCACCTAACCATGCTGCCAGTTAGCAGAGTTGGGGCAGAGATGGAAAAAAGCCTTTTAAAAGAGAGAAACCAAAGAAGAAAAAAAAAAACTATGTGCAAGAAACATGGACTCTTTTCCATCCTGAACTTTCCAGGAACGCAACAAATAAAGAAGCTTTGAACAGGGACATATTCTTTTCATGACAGGGTACAGATTTAAAACAAAACAAAACAAAACAAAACACACAACAAAAAAAAATCCAAAAACCAACAACAACAACAAAAAAAACCCAAAAAAAAMMCCCACCAAACCCACACCAAAAACCAAAAACAAAACACCCCACAACCAAACAAAAAAAGCATAAAGTAGCCATAGTTCTATAATTTTTCTGTCTCTTAGGCATTAGAGAGACATTTAGTAGCTATAACTTTATAGAGAAATGAAGGATGTCAGTTGTGCAGTCAAACACTTTGTTCTGGACTGCTTATGAAGTCTTTTAGTCACGTCAGTGTTTTAATGGGGATCAGAAATCCAAAACTTTTTCAAACTTGCTGGATTTAAACTTAGAAGAAACATAAAGATTAATTAGACGTACAGAACATACCCATCAGGTCTTGGTGGGAAGACCCTCAGACAGCAAGTAGCACAGGCAACTCAGTGTGCTTATTCTATAAAGTCTGTGAACAGCCCAACCTTGCAGGAGGTAAGGAGCACACGTGGGAGCAAGCACAGACATGCAGAGTGTCCAGCTGTTGGAAGAAACTTCTCTGTCTGCAGGAAAACCAGACATTTTTACATCAGTCTGTGAAAAGGAAAAGAATATACCCAGGACCAGTCCAAAGCGCACATATTGCAAATAAAAGAAATTTCAGCTACGGAAAGGAAAAAATATCAGAATTCAAGAGCTAGATACATCCACTGACTGGAATATTATGTTGGATTTAGATGAGATGATTATTACGAACAGGACATGACTACACTGACTAATGTGACATCTGAATCTAAAATAAAGATTTTGCAGAGAAAGTTGACTCATGTGGAATACAGATGGGTAAAACTTAAGGCGTATGCAGGGCAGATTATTCCCTGTAAGGAGAAATAAAGTCTTGAGAGAAAAAAAGTTTGCAATTGCCTATGGAAATGGAATACCTGTTCTTGGGTTGAAAACGTATCGGAGCATATATTTCATTTAAAAACTTTATAGTGCAGAGGACAAGAAAACCTTGAAAACGGGAAATATTTCTATAAAGACGAAGAAAATAGAGCACAGCTCTGCATGAAAGCTGATGTGCTGTAGTTGTGGGCAGCCACCAAGAGGGGAAAGGCCAGCTCCTTCCCCGTCCCCTTTGGGGCTGCAGCATCTGCCATCCTCCCATGCATCGGTCCAGCTCCATCAGTCCAGCTTGCTCATCTCCCACAGAGCTACTTGCTGTTGCAGGGGGTTAGTCTGGTGTTGAATCCGTTCACTGGACCAGTTCCTGCCTTGACCAGACATTTACCAGCCATTTACCATAACCAGGCTGTGCACGACAGGGAATGGAGGGGGAGCAGGACTGCCTCTTCTGGTGGCAGCCTGCAGTTAGACCAAGTTCCACATGATGTAAAACTCAGTGTAAGCAAGAGTACACCAAAGGAAGAGACAAATTGCTAGCAAGTAAAGAAATATCATAGACACTCCATTACTGTCTGTTTTTAATATTAGAAAACTTATTAAAAAAATAAACATTGTTTAAAACTTATGACAGAAAAGGCAGGATGAAAACTGTCTTGAAATTGCACACACAAATATGTGCAAGCAAACATTAAATACACAGTACAAGTCTGGCCTGGGAGTATTTGTTGATGTTGACCCTGCGTAGTGGTTCTGCATTACTCTTGTCACTATCCAGATCTCCTTAAAGAATATAATATATGATCTCATGTATAACCTCTATATTTAATACCTATGGCAAACTAGCTGAGGGTAATGACAGACATTGGATCACAATTTGATTATAATGTTTTGTGACAGCTGTGATTTGAATGATATTACTTCATAACCAGGGAATTACAATTAAGCTGTCTTATGGAAAACAGTGTCAATATTGTTAAAATGACATTTTAAAAAACTGATAAGTTAAGTTTGCATAGGTAGGGAGCATTAACCTGCAGGGCAACACACCTGGGACTGTCACCTGTTGAAAGACTGTATAATAAAAGTCTTAGAAATAGGCCACTAATGCTAAAAATAAGAGTGAGTAAGTTCTTGCAAATACAATGAGAAGGTGAGACAAAGAAAAGCATTACAGGCATAGGCCTATGCACATATATAGTATCAAAAACGTAGTCCTCGTCCCAGAGGCATCTGTCTCTAATGAAGCTGCTTCTGTGAGTTGATTGCTATGGTCCTGAATACAACGCAGAGCTCTGTATTTTAACTCCTGCATAGCACTGGGTTTTAGCTTCCAAAAGTTACTGTGGGAATTGGAGCAGCTTTTCAGAGCAAACTAAAAAAAGGACTTGAGCCACAGAGATGTTGCAGAAAAAAAGCCACTTAAAACAGACGAGATTGAGGTGAAAGTCAGTGTGGCACTGAGGGTTTCATGAAAGTAAAAAACATATAGCCAGCATTTAAATTCTGTGCATCAGTGACAGGAGCAGAGGAACACATAATGAGAGGCCTCAGGTTTTTGTGTGTCCCCAGGCACGCACATATTATTACATGCTAAAAAAAAAAATAGCAAACCATGAATCCGGAGAGAAAGAGCACTTCTCTGGCAACTGCAGCATGGGCTAATTTCTAAAGGAACTCCAGAAACCCCAGCAGAGAGGCAGTGTGAGCCAAAGGAGGAGAAAAAAATATATCTGGGAATGATAGTGAATGTAGGTGGAACCGAGAAAATCTAGCACACTCTTCGTATTGCTTCCGAACTGAGCGCAATCACGGTCACCTTGGTGTGTGATGTTTTGTTCAGGTCTAGAAAGAGCATGATATGGGAAGTAAAGGAAAATGGAGTTCTTCACAAACTCCAGGATTAGAGGATTCAGAATAATTCATAATGTATTTAACGTTAGCTCCTCTGCTGCTTATGAATCTGCTAGAAATAGATTAAAGTTTAATGTATTCATTTGTCATGCATACAATTAAAACAAAAATCTTCTAGCTGATTGTGAATTGTTTACAGAGACTAATAATTACCTGATATATCCATTTGAGACAGGCCAGCAACTACATAGTCTGTCTCCTGGCTAGATACACAAGAATAATTCACAGTCGGAAAGGATGGCTTAGGAAGCTTGGTTCTCTTGGAGAAAGTCTGCAGTACATGGGGAGGCAAAAGATTAAAAAGCATTAGACATTTTAGACATGTAAACTTTCCTTGTGAGGGCAGTTTACATTGCCTGATATGTCCTTTTCTAAAATATTAGCTTTATTGGCCAGAAGCCCAATTCTCTGGTCACATTCACGGACAGCTCTCATGTGAGCACAGACTCGGACACAGAGGATGAGAAGCAGTTCTTGAAGTCTGTATCTTGGATGATATGAAGAGGAATTAAAAAAAATACCTTGTTCTATGAAATAAACATCACTGCCAGATTATTGCAAATACATGTGGTCAAGATGCTCAGCAGATGTGCCAGTGTATAGTGTTACTGACTTCAGTAGCACAAAGACAACTTACTCGGGGTAGAGCAAAGCCATGAGCCTTCATAGTTAGCAAGTTTTACTTCTGTGGAGGTTTCCATGGATAATGCTCAGATTGCTAATCCATTTCCAGAAAGCAAAACACGGGGCTAAGCAAAAGGTTTTTTTTAAATAAAATGAACAATTGCCCTCCAAAAATAGAAGCCTTGCACAGAACACAAGTTTGCCTCTTGTTTCAGCTAACAGGAATACCTCGTAACTCCAAAACTTCACTCCACAAGCCCTACATGAGGCTGACAAAGTATATATTCCTGTATATCTGGATATATAGCTGGCCTGCTGTGATAAAATTTCTCAGCAGCAGAAAACAGAAAGTTATTTGGCATGTGAAGTGGTTGCTAGCAACCACATATGGCATTCCTGCCCCATAGGAAGGGCCTTATGCAGAGTTTTGCTGTCCATCTTCAGATGGCCCCAAGCCTGCAGTAATGTGGGCAAACTGCCCTGGCAGTGGCTGCCATGTTATCAGGCAGATGGGCTCTGGGCAACCACACGGACTCACCGCAGGTGAGCAAACCAAGGAGCAGCTCAGCCTGTGAGGCCGTACTGAGGGGACCCCAGAGGAGTGTTGAGGGTGTCCCTTCCTCTACCAGCGCAACCCAGCACCGGCTGCCGGGGATTTTATGCTTTGTAAGAATTAAAGTGCACTGAGGCAATTTCAACCATTCTGGGTGAGAGACAAACCCATTTTTGTGAATTGTTAAAAGCCTTATATGGGTTGAAGTTTGTAATTTTTGACTGTACCTGGCTGCCCAGCACAGTGAGGTAATACATCTCCTCACTAGGTCAGGCACGGTCCCACAAACTGCAGAGCAGTCCTGGCACCAGCGCTGTTCCATGTCTACCTATGCAGGCCAGATGTTTGTGCTTTACAGCCTACAATAACAAAGACATGAGGCCCGCTGACTGCAGGCAGCAATACTCCAGCATCTCAGACCAGATTTGGGTTTTGTCTTCAGTAGACATTCAAGGTGCTTGTGGCAGTTTTCTGTTGGCTCTTGAAGACAAAAGGTTTTTCCCAAAGGATCAGTTGATCAAGCTGAAAAACCTGTTTTGGACTTCATCCTTAAGACAACCTTCATAGCTTGCCGAAGCAAGAGGGATATTTTTCCTTTGGAAAAATTCAACAGAGGCAGTTAACCTCAGCCACATGTATCTACATTACTAATATCTTTTTACTACATTATTGAAGCCTGGTGGATTAGAAAGCCTGCTGCATAAATTACACTTTGCAATCCTTTGCCAGAAGCTCAGGGGGAGACTAATTTTAACCAATCATCATCCCATCTCCTCCTTATGGGCTGTACTAATTTTCAAGGGATAAATTCACCAGGGTTCTAGTTTCTGGGGTTTTTTTTGTTTCATTTTGTTTTTTAAAAGCCTAAACAGAATTATATGATTACATAATGCAGAAACACTTTCAACTCATTACTATTATGAAAAAGTAAATAAAAATCTCAAGTTTAACGTGCCCAGAGTTCTTGCTTTGTGAAAAGGCTTGGTACAGTGGAAAGTGATGCAGGAAAAGCCCCTTTGGGCTTTAGAGCATGACTCAGAAGCCATGAGATATTGTTCCCAATACAAACTGACACCTGCTGCACCTTCCCTTTACACCGTGGATGCAGGCGAGACTGGCAGCAGGTTCAGGATCACTCCAGTGAGCAGAGCTAGCCAGAGAAACCACAGCAAGGAAAGCGCCCGTCAAAAACCCTGGGGTTAATGAACTGTGTAGCGGCACCTCAAGACTCTCATTTCATTCCAATGAATGGTTGTAAATGGAAATTAAAACCACCAGCAAAGCTAAAACCATGAAAGGAGGAAGAGATTTACACTCACCTGCATGGCGAGTTTTGAATCCCTCATTCCCTCAAGACAGACTCTTAACTCACCCAGCAGGAACTGTGGTTTGTCGGGATGCTTTGGCCATGCAGATTTTCCACATGAACACCCAGTACATATAATTTGTACTCCGTGAGCTGTATGTGTTACCAGGGGTGGGATCCGCAGACAAAAAAGGCAAAGGGGAGCCCACATGTTAACTAGTTTTTACTCACTTCTGCTTTTAACATGACCTTGGAGAGCACACTTAATTCTTCTTCCATATTATACATACTCACATGCACCTGTGGGGTTTGTTTCTTTCTTTGACTCTTAAGAGATGTTTTGTTTTGTTTTGGTTTTTTAAGGTCTATGAGAAAGATTTTAGGAAGCTGTTACTTCTTGACGTTCTCCCCCAACTCACAAAAATGAAAAAAAAAAAAAAGAAAAAAAAGAAAAAAAAAGTCAGCTGCAGTGATCTCTTGTGATCTCTTTTGGCAGCCTGTTCTGCCACAAATAGCCATTTTCAGATCCTCCATAACAAGGAGGAGGTTAGCAAGGCTCTAGACTGTCTGAAAAAAACCATACCTGTGAGCTGGAAGCAAGTCTGAATTGCAAACTGAAGGCATTTTAGACACAAGATACTTGATGAGTGGTTGTATAGCTGGAAAAAGATTATTTCATCAACAGTTTTTCAGCTAAAATAATTCCCATCATATGAAATATACCTTCCTCTTTCTTTTTTTCTTTTATCTGTGGGAAAACTGAAAAAAATCTAACAGGTAAGCTGACTTAAATCGTACATCTCTGAGTTTTTTTAATTAAACTGTTTGGTCTTTCTGTTTTTTGAGGCTTGGGGAGCTGCAGTTTGAGGCATTAGTTCCCATTTTACTCCAATGCATTTTGCCAACAAATGTGGTCAGATCAATGCTGCGTTTCATGGGAATTTTGAACATAGGTTAGTACAAGAAATGCAGGTCAGCCAGGAAGCAATGCTTATACAGAATTGAAGCATGAGACTGTCAACTGTAAATTTCACGAGGCACTGCAACAGCAGAGGGGACATAGGCTCTTTTTGACTTGAGCTAGAACAAAGCATTCCTACTCTGTACAACATACTATTCCAAAATATTTTGATCAGCACCATAAAAATGAATCTGAATTAATGCTTTTCTTCACTTGCCATTCTGTGAAATAGAATTTCAGGCTTTTCACCCTAACTGGACAATTTTGTTTTTGAAATAATCTGGGTTCTCCAGCAGACAGAGAGTTCACTTCTCCATGAGCTCTAATAAGGGCAGCTCATCTATCTCTCCTTGGAAGAAGCGGTAGGATGATGGACTCAGCATGCAGCTGGGAAGCTGCTCTCCAGAGCAGCTGGAGACCCCAGCGTGTGTAATTCGATTAGGCAAATAACGAGCCCTTCTTAGTATATGTCTTTCAGGAAAACACACCTCTACTCCCTATGGTCACATCACACACCAAACACTAGCAACATGTCATCTAAAAGCAGGAATAGATCAAATTTTAAGGAACGGTGACAAAAAGCATAGCCAAGAGGTACAGAAAGCCGTAACTGTAAACCAGCTACATCAGTGAAAAGTTGAATTCCCACAGCTGGGAGAAGGGGAGCTTTCCACCAAGGTTAAAAACAAGTTCCTTGTGGCAGCAGCTTGGAAAGAGATGACACTGCAAGGAGTCATGGTTCCCACGTCCTCAGCATGGCTGAGCAGCCACCCAAGCAAAGGGGCGTCACACACCTAATTCCATGAGGAAAAAGCCCGCAGAGAGGAGTTGTACAATAACCACTAAAGGGCAGGGTGGGAAAGGGCTCGATTAACTCTCTGGCAGGATGAATTTGGCAGTTATTTAGGCCTTTATGAACCAGGAGACTGAGTTTGGTCTCAGATCTCCCATGGTAGCAGAATAGGGACCAGAGCACTAACATGGCTGACCATCTCAATACGACTGGTCTGCAAAGGGAATTTCCCTGTCTCAAGTTTCAAATCAGCTGAATTTCCAGGATTGTTCAGATCAGCCTTAGGAAGGTGTTTCTTCCCCTCTTTTACTTCGATTTCAATATAAAGTAAGTGCAGAATCTTCCAGCCTGGAAGCACTTTAACAAGTGTACAACATGCAATGGTCTGTCTGGGCCAACAGAATAATTGATCACTGGGATAAGAAAACAGAGATGGGCAACCTGACCAGCCACAGATGGCAGAAAGGGGAGAAGGCTTTCTGTCCTATTTCTTTTTGGGAGCTCGTGAGCAGGGACAACCCACAAAGATGTCTAGTCTGCTTTCTGAAGAGCAGTAATAAAACCCCACAAACAAGCGTGACACAGGATTTCCTTATTAACTGAGAAATTGAGGCAGAGGTGCATATGCATATGACCTAACTGCTGATACCTACCATAAGTCTTTCAGGTCCTCTGTAGGTAATAGTGAGAGGGAGAGACAGATGCACCTCCCTAGGGTCAGCCAGTTTATCTAAACTACACTCCAGCTATAAATCCCCTTCTCCATAGAGGAAGCATCTCTGTCTCTCTCCATTAATAATGTTAAGGAGTCTAGTTCCCAACTTAGGAGCATAATCAGTGCCAGAAGTTTGGTGCTGTTCGTACTACCAGGTTGTCTTTTCTCTTTGTAGTGTCAGAGCTGTAGAGCAGGCTGTTCTCTGACCTTTCCTAATGGTTTCTGTCTGCTTCCAAACAAAAGAAGAGCACAGTTTGCATCTAGTTTGTGATTAGATACCCACACACTGGTACCAGATATGCACACAGCAAACAATAGTTTTACAATGAAAGACAAGCTAAATATTAATAAACATCACAAAGTCTCCTTCATGGGGACCTACTCGCAGAAAACAGCTTATAGGGCTGTGCAAGCACAGGGGATCACTTTAAGTGGTTGCTGATAGTATCCCCTAGCTGGGATAATGTGTAGCCACTAGGACACTAAAGAACTCAAAACAAAGATAACAGACAGGCTATATATATAGACACACAAAAAAAGCAAACAAAAACATCCCACCTTCTGCTGCAAGATTATCACCAGATGGTTGGCTGGCTGACAAGAGGTAGCCCATCTCAAACAAGCAAGATACAATAAGAAGAGGCAAGGCTGTAATAGTTTTTATTAGGCCAGCATGCACATCTGATGCAGTGGTTAAGCTGTTTGGGGTACGTATGCCTTTCTCCAGGTCTGAAATAGAAACAGCAGCTACCAGGCCAAGAGTACGTGAGAACAGCCAGTCTGAGTCGTGAGCGTAACAGCTACACATAKACTGTCTTACTGTTTGCATGATGCTCCCCAGTGAAAATGTTCACCTGAGAACAAATAGTGAAATCAGGCCAGGTAGTTCCCCCACTGCCACTCGCAGAGGTGCTGCCTGCCCCTGCCTGGGCAGCTGTTTTTAAGAGAGGAACAGTGTCAATATCGGCAAAGATGGTAGAAAGCAGCAAGGCAGCAAGTAATTTTCAAGCCTAAAACAAAGATAAAAGCCAAGTGGAAACATACTCCACAAAACTTTTCTCCTTTGAGCTGCCTTCCTCCTGAGGAGAAATGAATGTTTTATCCTGACAAATGCTATAAATGAGAAGCTCTGAAGTATTTTTATTGTTAAAGCTTCCTATGTTAGAAAAACAGTTAATTTTTTCTCCTAGTTTTAGCCTACCTAACCCACAAATATTTAAACATAGTAGAAGAAAAAGGGAAAAGAAAAGAATAAGAAGGGGCTTTAAACTCTAGGAACATTTTTTCTGCAGTGAACTTGGAGTGACTGAGGTTCGTAACAAAAGTTGAGCATGTAATATTTTCCACTGCTTACGGTTCCCTTCTGAACTTCCATTTTGTGGGAATACACTTGGATCACTGCTGACCTGTCTCTGGAAAAGGCTCGCTGTGTATTTTGGCTTGGCTACCTTCCATTTCTGCTCCTCTAAGTCTGTTCCCCATTTCAACATCTCTTATTGCCACATTCCCAAACATGTTACACAACCCTAAAGAAGAAATTTGTAGGAATATTAGTAATTCAGCTGTGACCAAAAAAGCACTTTTCCCTTTCAACAGATCATTCTCTCCTGGGAACCACAGTTATGTGGCTGTTTGCTCACTTGTTTACAGCATTGCACTGGATGCAGTATTTAAACAGGCAAATGACTCAAAGCAGTATAAACCTGTGAAAGCCAGTGCTCTGCAGCAGCTTTCAAAGCAAAACCTGGCTGGAAATATTCTGTGAAGACTTTTCCAACAGAGCCTGGAGGAGTCTCATATATGAGTGTGTAACCTGCCTACAGCCAACCAAATCGTGCCAAATGCGTATACAGAGAGACCCTGCTTTGATGTCTATAGTCTGAGGCAGCACCATCCTGATGAAAGCCCTGAGCACTCCGGGAATGTAACCCATCACCAAGTACAGGGCACTCTTGTAATGCCAGCAGATACAAGGATATGAGGCTGCATAACTTACCCCAGGGCTGGAGTTAATCATAAACAATAAGCAGTTTAAAGGCAGTCTCACCAAACGTACTGAAATGCACAACTGTTGCCTGATCTTGCAAGCCCTATTTATTTGAACACTGGCTCCCATGGGATACTCCTACAGGCTGTCAGTTTGCCAGGTCAAAGACCTTAGTTTTCAGTATTTTATCAGAAGATTACATCAAGTTCAATGTCAACTTCTCTGGAAAAAGAGAACCCCCATGATGCGAGCTTAAAACCCAAGCCACAATCAAGACATTTTCATCCACCTCTCTGCAGAACAAAAGCTTCCAATTCATAACATGAAGTGTATTTTGCTGACCTTCAGTTGTCCTTTTTACCCTGCTCCAAATGTTGCCACCCCTGCAGAAGAGCTTGCCAGGTGGAGTATCTACCTGCCACAGTTTACAGCCTGACACATTATCATGAAATAAAATGACTGACTTCAAATTTATGCACTCATTACAAGCTGCAGCTCACGGTCACATTTATTTCTGCTTGGCTGTGCCTCCAGCACTGAWAAAGACCTTTGGAAAAAGGGCAGTAATTGCTCAAGCCATCTCCATGAATTCCACCTTCAAGTCAACCCAAAGGAAGTCCTGTAGCTATACTGTGCTCTACCATGATGATATTCATCCTCTGTCATGCAGTTGGTATAACCTAACACCGAAGTTAAGTGGAGAACTGTGAACAAGAGCTACTCAGCCTCTCACAGGAATGAGAAAGAAGTCTAGAGAGACCCTCTGGATCCRAGTCAGGGAGCACAGCCACATGCAGAGCAGCGAGCTGCTGAGGCAGCAGTCACAGCTGATGGCTGCCTGACACCCACCTGAAGGTAAAGCAGATCTACTAAAAGCAACACACCCAACCTCGCCTGTGAGCACACAAGAAGATGGTCTCACAGACACGAAATGACATTTTTCCATGTAAGGCTACCCAAGCAATCCAACACAGTCTGCACTAGCTTCAGTTACAAGCAGATTTTATGTTTTCCTGCCCCAAAGTGGTGAGCTCTGCAATCTGCCAAACAACGACACCATATGTCACCACAGAGAGGTCTTCATCAGAAAGACTTACTCAGATGTAGGCAAAAATAAGTATCTCCGTCACTGGTGCCATGCAATTACCAATAATATCCTCAGCCTGAGTTCATGGGTACAGAATAACACCCACATACCTGCGCCTGAAGTGACAGATATCATTCTCACCATACGTTGTTTCCTTTCGACATCCTAGCAATATCACTGATGTCTTTTCTGGGCTTCAGCTAGTGCCTACCTATAGGACAACACCGTCAACATCATTGCACRGGCAGTGGGACATCTAGCTACTGGGTGACATGCAGTAGGTACACAGCGACTGCCCAACCAGCCTAACTGGCCATTTCAGCTATCATCTTCTCATCTGATAGTAGGTCGTCTCTGGTTATGTGCAGTTACTGCATGCGTTTTTGTCAGGGATCACCAGGGATGTCTGTTTATGGACAGGGCTTGGCACGATGGGCCCTCAATAGCTTGAGGGAGCTAATCCAGCCCAGAGGTGACAAAGCCATTTGCTATCTTGCATTRCACCACTGGATCCATACGGCTGAGCTTGTTTGGCCTGGCAGATAGAAGCTACTCTCTATCTGCCATCTCTTTCAGAAGTAAAGCATCAAGAAAAAGTCATTTTTTTAACAATCTTACTGGTAAAACTGTGGAGCAATGATGAAGCACAGGGCAGGGACAGGAGCGAGGGGCAGGGGGAAGCAGAAATGTCATAAACTGCTCCCCATGARGCCACTGAATTGTGTAATACACCTCCAGCTTCTAAATGTCAGCACTAACGAGTAGGTTTTCTCCTGCCTCTGTGAGTTTTCCATTTTTCCCAGGGCAGAACTGAAGGCTACGTAGGCAGTAACAAGGGAATGAGTAGGCAAACCAAGTGACAGATATTTGTCAAAAAAATTGGACAGAAAATTCCCACATCCTCTTCAAGGATTTTAGTTGCTATAGAATCACAAAAATAGCATTGGGCTATAAAGGCACTGTAAACCAGTAACTTTCTCTCACTGTCCAAATTGGTAGAGGGGTAAACAGGAGAAAAATACAAGACTAAGGCCAGAGTCATAAGCTATTGGGAGCCTTTGGGAAAGAAGGAAAATAGGTTTGAGCCCTCCTGTATGAACTTTCTGGGAAATAATAAAGTTAATGAAAAACTGCCATATCCAGATTCGATATAGAGATTTATTGATGGCTGTGCCAGCACAGTACGATCTGTCAATTTGCTGGCTACCCTCAACAACAGATACTTGGACTTCCTTTATTGAGGATATTTTATCCACACTCAGGCTGAAATACAGTACATCCTAACATACCAGAACCTTATTAGAAGTGCCATGGAGATACCAGGGATGAATTTGGGGACTCATTACCCAAGTTTCCTCCTGTGGGAATTTTAACTTGTCGGTACTAAAGCAAAGCTCAGAGAAGATGCATCACCTGTTGTTTCCAAAGCACTTTGAAGAGAAAAGAACCTGAAACACAGTCTTACTAAGACCACCTGGACTGACTTTTACCTGCCCAAGGAGAGGCCAGAGCATCCCAGGGCTGAATGTCCCAAGCCAGAGGAAAGGACAAACCTCGGCTGGGACAAATGCTGAGGAAGAGACCCAGGGTGTCCGGTGTGCTGTTTCAACCACAATTGCAAGAGAAGGAGGGTAGAGATGCCCCTTGCCCTGGGCAAGCACAGAACAAAAGAAAGGGAGGGAGAAAATGTAATGGTTTTGTTAGAAGCAGATGTAGCCCCAATGGGACACAGCTACAACAGAATGGTTCAGACTCCATGTTTGCTTTCATCCCCATCCCGCCTTGCTGTCCACCTAGATCTTCTTGCCACTGCAGTATCTGGTCTGCTGGCCCGAGTCCCTTGGTGCATGCTCTGGTGGGACCTGGGGCCTCCCAACTCCACAGGGCCCGCAGCTGCCGTCACTGCATAGGAACATCCTTTGGGGTGGCAACAATGTGGTGGGGATGGCACAGAACCAGCTCAGGGCTGCTCCCCAATTCTTTAACCATTGGGACTCTTCTCCCAGCATGCAAGCCAAAACCCTTCCTCTCTTCCAAATTACCATTCCTCTCTCAAAGGAAAGTTAACGAATCAGAATAAAACCAGGCAGGGCATGGGGAGGCCCCAGGGGGGCTGGTCATGGCCAGCGATGCCCTGCTAGTGCCACCAGGGCCATGACAGTCCCAGCCCTTGCCTTGAACACAAGACCACAACGGCAAGCAGCGTCTGAGGGTGTTATTTTGTTACGCTGATTGCTGCTTTGTTTTTCACCACACATTTGGAAATGAAAGCAACTTTTAATCAAGAAGAGGAAGAAACGCTGAGAAATGGGCAGGATTTTTGGTTTCATCTTTGGTGAGGGTGATGGCACAGCCAGGGTGTTTGCAGCATTCTGTTCTGCTCCAAGACACTTCCCACATAATTAGCCCTCTTGCCACTGTGAAACTATTCAATATATACCTTCCCTAGTGAGCAGTCCCATCTAACCACAGCAGTGAAGTAGCAAATAACACTTTGATTGTCCATGCTTATATTTTCCATCTTCAGCAGAGCAGACATTTTATTTCCATTAGATTTTCCAACCACTCTTCTCCCATCCATGACAGGCATAAAAGAGGACAGTTAACTCATACCTTTCCTGAGGCCACCTTGTTTCAAAGCCTATTGTCTAGATTCTCAAGAAACTTTCTCTGTTACTCCGGAAAGTAAGGGATAAAAAGCATCAAATGAACAATCCTATTTATTGTGCCATCTATGAGTTTGTGATAACAATAATGCAATTCTGTCCCCAAATCCTCAGTTGTTCTTCCTGAGATGATTGACTTAAAAGTGAATACTCCTACTCAGTGGTTTCTTTTCTTCCAAATAAATTCATAGTTTTGAGGTAGGTTGGTTTATTTTTCCCCAAAATACTCAATATCCTTAAGCAGTGACTAAAGAAGATTGCTGCTTTTCAAAGAAGCCAATCCTGTGAGAGTTCCTGTCTCTTCTCCTTTAAGTGCATTAATAGGAATAGGAGAAAGGCAGAAGTTCCCCCAAAACATATGGATAATACAAACCCACAATAATAGGCTCTGGTCCTCATGGTCCCAGGGAATGAATGAATCTGTTTACTTCTGCAGGGCTCTGAACTCAGATAAGTGAGGATCACTGAGTTCACTCTACCATTAAATCTCTGCCATATTAGCCTTCCACCATCATTGTCCAGGATCAAGAAAAATATTGTAGAAGTGTGAAAAAACCCCCGAAGTATTTTAACTTGGCTTTGTACTTATTTGTGGCCTATGTGACACTTGCTTTAATCTGGATTTTAACTTCCTCTACGAAAACATTTCTAACTCATTAAAATTACCCACACTCAAAAAAACCCCAAACAAACCCCAACCCCAAAACCCCCAAACCAAAAAACAAACCAGGGAGGACAGGGTGGGCTTGTGGTCATTTATGCCTATGGAAATTTGGCGGACATAGGGCCACTTCCTGACTGATCGTTTTGCACATTGTCTGCTTATGGCAGAGAAAGGGAACCAGACAACAACAGCAAGCATTTTGTTAACAATTTTCCCCAAGAACTTCCCCAGTTAGCTAGCCCAAGCAACACCTATATGAAGAAACCGTTAGTTTCTCGATAACATCTTATCTACGTCTTAGTAGTTACATCTTCCTTTGGCATTTAGACTCTACAGTATGTTTGCTGTTTGAAAAAGATTGTGGTAACTATGCAAACCTATGCAAGCTAGAATTTTATTCTGAAGTGGATTAATGATCACCACCTTGTTTTTTAGCAAGTGAGAAGTTGGAGAGCTTTGTGCCAGACCACAAAGGCACCAGAAACTGAAGAATTGGAGGGTCAGCAAACATAAATGGAGAACAATTATTTCAAAGTATAATGTCTGAAGTTAATAGCTGATAGCAAGGTTAACACTATGGGGATTATGACACTCACATTGCAGAAAAGCAAAAAAATTAAAAAGACATTGTTTTTATTCACCCTCCCCCCTTTTTAAAATGTATATAATAAGGGAGTATTTCTCTCAACTGGGTTAACAGAGCTCCAAATTAAGTCTAAAAGATATTGTTCATTTTCCTTCACTTCTGGTTGACGAGCTCACTCTTCACATCAAGCTAAAACACAAAGTAGCTCAAGAGTTGTCTGGGGATCACTAGATGATGGGAAGACTGAAGCTTTTTAGAGAAATGCAGCATTCAAAAAAGGTATCAGTAGGTAAGAATTAGCATCAATATCCTGTACTGTTTGTATTACCGGCTCGCAGTCTCACAGCACTTCACAATATGACCAGGTTTGCATAATGGGAAACTGGGACACTGCTGATTTAAGCTTAATTCACATCCACATGCAGCCAGTTATTGTTTTTATCACCTGTGTYTCAGGGGAGCTGTTGAATCAAATAGGCACTTTCCTCACAGGGGAAAAGGCAGGGGTTAGAAAGGTAAGAATAGCTATACTAGGCCAGAGTGCTGTATCCTTTCTTGGACAGGGACCAGTAAGAGATGCTGAAGTCAGACTATAAGAACAGGCTAAGCACACAGCGCTGCTTTGCCAGAATGTATTCCCAGCAATCAACGGCTTTAAGACTTCTCAAACCAGAAGCATACGTTCATGTATCCWAGCTGCTAATGAAATTTTCTTCTATGAGTTTTTCTGGTTGCTTTTTGAACCTGGGTAGAGTTTTGGTCCCCACAGCGCTCTGTGGCAAAGGCTGTCAGAACTTAACTATGGATCACGGAAGAAAATTCCTCTGCCTATTCTGAACTTTTGAACCTGTTATTTCACTTGGCATCATGTAGCAGAAGTAGTAGAGAAAACAGTGAATGACTGTTCCCTGTCTACCTTCTCTGCTACTCTTTATTTGATAGCTCTCTATCATATTCCTCCCCAGTCATTTCTTTTTCATGCTGAAGAGCTGTAATCTATTTAGTCATGCCTTGAAAGGAAGCCATTCTGTATCTCTGATCATCGCTGCCTTCCCTCTTTGTATGCTTTCTCTTTACTCATCCTTTTTGAGAATGGAGGATTCATGAGGTGGGCACACCATTGGCTCTTACAGCGGCACAACTGTTTCTCCTGTTTTTCTACTCTATTCCTTTCCTAACACCACCTAATACTCTTTTTGCCTCTCTGACCCTCACTATGCACTCAACTGACATTTTCACAGAACGGTCCAAAATGACTTCAAGATCTTTTGTGATTACTAATAGCTACTTCACAGCCTATCACTGTACATGTGAAATTAAGGCTGTTCTCCAAAGCGCACTACTTTGTTTTTATCAACAGTAAGTGTCACGTGGCATTTTATCATCTAGTTATGAAATGCAATCTTTCTACACCATTTTGAAGTAAGCTCTGTTTCTCCTCTGAAACTTCCTTTCATCATTCTCTGTCCCCCTTTGCCAGATCACCCATGAACAATTTGGGCAGCACTGGCTCCAGTGTTGATCTGCAAGAGACTCCAGTGATCTCCTTCCCTGTGAAAACTCATTATCTATTCCTACAGTTTGAGTGAGATTCAGTGTATAAAGAAAAATATCTCATGTAATTTTGTGTGCGGCATAGCCTGTATGGTGCCGACAAGCACATATTTCCCTTAAATCCCAAGTCACGTCTGTCAGCTTYGTGCAGATGTCTTGGATATCGCAGAGTATCCCAGGTGGCAAAAAGTGCCTATTTTTAGGCCACTGAATCCAACTCTTTGTTTCCTGTTTCTTAATGAATTACAGACTCATATAAGGACAATCACATTGCTTAGTAGTTTTGTTCCTTTTCAAGTGTTTGGCAAAAGCTGTTTTGGAAATTCAGACCCACCATATCAACTTTTCACACATGCCAGTAACTACTCTAGAAAAACCTCTAATAAATTTGCAAGGGATGAGATCCTTCTAGAAAAGCAATGATAACTCTTTCCTATCATACCTTATTTGTTTATGTGTCTCCTTATGTGTCTACTTCTTACTACACTTTCCACAGTTTTCCTGATACAGATATTGGACTTACTGGTCGCTAATTCCCAGACCCTCCTGAAAATCTGTTTCATACATTAAGTCACATTTGCCACTTTTAATCATCTGGTACCAAGGCAGTTTTAGGTGCTATATTATAGACTGAAACAGTTCCACTTCTCCGCACTAAATGTTGATGCAAAGACATTGAACTAATCTGAGTGTTGGCTCAGCATAAATTAATCCATGAATTAATCTGTAATCCACATGCCATGATCAGCCCTTGACAAAAATGAGAGAGGACATGCATCTAATTCTTGGTCTTATGGCCTTTTTTGYGTTTAAAAGCTATAGCCATACCAGCAACTCCTCCTAGGGTAAGCACAATTAGGAGTTGGCTAAAAAAAGTTCTTCTGTCTGTGTGGTTTGTATCTAGTCCTTAAGCAGAACATGCTACAGTAGCAAATGGATTTTTTGGCCAGYGTTTGCACTGGGGCTATGCTGCTATTGCCGCAACAACAAAAGGCTCTCAACTCCTCACTGACATTTCTATGCCAGCAAAACTTTTAAAGTATAGACTGGACCTATGTTTTAGTACTTTCCCATGGCTGCCCCAAGGGCCACAGCAAAATCTCAGTTCTCCGCAGCTCTGTGGCACTGCCCCCAGTTTCAGTCCTCTTCCTGCATCTTTCCCTTTTCCTGTGCTTTCAAAGGAAACCAGCCCCAGCTGCTTAAACATCTGTCTCCCACTGTGCCCACACTGGACACATGCCACCAGCAAATACTGGACAGCACATCTTCAACCTGATCTAGTTGAAGATGTCCCTGCCCATGGCAGGGGGGTTGGACTAGATGACCTTTAAAGGTCCCTTCCAATCCAAATTATTCTATGATTCTATGAAATAGGGGAAAGACATGGATCATATATCTGGATTTTCACTGGTGAGACAGAGGTGAAAGCTTCTTAGGGATGTTTAATCCATGAGTTGTCACCAACATTAAGAATCCAAATCTTCCTGTGAATTCAAAATGTGAATAACTGTTTGAATGAATTAAACAATGTCTCCTTTTGTGTAATGAGTAGTAAAAAAAAAAAAAAATTGTATCTAAGTGAGTATACAGTCATGTAAAGCTGTTTTAGAGGAATCATTGCTCTTGTCCACAAGGGAATCTATCTCCAGATGGAATTTACTCCTTTATAGGGATCTTATTTCTCTGCAACATCAGATGCAAAATCTCTCTATTCTGTGCTTCTGAAGAGATTTATTCATAGCCACTCTTCTGGTAAGATACTTGAATCTTGTGGTAATATTTAGACGAGGTCAGTTTCTGGCTAAAACTAATGTGTTGCTGTAGATTATTCCTACTCTTAGCCAGTATCATATCACGTAAATGCATTAGGACATTTTCCTGGACTACGATGTCTTTATATGTACTGGAAAAACTACAGAATAAACAAATGGAAAGGCATTCCCTGTGGCTGACCTGTGATTTGGAGTTCTCTCTCAATTCCTTGAGCTTCATTTTCAGTGTATAAAAATAAGCCCAAGTATCAAAACTATAAAACTGTCGCTTCCTCTAATGTTCATCTATGGCTACTTATCTGAAAGGGAATACAGTGTGTAACGTGCCTTCACAAACACCCATGCATCAATACATCCTCCATTCACATCTGTATTTCATAGCTATGTTGCACAGATCTCCGTCAGCTCTAATGCTATTTGCAGCTTCCAGCCTTTGTCCCTTGCCTTCTTCCTTCTCTGCCTTCCCCAAAAGAAGGAAAATCTAAGATGAAAGTCAAGCCATGCTGACTATTCTGTAGTCTCCTGTGGCTCACCTCTGCCTAGAAGATCCCTGTGCACAGGGACTAGTTCTGGATACTTCACACCAGATCACAACAGTGTGAGTGCTACCAAAACACCACACCATTTAATGCAATGGCCTACTTTGCTCATTCAGAATTTCTCAAATGCTGGGATTAGGGTTAATTCCGTGCTATGCAAAGTGGCAAGCAGCAGGGAGGATGGGAAAATTAAGAGAGACCAGACCAAATTTTGACTACAAAGCACGGGAAGACTTTGGAGTTGGATCGATGAAGAGCAGCAAGTTTATAAGACCCTTTGTGTCTTACTCCACTCCTGCAGCACATTTTCAGGGGTACACACAATCTTCAAAGGTGCACCCAGAGAGCAAGGCATAGAGCAGGTGGCCAACATCAAGTGAATAGACAGCAGCTTCATAGAGGGCGGCACAGCTGCTTCCCCGGCACACAGCAGCGCAGGATGTGCACGGGGCCGCTGCGGTGACTCCGGATACCCAACAGGGAACCAGCTCACTTGACAAACATTGCAATTTGGACAGGAGCATATGGTGCTTCAGGTGTTACCCACACAGGCGGTACAACTCTCATTCCCCCTCAGGATTTCAAAAGTCTTTAAGAGCATAATTTTCACCTTGGGAACACCATAGAAATATTGGGCTATAGTGGCTGGAATGAAGCATAAGTTTAAGAGCATGAAATCAGAGATATTTTTGAGAGTGGATATGGTTGACGGTATGCTATAATAGGTTAAAAAACCCAAACAGCCATGATAAGTAAATATCTCTGGGGGAAGGGTTGAGGACAGGGTAGGAGATTCCAGCTAGGTGGATGATTTAGCCCAAACGTCAAGAGGAAACCTGCAGATGTTTCAATATGCAGAGCTTGAGTTAAGAGTCTATACAACAGATGGCAGTTTCTGAGTCACTAAACATTATTATTTGGCAACAAACTTATGCTCTCTCAACAATTTCTCAAGGGATTCTTGCCACAAACTGCTGTGAAAGTGATGTAGATTCTGTAACATTCAATTGCAGAGTTTCTAAACCAACAAGCAGAGCTCCATATAACTGTAGACACAGATACATATTTAAATAAAAGATCTAAAGTAAACTTCACATACATCAGCCTGAGTCAGAGAAACCAACACTGGAGTCCAGAGGCCCACCATTTTCTGTGTATTTCTGGATTATTTATGCTTGCACTTCACTATCTCCTAACAGATCAAACCATTATTTTTTTTAGGTAGATTTTTAGGAAATTTCAGTAAACATGACAGGGGAATTAGATCTTAACACCAATGTCCAGCACTGAAAGCAACTTTCTCTTTAAGATATCTTTAAAAAACAACCAAACCATATTTATAGGTTGATTCCAACAATGCTACTATAAGTATTACACATCCCACTCAACAAGTAGATATAGGCTCAGAAGACCAGATACACAAAAGGATTCAGGTACCCAAATGCTTCCTGATTTCATTTAGTCCGAGTTTGGTGGGATTTAGGTACCAAAACACTTTACAGGATCTGGCCCTGTGTATCTTTGCAAGGCTATTGGAGGCATTACTCTCAGGGACAGGATTAAGAAGTCCCAGCTCCAGTCTCATCCTCAGTTTATTAGGCTATAACCTTTTCTCAATTGCATCAACAGAGTTAATAGGAATAGCATATGACCTTTCTGTGATAAGGCTCTTTATCACAGCAGCCTCCCAGAGAGTCACAGTGTCTACTCTGCAGAGCTAATAATAGACAACATTCCTACAGGGACATAATTCATGGGGCTGCATGCACAAGGCATGCACCAAAACCTCATAAAACACCAAATGAATCATGCTATGAATAAAAACAAACAAGCTGCGTGCACTGCACAGTGAAATGTTCAATACAAGCTATCTGCATAACGGCTACATATCTTAAACCCAAAAGGAGAGCAAAATGGTAGAGGGTAGGCAATAGTCAAATGATGGTGTATCACATCTTGGGCAATGAGGTTGCTATTTTTGCCTCTGTGGTAACTCCTTCGGCCTGTTATGCATTTTATTCCTATCCTGTAAGGACTGTTGACTAGGAAGAAAAGGAAAACTATGAATGACAAGAGCAGAGACTATTCACAAGAGATCAGTATGGTCTACTTAAATCTGGGAAGAGCAAATACAGAAAAGGGGAAAGGATGGCTTCACTTAAAGCAAAACAAACCTTCAGAGTTAAAGCATCTCTTTTTCAGAAGGAACATCCTCTTTCCTCCCTCCCCTGTACAATGCCACACATTTYATCAAGTGAAAGTCTGCTGGATGAAATACTTCTTTCCAGCAATATGCCAGTGATATCTACAACAGCTCATAATAGAAAGCAAAGTCTGAAACCATCTTTTGTAAACAAAATCGTTGCTTGTAGGCACATATGTATGTAGAAAGTGATGTATCCTTTCAGTGTTGCCCTTTAAATTGTCATTTTTGGCACAAACCCGCATTTTTGAAAAACAGAACCAAGGCATCATGTTACATAGAAGAAAGACATCATGTTTGGAGCTGGAAAAATACTCTCCCTTTCCTCCAGGTTTTGTCTATCAAAACAGGACAACAGAGCTTTGCAACCTTGATATTGTACACTGATGTGAAGGAGACTGCTATTAGATCCTGTTAACTGTGCTAGGTATGAAAATGAACCTACTCTATCAGCAGAGATGGCAGTAGTAGTTTGGGAAAGGAAACAGTTAAAAAACACTGATCTAAACTACAGTCATAAATAAAGAGAAGACAACCCTTGTGGATAATTAGCATACAGAAACCTTCTGGATTTTGCTTTTAAAGTTCACATTTTTCCCCTACTATTTGCTTTATGCATACTGCATTTTTATTTTGATCTGGTGATGATTCATAGGCAAAAAAAAAACTATGGCTGATTCAAGGAACAACAAATCTATTATACAGGTAGCATCACAGCCTAATCTCCATTGCAAAAGTATATGGAATGAAATCCTGTCCCTTCTGAAACGCACAGGAGTCTAACATTGAGTTCAATAGGGACAGGATTTCAGCCATCAAATGAAGGTATTTCTAAATGTTAAGACAAGGCAGCCAGCGTAAAAACATACTAGTTAACATCAAACGGTGCTTAGACAGAAGAATTTTATGTTCATATAGTTTTGCTGTTTGAGGGGCTTGTAGTGAAGGCACATTAAATGCATTTCCAAAGTCAAGCTTTATGAGCTCTCCTTCTGAACTATGTAGATATGCAGAATTAGATGTCATTAGAGCCAGCCCTTTGTGACCTCTTCTTCTCCTGTAATGTTTATAATGTGTCCCTAGTTAGCAAAGTGTCCAACAACTCTAGAGACATCAAACATTTTCTGACTTGACTTTGTAGAAAAGCAAACAGTAACAGACATGAGATACTCCCTAAGGATTTAATCTTGCCAAGCTTTCTCCTCCTCTGTATTTTGCACTTAAGTAGTGATATCCATGCATCTCTACTGGTATCTCACCTTGCTCCTGAGCTTAGGCTAGAAGGAGTATCAGCAATAGTTCTGCTTGTAGTGACCTCACTTCTTAACTTCTCACTGTCTTTTTTTTTTTTTTTTTTTTTAAAACTGCTTTTTTTCCAGCAAGTAGGAAGCAAAACAAAATATTGACTCACAGGCTAAAATAGATCCCTAAGTCCAAAGAAACCTTTGAAATGGATGGGTGTTTTCCTCCCATAAGACAGACTGCGTAATCTTTAGCACATTCTTTTGCTAAGTAACATGTTCCATCTCACTTTAAGAGAGAAGCAGCGTAAAACCACCTCACCTTTTTTCATCACTACGCATTTTTACAGTTGTTCTGTTGCTGCTTCAGATATTGTAAAATGCACCAGTTCAGTCAAGTGCTGCTTCAGTCTGCATGAAAACAGGCATGAGAAATTCAATGCCTTTCTAGTTTCTTTCCCTTCCAAATTCCCATCAGCCATCATTCCATTTCTTCACAAACAGCATCCAGATGTTAATAAACATCTCAAACTTACTGTTTTTCAATGGCACAACCTTTTCCTATTCAGCTTTTTCTATCATTTATTTTGTCCACCCTGCAGCCTTTGCTCTTTGCTCATATTTCCAGCTCACCACAAAATATGCTGTATGAGTGTCAACAGAAGAATTCCTTTAATATGAACCAAAACAACATTATTTGCTTCAAATCCAGGGAAATGGAACCTGCATTTAAATTTATGCTCATTGGAGCTTCCACTAATATTTTTCTGGATGGGAATTTAATGTGGAGCATCACTGAGTGTTCCAGTTGGAGTTCAAAAGTAAATTTTTATTTCCAGAGTTCACAATAACAAAGAGACTGAGGATCTTTCATATATTTTTCAAATGTGCTTCATTCAGTAGAAAATAGGTGCCCAGGTCATGAACTACGGATTGTAAATGAATACAGGTCTGATAAGGCTGACAAGTGACAGAAGTAGAATATGCAGCACCTTGCAGAGGCTTTGCAGCATCACTGAACACATTAATGCCTCTACATTTAAAAAAACCTTCTGACTTAAATTTATGGGCATGCTGATCTTGACTAGAGATAGGGATTTTAATAGGTATATGGGAAATATGAAAATATATTACAATGTGTTTGCCACAGTTCCCATAATTGTCTCTACAGTGATAAACAGTTGTTTTCAACCCGAGTTCAGTGGACTCTGGAGGCTTGCAGACTACTTCTAAGAGGTCTGTTTAAAGTAATGAATAAAAACAAGGGCATCTTTTCTGGGTTTAATTCTGCTAGGCAGTCGTCCCCATCTCTACTAATCAAAAGTGCTTGAAATGACTGGTACAACCTAAAGGAGAACGAATTAGGTTACTTCCTCGATGCACCTGACAACAACGAAAATTGGCAAAAAGTATTGCTAAAAAGTAGTGGCCTATTTCCAGAGTCTTGGGACTGAGGCTGAAACAAGGGGGAGCTCCCCCAGCAATGTATTACCTTCTCAGGAAGGCTCCTGCAGGGAACCTGAAAGACTCCAGGTTCTTAAAAAAGGTTGACAGCAAGTCTGAGGAACCACAGAGTTTCTCAGGGAATCTGAAAACTGCAGATACCAGAGACATTGCACCTTTGAAAACCAGCTCAGGAACTGAGATGTGGTGCAAGTCTGAGCCAGACTTTTGCTAACTGAATCACGGCTCTCCTGCTGCGTACCCTGTCCCACAGAGATGAGGATAATCTTGTTTACTGTTAAAAAGCTCACTTGTCTGGCTGCTCTATGTGCCACAGGACTGAGGCTTGCTATGAAGGGTTAAACCCTTGTCTCCAATTAAAATTGTTTAATGAAGCTAACGGGTATGCTGGGCTCGCCAGCCCAAGCTGAAGAGCCAAGAAGAGCCAAGGGCTTACCCTGTTTCAAAGCCATGACAAGGGCTGGTAGCATCGAGGTGATCAGGGGGACATAGAACGGACAGACTGTGGACAGCCAGAGCTCTCCTGGCACATGGAGCCATGACAACGTACAAACACTGTCCTCAGGCCTCGTGTTCAGATCTTCCCTCAGGGGAATTTGCTGCCAGGGCACATGCTAGTTGCTAACACCCAGGGTCAGAAAGCAGTCTCTATGCCTCCCTGGTGGAACTGCAAAAGGACGATTGAATCAGAYCCAACCCTGACCAAAATCCATTCAAACCAATGTTTGTAAGTTCTTTCTAAACTCATACCAGCCTTCCAAAAGTGTTTCTGCTAACCAGAGTAACAGCTCAGCTATCGTCAATGTCTCCAGATAGGCACCTGCCGAGCACCAGGACTGTCTGCACCCGTGCAGGTCTGCAGTGCTGTGTTATATCCTATATCATTATAGCCTATATCCTCAACATCCATAGGGCTCCCCAGTGGGTGCAGCACCAACCCCTGCGCTGCCCGCAGGGAACCTCTGTGCTGCTCAGGGTCCCGCCTGGCATCTGCTCCCTACGAGGACTCTCGCACTGTGTGCTATCACTGGCTGCTTTCCCTTCTGAGATGGTCCGTTTTCCAACTCAAGTGGGTTTAAACTGGTTTGGGGTTACCAAAGTGGTTAAGAGCCTACCAGTGGCCTGCATGGGAGCAGAGCCAGAATAAATTCAGCCAGAGCAAAATCTAAAAAGAAAAAAGTCATGGTTCAGCTTTCTGGTTTTACTTCTCCAAGGACTTTGGCAAATGAAAGCAAGAAAAATTTAAAGGAAATGGAATTATGTAGAAAATGAGAAAAATAATTACAAACAGCCTCTTGAGTCTCCTGTAAAGTTTGAGACCCGTGGGCTAGATTTTGCATCAACACAGTTCTTGCTTCAAACAAGCTCCAATMCAAATAAACGAGAGGAAGGGAAGAAAGAAAAACGGCAAAGAGTTAAAGCAGGGTAGTGACAGTGCTGTCGTTGAGCTCAAGCCCTGTGCTCTGCTCCAGAGCAGCAAGGTAAGAGAAGAAAAATCCACACAAAATGTCTTGGTTACAATGTCCTGCTCATGCCACAGTTTCAGGGTTGCTATTTGTTTCCCTATGAGAGCATCTCATTTTCCCAGGAAGCTTAGATTATTTATTTTCCCCCTTCTATCTAGACAAAAACTTATCAGGAACATAAAATTAGATTGCAACTCTGCAGTAGATGCTCTGTTATGACAGGCTAAACAGAAGTCTGTTGTGATGTGAGCATGACTATGGGAAAGGCCTCCATTATTTTGGTTTGTTTTTAAATAATCTGTGGTCCACAGCTGAGTGTTCCAGGAAATAATGGGTATAAAGTGATAACTGACTGTATGTAGCAAAGGACCAGATGCTATTGGGTTACACTTCCCCGGACAGGCAGCACTAAAAGTTAGAACACTATCGCCTCCATAAAAATGCAGTAAGTTAAAAACAACTCCAGGCTGTAACAGTGCAGTCACTGCTTATATTCCTACCCCAATTTGTGTAACAGTGTTTACTACTTTTTCTCCCCAGGAGGAAGATTTCAAATAATTGACTACTCTTCTCACTGGCAGTCTCAAAACTCTGTTCTTTTCAGGTCTTTATAGAAAAGAATCAGACTTTATAGAGTCTGATTCTGTTCACTTCCTTTCCAATTACAAGGTCTTCTGCAAACTTGATCATTTATACCCAAGAAATAGCTCCAAAGGAACCCCTATGAGAAAAAGTGTTGAGAGATGATTAGCAATGCCTGTAAAGATATTCAGGGGCAAGCTCCAGATTTTACTTCAGCTAAGAGGAAACATTGAACTTTTGTTGTCAAATTAGCATCAGAAACATGGAGAACCCAGAGAGACACAGCAAGGTCCATAAGATGCTCTCTGGCTCCATAGAATCGTGGCTCTAAACAGGGCTATCTCAGGACTTCTCAGCAAGGTAGGCAAAATTGGATTTTTGCCTCCTGGAATAAGGAACTTGAACCAGACGTTGAGCTGTTCCTACCACAGGAAGGACAAAAGAAAAAGGGGGCAGAGGTGGGATGCAGAGCCAGAGAAAAAGACCTGTGAATCTTTGAAACTGGGTTATCTGCTGTCCTAAGGAGAGAAAGGGAAAGTTGGTGGTCCATAACTCCGAGTCACACCCTATTGCCCTTCCCTCAGCACAAGCACCCTGACCTTTGAGGGCTCCCAAGCAAACAAACTAGGATTATGGGTTTGTTTCTTTTTTTCTTTGCTGCCCTGGACAACTTTGATATCCCAAGGGAAGATCCTGGCTACCTAGATATGTTGTGTCTCTGTGAGATGGCTTCTGCAATGAGAAGCAAGAAGGTCCGTTAGAAGATTCCTAAAATATTTTGAGGTATCTATCCAGTTTCTAACCATTACAGGAAGCATCATTGTTTTGATGACCCAGATACATTGCACTGCATTACAACAGTAGTATCACAGTTTGAGAACTTCTTTCATATACCAATTAAATGCAACCTCAGGGATGGATTGGGATCTGTCCAATTGGATGGATCAACCATTGGGATGGATCAGCCTGTTCTGCTGCACCACCAGTTAAGTCCATTTTGGTGCAAGGCATAATTGAAATATCAAGTTAAGACAAACTCAGAAGCAAAATATTAAGATAATTAGTTGCTGTGGTGACTCAACACAAAACATTTCCCCAATATTATGTCACAGATATTCATGCCTAGGATTTTCTTGTTTGGGGTGGAAGGAGAGTAGATGCTTTCCATATCATGCAGAGGTCTCTTCAGAGAGTGCTCCACAACAGCCCATCCACTCTATTACAAAGGTTTTAAAGATATAGCAAAACTGGCATAACATCAGGTTAAAATTCAGGATCACAGTCACATCAGGACTAACCAATGCCAAAAGCCACATAAGAATTTGGTACAAAAACCTAGAAATTCAATAATCATTTCATGAAATTCCACCACCTGGAATGAACACAAATAGAAAATGAAGTCACTTAGATTGGAAAATTAATATATTTAAAAAAAAAAAAAAMCACCATGATTTGATCAGTTTTCTGTTGGCCTATTTACTAAAACATGTTTGCCATGAAATTTCAGGCCAGTGCATTCAGAACAAGGTTGTTTACTTAGCTTCTTCATAGAGTTACTCTCTGACACACAACTGTAGTGGGCCTCATGCTGAGATATCAGTTCAATCACATATTTAAAAAAAAAAAAAAAAAAAAAGAAAAAAAAAAGAGACAGACACATTTCTCTAGATCTTTAGAGGTGACACTTGCTATAGCCCCTTCAGCTGCACTCTGACTCCCATTTCAACCCCTCCTGGTGCCACCTTTTTGGTGCTTGCTGAGCATTGGTTGAATCTTGTTTATGGGAGAAGTATTCTACACCAGCAGGAAAAGTCACTTTTCAATAAATCAGTAGTTGGCCTGCTGTGTTCTGCATGTGAAATTGTTAAGCCAGTTCTTTCCCCATTCTGTATTATCAGTTTTATATAAATGATTCATGAGGTTTGGTTGGTTGGTTGGTTGGGTTTTTTACGAGGTTTAGATAACATACACCTGCTGTGTGGATGCATTACCTACAAAGTCTTACCTCAGTTGGACCGGATTTATTTATTTTGGCTCTGTTTTCATAAAGTTTCCCAACCTTTCCCACTCTTTCAAGCCGCATAATCTTCTAACCAAGGAAGTTAAGAAACTAATGTCAACAAAGTCTGTTCAAAGCTTTCACTTTTACTGATTTTACCTCTCCAGATACTCATAGATCACAAATCCTGATCTGACCAGAGCCAGATGGCATGAGTATGCCTAACCCATTGTACTAATGGTTTTGGAGGGGATTATCAGACAGTAAAGAGCACATATCAAAGAAAAGAAGAAATGTTTTCTTCTTGTTTGCACTGAAAGAAACGAAACAGCACTTAAAATGGACCCAAAATTATTTAATTTGATATCTTCTTTTTGTAAAAAGGTCAATATTAAATAAACAAACAAACTACGTCATTGGGTGCGTGTATAAGGATACCATGAGACAATGACATAAATGAGTGAGTTTTGCCAGACCCAAGTTTCATCTCTGCGTATCACTGCTCCCRCAGGGGAACAACTGTGCAGTTATCATTCCATTACACTGATGCATTGCTTTTGCTCCTTCTAGAAAGTGAAAAACTAGAAGCTTCACCAATTGAAAAGAGTTTTGCTCGTGAAAAATGATGATTTGGTTTGTCCATTTCATATTAGAATAAAGAATTTCCATTAGCCAAGGGTTTATCAGTACTTCTTGATGAACTGATCTGTTAGGACCGATGTCTTTGGTATCCTTTTGTTATCACCTGAATCAGTGAAGTGAACATCTTTTAACCTCTGATAGTTCACATTTGTTTCCAACAAAGAAAACCTTTACATGCATCACTGCATTAGAACAACAACAGAAGTGTCCTAGAAGCATGGTGTTAAGAGTGCAATTGTTATCTTTTTCACTGTAATGCTTGGTGGTTTAGCTATTCAAAAAAATAGTATTCCATGACTAACATAATAATTGCATAATGATGCTAAATGATACTAAATAAAAATAAAGTTTTCTAACAATGTTTTTGGAACAGAGCCTGAAAAGGCTGTTATTAAGTGACCTGCAATTTATGAGGAGCTGGGGGACTAGACTCACACTTGCTGTTTGTCTTAGGAGATGGAAGGGTAAGAGAGACAAAAGACAGCTTTGAACAGTCAACGTATCACTACCGATGGCTGCACAGAGCCACAAATACACCGACTCCACAGACAACAGCGGGAAGACGACGGGAAGACGACAGAAACGCTGCTGAGCGAGTTGTAGCCCAGCAATGCACAACCCTCTCTAGCCTGGCAGGCTACGTGGTTTATTCTGGTGGTGGGCAGGGCCATAGGGCGCAATCAGCCTGCAAATAACGCTGCACAGCCATTACTTTCCACACACACCAGTGAATCCAATGCCATTAGGAAAGAGAGAATGACTTCAGTCAGGTTACAGGCCAGAAATCTTCATGGACCGTTTATAGACCATTTGATCCGAGTGGTCATCCTTTTTATGGGTAACACATTGAGTAAGATGAAAGAATAAAACCCCTGTGTGCTAGCTGCCTGCTCTTGAGTTTTAAACTTATAAACAGACTTCAGCTTATAAACACTCTCCACGTACTAATTCTGGGAAAGATTTTTGGAACATCAGTCTGCAGTTGGGGTGGAATAAGTCCAGATGAGTCACACTTTTTAYTGGTTGCATAAACTTCCATTTCTATTAAACTGTTTTCTGAACATGCATTTCATTATCTTTTTTCTACTTGCTGATGTTGATTTGGCATTGTTTTTGTCTGCACCAGAATAACAGTGGTTGCTATTTTCATGGCAGGTTTTGTTTTCACATTTTTGGTAACAACAMCAACAACAAAAAAATACTGTTTTCCCAGCACTAATCAGCCCAATTTATCATGATTTCAGAGCTGACAAGTTGTGGCTTCTCTCTGGGTACAGTTAAGTGTATGCTTTTCAGCTAAGCATAATATTCATCCTGCCTCTCAGCTGGATTTCACTTACAATATACATCACCTAAATCCAGAACAGCTCCTTGTAACCGCGATCAGAATCCAGCCCAGACAGTTAATTCAGGAAAGGAACATAAAAATACCACGATAGTATTTGATGTGCCAAGGACAGCATCATTATAACATACTAACATGCTAAATATAATGGCACAGAACCTGCAAGTAGGTAAAGACTTTCCACTTCATGCTGCTTTGATGGGTCTTGGCATATACAAGTAGAGCGATACGGCACACAAAGTGTATGGTTAGAAGGTCAGCCTCCGTATGTGGCTAGGCTCGTCCAACAAGACTGAATGCCCTCACTGGGCCGCAGCCTGGGACATCCATGCAGGGATGGGGACTGACAGCTCAGTTGTCCTAAAAGCCTCCTCCACATCCATTCCAGGCAGCAGCACACTGCTCACAGCAGCCCACACAGATGAGGTAGGATGGAGGCCCCCAGCTGACCTGATCTGGCCCTCCAACTTGCCCTGCTCAAGCACCAACACACAGACCAGGGTGATACCTGGCCTGGGAAAGCTCAAGGCTGTTTCTTGCCCCTCTTTGACAAATCCTGCTACTCACCATCACATGGCCAAGTGTGAAAAGTGGCAGCAATAAGGACACCATCCTTTGGTGTCTTTACGGGAAACAATCCAGCCTACACTCACTTTGTGAAGAATCTGTTAGTTTGCATGGGGCAATGAGAACCAGACCCATTTCACTGATCTTTGCATCCTTTATGTTCCACGTTACCCAAGAGCTCTATTCCACTTTCTGTAGTCACCTCTGTCATGGTTTAACCCTGGCAGCACCTAAACACCACGCAGCCACTCGCTCACCCCCCGACTCCGGTGGGATGGGGGAGAGAATCGGGAGGGCACGAGTAGGAAAACTCACGGGTTGAGATAAAAACAGTTTAATATTTGAAATAAGTAGAACAGTAATAATAACACTGGTAACAACAACAACAACAGAATACACAAAGCAGGCGATGCACAATGCAACTGCTCACCACCCACCAAACCGACGTGTTGCCGAACTGACACGCGCCCGAAAAACGTGCGAGCCCATCCCGGAACCCCGAGCCCCCCCACACCCTTAGTTTTTATACTGAGTGTGACATCACATGGTATGGAATACCCCATTGGCCAGCTGGGTCAACCACCCCGGCTCTGCTCCCCCCGCCAGCTTCCCATGCACCTGGCAGGGCATGGGAGGCTGAAAAGTGCCCGGTGCAAACACCATCCAGCACCACACAAAACATCAATGGGCCATCAACGCTCCTATTATACCAAACCCAAAGCACAGCACACCCTCCCCAGCTACTGGGAAGAAWGTTAACTCTGTCCCAGCCAGAACCAGGACAATATCCACCCCTTATTCTATACCATCTACGTCATGCCCAGGTCTCACATTTCCCAATACATTCCAAT